>BGPR01000153.1:821793-982713 GCA_013235015.1 Araneus ventricosus
GCTCTGATTTTATCCAACTACAATAATCTCCAGAAAAGTCTCTCGGTGAGTAATTTTGCGTCCGCATCAAAAACTACAATAGAACTTAGAGGATGTTTGAGTTCAAAATGACTTGGATTAAAATTTTTGGTGCATTAATGACTAGGCGGTCCATTCACTCGGAAATAATAAAATCTAAAACTTTCCTCATTAGCATATATATCACTTTCATTAAGCGAATTATTCGCGGGAAGAAATCTCGGTGTAAAGGAATTCAGAGAGTAATCATGCAAACGAGCTGAAGGATGTGTTCTCGGAACTAAACCTTGGAAATGGAGATGTCCGCCAAGTGATCCCATTTCGAGAGAGATACAAGTGGAATCCGTTGTTGCTCCAGAAATGAAACAATCTGCTCGGAAAAATATCTTCTTTTTAGCGCAGTCAATAAATGCATTTAAGTATAAAATAAAGGCAATTGCGAAGTATTCACTCGTAAAATCTTGAATCTATAACTTTATACAAAGGAATTTGGCTGATTCGAATTCGTCAGTAATTCAAATTCTATCTTTGGTCTCTTGAATTTCTTTTCAAAAAATGTTAAAATACCGTTTAGAATTTGAATTGATTTTGGTTAATAGAAAAACATTGCTTTTATTCCTGGGTTATTTTCTTTAGTTAAATATGTCTATATACTGTGTAAATAAAGTGATAAAGATTTCAATTAAAAATTATGATTTAAAAAATAATAATTTCAATAAATAAATAAAACATTTTAATAGACAGTACATAGCACTGTCTATTAAAATTGGCACTTTGACTGCAACAACTGTACAAAAAATTATACAATATATATTTTTATACAAAGAAATTTGGATAATTCGAACAATTTTAATTCGAATTCGTCAGAAATTTGAATTCTATCACTGGTCTCTTGAATTTCCTTTATAAAAGTGTTAAAATATAGTATATAATTTGAATTTATTTTGGTTAATTCGAAAGCATTATTTTGGTTAATCGTAGAACATTGTTTTTATTTTTGAGTTATTTTCTTTAGTTAAATATGTCTGTATCTTGCATGATCCGTGAATATAAGTGAATAATATTTTAAAGTTTTAATTCACTTGAGGACTTTCCTGCTGTACAATGTTCAATAAAAATAATAAAAAATTTCTCACTTTTTGAGAAACTTTGAACACGCTAGATAAGGATTGGCGAATTTTGCGATTTAATTTCAGGCTTTACTGTACAGTTGTTACAGTCAAATGGCTGCATACTGTCAATTAAAATTACGTACTTATTTATTGAAATTATTATTTTTAAAATCATAACTTTTTAATTTAAATCATATTATCATTTCATTTATTATAATCACTTACTGCTTCTTTATTAATTACTAGCCGCCTTCGGCGACCAGCTTGTTTCGGCGGGAATATGATTTCAGTTGAATCTTGTATCATTTTATATTCATTGTTCTCTTAACAATGTAATTTTAAATTTCATATTGTGGTAGATATTTAACCAATATTCTATTAGTGACCTTGGACCTCTTCTGTTCATTGTCTACTTAAATGTTCGTAATGGAGTGAAATAACTGACTATGTCATGTAACCTCTAATTCCACGTTGTCGGCACTATCCTCACTCTCTTATTCTTCATATAAAATATACATTTCATATCAACATCAAAATGACGCGGCACATTTTATGGCCAGCGGCATGTTAGCTGGATTAAAACATGCTGAGAAAAGAATGAAAAATAGCAAACATAACTATTCAGCTTAATGGATATATTTCTTAATATAAGCAAAGCAATATATCGGAGTCCTTTGTTTACAGATTTCAAAAAAATCTTGATGAAATAAAATATGAAAGCAAAACGTATTAGGATCTTATCTCAGATTACATTAATGAAAAAAAATATGCATTTAAATATTTGTTTAAACAATGAAAACGGTTTGAGTTGCGTTGCAACAATGAAAAGTATTGGTGTAAATTATGCCAAAAAATATTATTTTAAATTAATAAAAATTTAGACAAAAAATTGTACGTCAACTTAATTCATATCATTGAGAAGGTAATTTTTTGCGCTTTCAGATAGTGTAAAAAAGATTTTTGTGTTGTAATATTTTCGGAAGTTATTAAGGAAAAAAGCAAAAATTTCGTTTAATTTTTAATTAATTAAAATTCTAATTGAAATTTCATAAAAAGGCTTCGAGGTGCACATTCCCACTTTCCAAAATATGTTTGTTCCAAATTTTGTAGCTCTATGTCCCGCGGTCTGCCCCGTAGAGGACCAACACACAGCCGCACGGACATACAGACATACACACATTCTCCTTTATTATTAGTAGAGATATATTATTTATTATAATAAATACTAAGAAATAAATCTTTACTGCCGGTTTTAGTTTAAAAATTGCCTTTTTCTCTTCCTGTACTCCTTTTTAGATACAGTTTTTCTTAATTCGAATTTTTGGATAAGTCGTATTTTAATTGTGATCCCGTCAGCTTTGAATTAGTAAAGGTCCAATATATTAAAAATGTTGCATTTCGGTAGTCACGTTTCCTCGTCTTTGTTAAGTGCAAAATTGGATTCAATTTTTTTATTATTTATTAGAGTTTCTTAATAGAATAACCCTTTTCAAGATACACTTGTAAATTAGAAAACAATCAATTTGAATAATACAGCAAAGCCTTTCTTTTGTAATAAATCATTACACAGGAAAGATAGATACTATGATTACTCTTTATCCCTGTAATACAGTGTTGACATGTTAGAAACAAAATTTAATTCTTTTGGATTGTGAACAAATAATCAGAAATTTGTTAGTATTTATTATGAACCTTGTTTAGTTTTTATTAGGATATAGGAGTATTTTTTAATTAATATTTGTAAATTAGAGAGCCATCTCTTTAATAATTAATAATTCATGAGACGCGTAAAATTTATTTCTGCTGAGTATAGCAAGGCCATTTTATAGAGAAAGTAAGATTTTTTTTTTGTATTTTTAACATACGCTATAAAAATAGGATTCAAAATCATGTTCAGTATTTGTCAGTCCTTCAATATAGTCTTCCTTTTATAACTAAGCAGTAATCGACATTCGTTTTATATCGCTTCTAAATTTCCAATGCTTGAATATAATTCAATTTTATTGACTTCGTTTGTCTTTCCGTGTATGTTTTTGTTCAGTAATTTTCGTCTTATTACAGACTCTAAACAAAACAGATAAGAAGCTCATGTTTCTTTCAAATATTTTCGTATTTAGTTATTGTTTTCTGATTTACTAATAGCAGTTTTCTATTCTTAAGAAGGTTCATTTTACATATTCATTCTTAATATATTTCATATCGAATAGTCTGTTTCTTTGTAATTTAATTTGTGTGTGCATTATTTTATCTTATTTTTTAACGGAATGTATTGGACGCAATATATCTAAATTTTTAACAGAATATACTGAAACTTTTAAAGAAAGTTATTTGGAATTTTGATGAAATAGTTTCACAGTTAAAATAGTTTCGGGGAATTCCATACGTAAATTTTAAAAAATGGAATGTTTTATATTCTTTTAATTTAACTTTGAATATTACAGAGTGATGAAAACTTAATGGTTTTAAAGCACACAACAAGAATTTTTAATTTTTGAATGCATTTTATTTTTAGATGAATGGTATTTTAAATTATAAAATGAAAGATTAATATTTTCTGAAGAAATAAAGTATATGAAGTCTCTATCTACAACTTCATAATGAATAATATTTCTTAACGGATAGAAAATTTAATTTGTCAAAATAGTAGAAGGAAAAAATGGCCGAGTTTATTGAAATGGAAGAAATAACTATCGTATGTTTCAAAACAATTCCAAAAAGCCATAAATATCATTATAAAATTCCAAATTCTAATGAAAGAGGGTTTTACTACTTGGCAATAAAAAAATTGTATATATTAACTGCCCAATGTAAAATGTTATATAGAATGTTGTATAATAGTAAATTCAAAATAATTAAATTAAAATTATCAAATCTCTATTATTTAACTGTAACCAAAAGAGAGATAAATAGATATTAATCCTAATTACTCAGCGTAATTATTATATTATGAATCAGCTACTTAAGTCTAGTAAAAAGAGCAATAATCAAATTTTCTTCTTGGGAAATCGCATGGTTACTCTCGCTAAATGTGTATTTGAAGCCATTCTTTATGCATGGGGCAAGGAAGAAATACAGAAGTCTAAAGAATAATTTTTATTTCAATTAATTTAAAGTTCATTAAAGTAAAATAATAATTATTTTTCTCTAATGGTTTATATAAGTTTGAAGAATGCCCCTCGTATGCATTGTAAAAAAGTAATCCGCTGAGTTCCGAAACTTAAACTATAAATACTTCTTGATTTTATATAAAAATAAAGTATTGTAACTCATTTATTTATGTATTCTAATATAATTTGAACAAATATGCTTACTTTCTGTTCAAAGCAAATACAAATAGACTCTTTTTACATTATTTATACATTATACACGAATAAAATATTGTAACTCATTCAATTATAAATTCTTATATAATCGAATACTGTGTATTTCAACAAAAATGCTTACTTTGTGCCTAAAACTCGCACAAGCAGACTCTTTCTTACATTATTTCTTCGACGAAGTAATCGAAAAATTGACTCCAGAAACGACCCACGTTTCGAAGATTTGAAATAAATGTTCCATTCTTTATTCCTATCGGGTTAAAAGCCGGCCGTCTCACGGATGTCTGAAATAACAAATTGGATATGAATGCGCAATCCAAGGCTTCAAAAACAGAAGCAACGGATATGTTATGATGATTCTGCGTAGGTTTTACAATTCCTACTTCGGGGCGCAGAGCAGGCGTCTTGACTGGGGAATAGAGAACCGGAATCGGCCGAGCAAAAAGAACAAAATTGGATTTGTTTCTCTGGCGGGGGGAAGGTAAAAGCAGAAGCAAATTGAATTATCACTTGCGATCACTTGTCACAACAAGGCAGCAAAGCCTGTATTCCCTGGATGGATCTCCGAACTTAACAACAAACATATACGTTGCTGTCTACTCTGAGGAGAATCTCTAGCAGCATTTGGAGAGCGGTTGCTCATTATTAATATAGCTCAGGGGGTATCGGCGTAAATTCAGCAATAGAACCAACCAAGAATTTGTGTGACTATCGGAGGGGGAAGGCAAGGATTGAAGAAATTTACATTTTTCCACGGTACGGATTTAGAGAAATCGGCATTTTGAAATTGAGGGTTGATTAAGTTAATCATCTTATTATAAATAAAAGTCATTGTGGGTATGTTGATATGTATTTGGCTGTGTTCCACATCTCCTCCTAAACCACCGGACAGATTTCAACCAAACTTTGCACACTTATTATTCAAGACAAGAGGAAGATACCTGTCAACTGTTCAAAGCGTAAAAGTTAATTAAACAGTAAGTTAATTAGAAATTAACCGAAACCGTTTTTCCGCTGTAAGTTCGGAGAACATTATCCTCAAAAATACTTTTATACCATCATAAAGTTCAAAATTTTAACTTCTCAATGATACCAATTTTTTATCTGTGACATTTTCCCTTCATTTTTTATTGATTTTTCAAAATTTAATAAATAATTGATTGCATGCAGACGATTTTGAAATAACGAAAATTTATAGCTACTCCGTTGCTAGGCAACGGTTAGACTTCGAACTAATTTACCTTTTTTTCTGAAATTTTTGCTTATTTTTATAAATATATTTTATATAAGAAGAGAAAGATCACCGTCAACTTTAAAAGCCCCATAACTACTTAAAATTTCAGTTAATTGGAAATTAAGCAAGATTTTGGCATTTTCGGTGATATCTTTCGAAAATATGCATTATCTCACAAAAAAATATTTTCACACCATAATAAAAGTTTAAAGATCGTCTGGTTCAATTGATATTCTCATTTTCATTAAAAATGTTTCAAACGATAAAAGAATTTTGGGAATTATAATATTCTATACAAAAATAGTTTTGACATCAAAAATATTAGGCATTAAATTATTTTAATCCCGAACAACGCCGAGCATAATAGCTAGTAATAAATAAACTTGGTGTTTTGTGAGTTATTCTCTTGTGATTGATTAGGGGAGGCGTGATACGAAGTATTCATTTCAAACCATTTTGAATCTTTTCAATCATCCAAACCATTTGACCATCAGAAGGTACTGGCGTAAAATAAGTACAGAACCAACCACGAATTTGTATGAGGCAATTCGGAAGGGGGGAGGGGAGAGGAGCAAGGATTGGAGAAATTGGCATTTTTCTAGTGTGCGGATTTGAAGAAATCGACATTTTGCAGTTGAAGAAAGTTAGCCATGAAAAATAAAAACATTTTTTGCGAGTTATTCCCTGATGATTAATTGACTAGGGGAGGTGTGATCCCAAGCATTGATTTCAAACCATTACTTAAGAAAATTTTTGAGAAAGTTATGTAATAGATTCATTAGTTTCATGCTAGTCAACCCGTTCGTGTGGTGCGGAAGTTTGGAGAGGAGGGTGCCAACTCAGGTGTCTTCCTCGTCAGCCGCGGCTCAAAATTACAAGCTCCGTCCTAAAATAACACTAGTGTTGCTTCAAGATAGAGCGTTAATGTAACTAAAAGTAAAGTAAACTAAAGTAAACATACTGGTCAAACTGTATAAAAATCTTGTTAACTTCTTGGCTACTGAAATTAATTAGAATATTACTAAAATATAGAAAGGTAATAGAATATAGTCGAATCACAGTAATGAAGAGTCCACTATATTTTACGATCTCTACTGCAAAACAGGCATCTTGACTGGGGAATAAAGAACCGGAATAGTTCGAGCAAAAAGAACAAAATTCGATATGTTTCTCTGACGAAGGAGGGGGTGGCAAAGACAGAAGCAAATTGAATTATCACTTGCGATCACTTGTCGCAACTAGACAGCCGAGCCTGTATTCCCTGGATGGATCTCCGAACTTAACAACAAACATCGACTTTGCCATCTTTTCCGATGTGAATCTGTAGAAGGATTTGGAGATCGGTTGCTTATGATTAAAATAGCTCAGGGGGTATCGGCATAAAATGAGCAATATCAACCTACGAGGAATGCGTTCTAGATCATCACGGGGAAAAGGCAAGGTTTGGCAGAAATTAACATTTTTCCAGTATGCGGGCTAGGAACTGAGGATTGATGAGAGTTGGGCGTAATGAATAAACCCGTTTTGCGGGGCATTTCCTTTTAATCGACCAGCGGCGGTCGGCTCACAAACATTGATTAGATGCGCCCTTGCAAAACAAAAGGAATGCATTTACGGTCGTTGGAACTTGGGAGGGCGGCCGTTCAATTACCAGTAAACCCGTAATGTGTCGTTTTAAGCCTTTTCGACTTTATTTAATTGAGTTCTCCTCGTTAGTTTTTTTTGTGTTTGTGTTAATTTTCATTGATTTACTGACCGATCAATGGAATGACGGATGAGATGACCCATCGACGGGGCTTCCCAAAGTGCACCGACGAAAGATCGAATCGCCCTGCAGCAATCATTCACCAGAAGTTTGATTTCGGAAAATATCAGGAAGGAACGGTGATTTGAACTCATTGATTTGAAAATATTTTGAATTCAGTGTTTATGATATAACAGATGGCTTAGATTCGTGTTAAATCAAAATTAAAAATGTATAATCAATATATTTCAGCAGCGTTGCGTCCTCGTACCCAAACCACAGTAGACATACATAATACTAGAAATTTCAGCAACTTCAGTAAAAAACGTTGGAACATCTAATAGGAAAGTTGAAAACTGATGTTTAGCTTTCATATTGTCAAAATGAAATTTAGCAAGATAAATAAATCAATAAAACGTTGCAAGAGTCCTATTGTCACCACGAATACCATTATTATAAAGCAATCAAAGTGAATACTTACAAGTTATATTGTCACAATGAATGCTAGAAATAATGAAGCAATCAAAAGGAAACATTCAAACATTCAATTCAATTCATTCAAGTTTAATTGGGGCAATGAATCCTAGAAGTAAAGAAATTACCAAACGAAAGCATTGGTACATTCATGTATTCACAATGAGTGCAAGACGTAAAAACGAATAAAACCTATCATCGAAATGAATGATAAGCAAGAAGGAAAAATCTCTTCAGCAAAACAATGTGGTGAATTGAGATCGCAGAATACTCTAACCTGAGTTACTGAACTCTACTCTCTTTCAGAAGATTTAAAGGGGGTGGCCAATAATATTTTGGAAATAATCCTAGAATACAAACTTAATTAATCATGAAAGCAGATAAATAAATTTTTCCTTTAGAGTTAAAGCGTTTTACCGCATGCGCTGCAGTATAAAACTAACAAAAAGTAAGTTTGACAATGTATCACGATAATTATCAATTCTCTCTGTAAACTGCAATATTTATTTACTTATTTTGTTTTTGCATGCGAAAGTAAAATCACTTTTGATAATCTCATGTCCGAGTGTCACGTGAACTCACAAGCTTATGCCTTTATTAAGGCAGCAAACTAATGTATAAAGAAGCAAAGCAGCTATATGGTCTTCCATTCTTTTCATAATTATATATGATAGCTTCTGTTATTTTTAAGTAGTACAGACGGTGTTTGCACTTTTTTAGAACAATTTTTAGGGAATTTTAAGAACTATTTTACATATTTTTTTGTGTTTGAAAAATTCGCGGTTTGATATCCCGTATTCTTAACTATCTTTCTACATCCTAACTTTCATGACAATAATGATTTTTTTTAGTATCGGAGGAGATATTTTGTTCTATTTCTGTTGAAAAGCTTTGCCAAGTCCAGAAAAGGTTGCAGGTCGACGTTTGGATCATGCGGTTTTTAGAAGTCCAAAATCTCAAAAACTCATGGGTGGCACAGAAGTATTTACCAGGAATATCAATGACGGTTATAGTCTTAATACCAATAATTTGTCCTGTAAATTAACAGTGAATTGTGATGTGCGGCTTCTTGATTTGTTTTAGTGCAGTTCTACTGATTAATGGCATTATGGGTAAAGAGATATTATTTCATATTTGAAGATCGTAGATAAAATATGCTCCTGATAGTATGTGTGTGGAGTTAATCTTAACATTTTTATCCGCTCTTCGTCATTATGTGAAAAATCAACAACAATCATAATTTATTCAGGAAAACTTTCTTTAGATTCTTTGAACCATGTTTTAAGATTTTTTCTCCTCTTTGATGATAATAAATTGAATTTTTTTTGCAGACATTTACATAGACTCAAGTTCCATCTATTGTTACAACATTTTTTCCATTTTTGTTCGGATGAATGATTTTTATAAAGAATTCTGTGGCGTATTCTGCATTCAGCGATATGACGTAGAGAAAGACGATGAAAATTGTATATTTTTCCTTTTTAGGATTCAAATCAGTGTTAATAATTTTGTTTACAGATGATACTGAACATTTTAATGATTTTGCAACAAGTCTTTGACATGGAGGATTTTCTTTTAACATTCAAGGTATCACCTTTTGCAATATTCGAAGAACTGCGTTTTTCCCTTGGATACGTATTTGGAACAATTTTCCCACTAGAAACCAAACTTGGACGATTTTTTCCTTTCTTATTAATAATATTAACTATTGTGGCTTTAGATATAAAAAAACCATGGCTTTCACCACGTCTTTAAATAACTGAATAAGATTAATTCTCTTTGGAAAGAGCAAAAACGTAGTCTTTCATCTTTCGCTTCTTTAAAAGTGCCATTTTGTATGTAACCAAAGTTTTTATGATGTAAATGATAATTTATAGCTTCAAAAATGTAATTTTTGTGAAACTAAATTTTTCCGAGTAAACGAATTTTTCATACAGCAAAGCAAAATCGTTCTAAAAATGTTCAAACACCCTCTGTAAGTCTGTGTTCTCCACCCCCGAAAAAGCGTTTCAGTAACTGTAGAACACGTTTTCTGCTCCGCTGTTATCAAGTCTTCCCCGAAATAGTGAAAATGCTGCGCAGCGTGACTATTTTCGTGTCTACCTTAAGTCACTAAATTTTTTTTATGTACCTTATAATGTTTCTTTTAACCCGGAATGCCACCAAATTTGGCTGCTGGATCAATGAGTGTATGGAAAAAAATCGTGAAAAGAAATAGTTCCGAAAGTTGTCGATAGGGAAACGTGGCTCTGGTGTCATAACCACAGGTAAAATTTCAAAATGCTAATTTACTGCTACGTTAAAAATATACAGGGTCCCTACTTCTATCCATTACACCCCCTCCCTAACTTCTAAACGGTGACAGCTTAGGCCATAAAGTTGGCGTCTAGGTATAGTAAAAAGGCTATGCGCTACTCAATGAGATAACTTACAACGCCATCTATCGGCAAATTTTGGAATTAGCGGCCCTATCTCGGAAACGGTGAAAGATAAGAGAAAAAAGTCAATTAGAAAGTTGTAGAGCACTCTCGATTTAGTATGAAAAGATACCTTGCGCACATTAATACTAAAAAAATGCAAAAAAATAACATTTGTTTGGTCACGATTTTGAAAATTGTCATGTCATAAAGAGTGGAAGAAAGAAGCTGAGACACGTCTCTGTCCTCTGGATCATTTATTTATATTGCTCAAAATGCTCTCCGTTCGCCACTATACACATTTGCACTCTGGAATGAATTTCCCGCTGGCGAGGACATGAACCTCTTTTAATGTGATCACCATTCTCGTGGACCACACATCGCATTATGCACTCAACATTTCCTACGGCCGAACGTAACATATCACTAGGAATGTTCAACACAGTCCTAGATATGATGTCTTTTAAGGTCCCCAAATTCGCCCTAATAGACCTTGAACTTCAAATTACCCACAGAAAAAAAATCACATGGGATTATGTCTGGAGAAACAATTTTACAAGTAACTCTTACTGAGGTTACGTGAGACACATTTTGAATTCAGCTAATATTTGGAATGTCTGTGGCGCATGTGTGGTGTATGTTGCACACATCAGAAGGAGCTGCTGGATAAATAAAACAATTTATTTAATACAAACAACAATATTAAAAACGGTATGTCATGACGATTCAAGATGTTAGGGTAAGCCCATGGACTCCAAAATACAGGTGAAGAAAACATCAGTCACCGGAGGAACCAGGTGTAAACAGCCTGGAAAGAAAAGGGCAAAAGAGAAAAAGTTCTCGGTTGAGCGTCTTCATATACTCCGCTGGCGGTAAATCTTCAAGTTGCCACAAGCTGGTTCACAATTAAGATGAGCCAGGCACGACGAATATCGGCAGCATGGTGGTCAGAGTCGAAGTCCGAATCTTTTGACTCGATTCCGCTACATGACTTTCAGAGTTTTACCTCTTTGTATTTATCGCCCGAACTACTAGAGCTGCTGTCCTCTACGTAATCGTCATTTGCACTTTGAAACTGTAACTGCCTTTTGCGCCACCAGTGCCACATTTTCACCTACCGGTCCCTTTTCAAACAAAAGCTTATTTTTACGAAATATTTTTTCCACGTCCTCATTAGTACCTCTACCGAATTTGGTGGCATTACAACTGATAGATGGCGATACAGGTAGAATGAATAGCGAATCTTTAAAAAACACCCTATATATTTATGGATGAAGTTTATTTTTTAAGCATCATACACGTTCGTTTTTATAAACATTTACTTCTCAAATTGAAAAACCTTTTATTAAAAAAACAACTTATCCTCTTCAATTTTGCACGTTTTAATAAGAACTATAGTTTTTCTTCATTTCAAGAAAAAACGTGCCATTGTCTGAATTGAATTGTATATTGAAGAACAGATTTTTAAATATTAATTCCATATTCAGTTGGTTAACAGAACAGGATATATCGTTATAAAACATGTTAGAGTAAAAATGAAACCATCGTTGTGAGGATTAAAAAATGTCAAAGAAAAAAATATAATATAATTACAAAATGGTGATTATGTGTGGATCTTTGAATGCATTTATAAACAAGACTTACCATCAGTTATTTTGGTTTCATTTTAATACGTTATTATTAATATATAATCCTTATAAAATTTTTAGGATTAAAAACAATGCTGTTATAAAACAGACAAATTGAATAGGTTCATCTTTGAAAAATAATTTTAGAGCACTAGGATTTAGCTTTAAAATATTTAATACATATTTTAATTTCGTAAAAGATAAGTAGTATAAAAAATGTAAAAATTCATGATTTGCATTAATCACATACAAATGGAATATAAGAGATTTTCTGCCATTAGAAGAAAAAGGTTTTAAAGAACTTTTTTTTAAATTTAATAAAGCATTGGAATGAAAACACAAATGGCAGGGCTTCAATCATGAATTTTCCATCTTAACTAGATGAATGTTGCGAATACTTCTAGTGTGAGAAGAAACATTTACAACATTTTGATTGTAAGGTAAATTATAAACAAGCTGGGAAGTAGTAACTGTAATTTATAAATTCAAAACTAAACACATTTTTGTTTTAAATTTTTTCGTATACTTCTCAAATTATAGACATTAAATCCACTGCGTTTAATCTACTCTGTGAGTAAATATGTTTTGATATTTTTAAATTCAGTGTGGTTTAATGAAATTGAGTTCTTCCGCTAACGAAATCTTTCACTTAAAATCTATTTCGTTGTCAGTCACATCTTTTCCTCCCAAGTTTTAAGACATGTAAATCGTAGTTGTTAAAGATAATCAATTTTCACTACTGTAATGTTTTCCAATAAATCAAACTCGCCAAGTGCGTTATCGTAGCCAACGCCATGACGGTACATTAAATATGAATAAAAATACAATTTGATTAAATACTTTGTAGACTATCAATAGGAAGAGATATACAAACAGAAACCATATAGCGAGAAAAATATAACTAGATTTTTTTTTCTTGCAGGTCATTGTTGAATGATGTATTAAATACAACAAATAAACATATAACAGTATTCTTCAATCACAGGAAAAATGTATTTTTTAAAAAAAATACTAGATTCAGGAATGGAGGCAAAAGATGCAGGATTGAAGTTGGTAATTTTTCTCTTCTGTTAGTTGAATTTTAAAAATATTTTTAAGTGAACTATTTGCTCACACAAGAAATATTTACAGAACTTTAATTACAAGTAAAATTTTCAACATGTTACGAAGCTAGTTTTTGCAATTTATGACTGAAATTAAACAAATTTAAATTTTTTTTCGAATTCTTCTCAAGTTATAAGCATTAAGCCGCTTCTTGTTCTCAATTCGAAGAGTAAATAAGTTATGTGATTTTTAATTCAGTGTCGTATATTAAAATTGTATACTGTGATTAACGACATCTTTGACTAAAAATCTATTTCGTCGTCAGTCACATCTTCCCCTTCCAAGTTTTAAAACTCCTAAATACGTAATTGTTACATATAATCAATTTTTACTACTTTAACGTTTTCCAATAAAATTAAACTCGCTAAGCGTATTATTGTAGCCAATGCCATGACGAAACATTAAATATAAAAATATAATTTGATTAAATGCTTTCCTTTACTATTGATAGGAAAAGCGATACAAAAAGAATCTCTTTAGTGAGAAAAATACAACTAGACCTTCGTTTTCTTGCAAGTCAATGTTAAATGATGCATTAAATGCAACATGCATAATGTATAACAGTATTGGTCAATCTCAGGAAGTATATATTTGCCTTTATAAAATGCTGGATTCATAGGACGCTACATTTTATCTAGAAAAGGGTTTGTAATAGAATCTTTATTTATGTCTTGGCAAATTATTTAGGGTTTTCTTCATGTCATGTATATACATGCAAACGTTTTTCATTTGAACTTTTTAACTGATCCCTTAAAATCCCGTCTATAACTCGAATTTATTTAGGTTAATTCGAAGTCAAAAGTAAGAATTGTAAAATATTGTTTTAATTTCTGAATTGTTTTCGTTAGTTAAACAGATCCATAGCTTGTGTTTCTCAATGATCGTAAATCAATAATTTTTTAATCCATTCAATAAAAGAGAGCAACAAAAAGTTAAATTTTTAAAAAAATCTTTCAACAAGTCAGATGGGAATTTTGCTTTTATTTTGAAGTTTTATTCTACAATTTTTGCATTCACTGTGCTGTATACGTCTGTTTATTAAAATTCCTAGTGTTTATTTATTAATGATGCATTATTTTTTAAGACTGATAAATATTTAAAATAAATATTTACTGCCATTTTAAGTCTGAAAAGGGTAGTTCCTCTTTCTGTACTCGTTTTTAGGTTCGATTTTTATTGATTCAAGCTTTTGCATAAATCGAATCTTATTGTGGTACCGTCAGCTTCGAATTATTCAATCTGCGCTGCAAATGTTATGGATACAGTGCAAAGAGTTCACGTATGTAAATTATAGAATACATTAAATTGAATAAACGTTTTTAAAAACGTATACTGCTGTATTATGGTCAAATTTTGCGCACGTGCATAAAATTAATCCTTTCTTGAAAACAGATTTTAAAAAATATACTTTGTTGCATTATTTTCGTATTTCAAGAAAGTACATTAAAGAGAATGAAATGTGTTTCGCTGATATAAGAGCTTCTTTTGCAGTACTTTATTAACAGTTTATAGTTCAAAACGTAAAATGTACCGAAAAAAAGGAAAAAATATCATATAAATGCGTAAATGAAGATTTCACCTCGGACGTAACGTAGCATGTATACATTTTAGAGTAATTTCTTATATTTATGGATTTTTGTTTGCAAACATTTCTCTACAGAAATTTAACCAAGGTCCAAAAGCACATATATCCAGACAGGCATCATGAATATTCGAACAAAGAATATAGTTTGGATTAAAAGAGATTCGAGATGTTCAAAAGAAACTGAAGGTTAAATCTTCAGTCTGGGCTAAATTAACGTTGAAAGTAATTTCGAAGAAAATAAAGAGTTTTGTTTTGAAGTAAATCTATTTTTTTATGGTTTAAACTAATAAATGATCATGGAACACAAACATTATGAATTCTTTATAGTTACGAGTTTATTGCGAAATACAAGAGAATCTTTTTGTTGTAGTTAAAGTTACAGCTGTTCAAACACAATTTTTCGTACAGTATTCACAAAGGATTATTACAACCGTGTAAATGAAACATCGAGCTGTAAGGCAATAAAAATTTCAAAGATATACGTGATTACACATTTAATGGCATTTTTGAAAGTTCTTTTAAGTTAATATTTATATTTAGACTGCAGAAACTAGTTTGCAGAAAATGTTTCATGTTTCTCATCTTGTGGCATTATATATATATATATCAATATCATGAAAGTCAAAAATCCCCTTTCATATATATATTCCACTTTCGGCTTTTTCTTACCGCAGATTTTTTTCTTGACATTTTGTTTTATGAATGTTTATTTTGTATATGTTGCTTTTACATTTCTGCTATGTTTGTTTCGTATTTGTTATATATATATATATACAGGAAGTCCCAAAAAGGTGGAACAAGCGTTTATTTCCTTAAATATTGATTTTAGACATATACTTCCAATTACAAAGTTTCATCAAATAAAATAAGAATTTGTATGAAAATACTTTGATACCCCAGGGGATTGATAATAAGAAGTTACAAAAATTAAATTTTTACACGGCCCCCATAGAGCAGAAATGTCAATCATTAAAATGTTTTTTTTTTACATTCATCTATTCACATACAAAGTTGCACGCTTCTATCTGCAAAACTTACAGATATATAAGAAGACAAAGTTGTTGACTTAGACCACTTTTTTATATCTCTCACTGTTGTTTGATCCAGTCTTTCGTCGTAAGTTTTAGGGATAATATACATATTTAAAACAAATTATTTAGAGGGAGGAATAAGGAAATAACAATGTATTTGTTAACTCTTTCTAAATATAAAAAAACTAGTCAAATAGTACATTAATTGAAGTATTTAGAAAAATAGTTCATCTTCTGAACCTTCAAAAAATATTAAAGCTGATATATCAGAAGTGACAGCTCATCTGCTCAGAAACAAGCAGTGCTATAAAAATATTACTAGAATACAATTGAAATACAATTTTTCAAAAATAGCTTTACCTTCAAATAGTTCAAATTTGTAGTTGTAATTATCTGAATTGTATTTTAGATAATTACAGTCCTTTTTTTCGGTGAGTTCCGTTTTAATAAGAGAAATCAAATATGTAGGAACCAGACAAGTTCCCGTTGAGGCAACATGAAAGTGAATCCGAAATCTAAAAACAGATAATGAAAAAAAAGAGCGCGAAGGCGAACCATGGGTACGATTGAAAGGGGGAAAAAAGAACATTAGTTGATTTTTAGCTCAAAACAGGAGCATCTGAAAATCCAGTTCTAGCTAAGTTCTAAGACAGAAAGAATAGCAATTCGCCTTCGTCCATTATGTGACTTATTTGTTAGCAATGAGCGAATTTTAGTGCTTTCCAAAACTATTTGGTGTGCAGTCCATCCTGTGTCTGTCTTACTTTTTCATTCATTTTCTATCTTCTTTTCTCGTTTTTATCTTTTTTCGTTAATAATTAAACTCTCAGAGTGGAGAAGTAAGCAAAAAAATAAAAACAAATATACGAAATAGAGCAAAATAATTTTCTAAAATAATTTTAGTGAGTTCTGCAACTCTGCAGACCTAAAGGACGAGTCGTCACTGTTTATAGGTAAAACTTATTAATACGCTCAACGCTAAGAGCAAATAATTCAGTATTCTGGTTCAATATTAGGTCATTTTCCTGTTATGCCTTAAATTTTCATTTTCTCAAGTTTCCTTCCATTCTTTATCAAGACGATAGTTGCAACTATCTGCAAATGAAACTGAGTAACAGAATGGGTCATTGGCAATTTATTTTTAATCCATGATGATTGGCATATATACTACTTGACAAATATTTGCATTTAACTGTTTTTCTATGTTGAATAAATTTGCATTTCTGCAATAAACTTCTCCATATAAATTTTGAGTAGCCCTTTGAAATTTAAAATTTAACATATCTCTGTAAGTTTTGCAGACAGAATCGTGAAACTTAGTTTATGCATAGATGAGTGTAAGAGGAACATTTCACTCGTTGACACTTTTGCTCTATGGCGCATGTATAAAAATTTAATTTTCTTAACTTTTTATTTTGAACTTCCACAGAAGCCAAAGCGTTGTCAAACACATTCCTACTTTATTTGATGAAACTTTGTAATTGGAAGTATATGTCTAAAATCAATATTTAAGTAAATAAGCGCTTGTTCCACCTTATTGAGACACTCTGTATATAATAGCAAAAAATTAATTTATTATATTAACGCATTTATGCAGCAAGCTGTCACGAAAAATTAAATTATTAAGACTCTCTTAATTGTTTTGGTCGTTTGGTTTTAAATAGTTATGAAAACATTCAGTTGGAAAATTTAAAAAATTAACTAAGTTTCTAATTATTTTAATCTACATTTTATTGGTGTTAACCCAAGTTTCCCAGAAAACACTTTCGAAAAAATAATTTTCCTAATGAAATTACTTAATTCTTTCGTATCTTTTGATTTGAAAACGAGCATGTTGGTTCTATTTTTACGACTAAAGAGCATGCAAATAAACTATATGGGAAAGTGGAGTAAAACTGGGCACCTAAGACTCGGATAGCCTGGGTGGAAATACACATGAAAAATAAATTTCATAAATTCCTGATTATAATTAACAGTTTTACGTCATTGCATTCGGTCAAATCAGCATGGCGTTTTAGAAACCCTTTTATCCAATTATTGCCGGGTGTGTTATTAATATATCCATCTATTACCGCACCTTTTAAGTAAGATAAACGTGTATTATCATTTTAAGATCTATACTATTCACAGTAAAACCGAAATCACTTAATTGGACTACACATTGCAACGGTCTTTTTCTTCACATTGGAGAAAACTAGCTGATTTCTATGCTTAGTTATATTGATTAGCTTTCTTTTGTAACAAACTGTTCACTTGGGGTTCAAATAAAAGTTTTTGCCCCTTTAAAAATACCCTAAACTTATGAACTTCATATGCTTACAAGTCCCTAACTTCCTTTTATACACCCTGGGCATATCTGAAGCTTAAGTAAACGTTTTTATTATTATTTAATACAAAAATAAATTTAAAAACCAACTGGGGTTGCTATTTATCACAAATTTCCATGGTCCAAAGAATCCCTACTTTTCGGTCCAAAGTTACCCCAGATCCAAAAAAAATTAATTACAACTTAACTAACAGATATAATTGGAATTCAAAGCATCAAAATGAAAGTTAGTATTACCTTTCACATTCAAATGCACTTGCTTTCAGAAATTTCATACTTTCCTCAGCAAAGACAGATTTTTTCATCACTAAAATTTTCACTGAAAAATTCTCTCATTGTCTTTTCCTTCTGGTACCTCCTGAATGATTGTTCCCGTACCCCTAATCAGTTGATCTCTGTTTCACTTTTCACACAAATTTTGCATTGGTGCAAAGTTAGCTCCACGAAGTAACCCCGTTTTACGGTAATAGCTAAACAAGCTAATTTAAGTGATCAGTGAAAAATATTTAAAGAAAAAAATTTGCTTTACTGGTTCAACTTCATATAATCAATTACATCAGCAATGCTGAAATAAACCACTATTGAAAAAAATTGACGAGTTTCAAATGATCTTTATCTTACCGGTTAATTTCTCTTTTCTTTGTCACGCAATGCAGTTCAGCGTAATGTACGACTCGCAATGAAAACCAGATAGAAAATTTGTAAAAAAAAATATTGTGAAAACTTCATTTAAAAGAAAAAGATATTTATTTTCGAATTGTTTTGTCAATACGTCTGCATTAATATTATTTCCAAAAGCTGAAAACGATTCAGCTTCCATAGAAGCAGATGTTAGGCAGGTTTAATAGGTTTCTAATGGAAGATGTTAAGTGCACTTAACATGTTCTTCCACCACGAAACAGCAAGAAACCGTGCACTTAACATGTTCATCCACTGAAAACTTCTTTATTCTTCTACTTAACAGTTTTAATTAACTTTTTATACTTAAAATAGACTTCAACACGTTCTTTTGCCCAATTATTTCAATTTTTTCAAATATGTCACTTAACATGTTCATCCACTCAGCTCTTCATATATTTGATGGAGAAACGCAAACAAGAAATCCGATTTCTAATTTCAGTGATGTTCGAAAGGTAATACAAGCTATAAAATAACCCAGGCTTTTAATTGATAGAACATACTTCTGACGAATTTACAAAAAATAAAAATGACAAATCTTGTAAAGTGTCTACAAAAGATATTCGATACATAGTCTCACAAATTTACAACTCGAGCAAAATCCAAACAAAAATATCTATCTTCTTTACATTCAAAATTCTACACAATTCATGAGATATGACATTTATTAAATGATCATAAATGATGATGTATTTACCGAGATTCAATGCGGATAAAAACAACAGTATTTGGGAGTTGCATAGAAGAAAACAATTTCATAAACATCCATTTCGAAAACAAAAATGAGTTCATGAATTAATGCAGGTTTCATGAAAAAAAGTTCTGACTTTATTGCCATCATTCCTGTACAATGGAATCATTTTATCTTGAAAAGTTTGAAAATTATTGTTTTTTAAAGTTGCTGTCTTACTTTACACTTGAAGTTAAAATCCATCTAAAGTTGAATCACTTTATATCAAAATCAATTGTTCTATAAAATATTATTTATATTTAAAATCTTAAAAAATACCGAATGTACCTAAAGAAAATCTTGATTGTTAAGGCAACTAATATAAAATTGGTTTCAATCTATTTAAATAAAATGAAGATTAGAGGAAGCTTGCATCTCGATCAGAACCTCTCCCAGGCTAATTAATATTTTAGAACGAGAAACAGTTTCTGATGTCACTTCAAGTCATTTTAAGAGACCAGCTTATCACCCGGATATAAGGAGAGCTGCTTTAAATTGGGTGCAAAATCATCTCTATCCGGTGCGGATTCCTCTCGCTAAATTATTCTGCACGCGAAAATACCCGAGTTCTGCTCTACTTAGTGATAATACAAGTTGACTACACTCCATCACGATTTTCGTATATTTAGACACGCCTGAAACTGCATTGGAAGCAAGTTCTCCTTCACGCCATTAATGTCTCCTTCAATGAAACCGCGCCACAAATTTTAAACAACGTATTGAAAGGATTTCGGTTAACACGAGACTTGTCACCAGAAAATAAATTTCGTAGCTTGTCGAGCAAAATTGATTTTCGAGATTCCTTTTACGTACTCGATGAAAATGCTTGATTGCCGCATCCATCAGTGATTGAAAGCAGGAATTCTTTAGTAGCTTTTGTTTTCGCGATCATCATTTGATATAGATTTTATATTTTGTACAGCCAAATTCTATTTATTTAATACTGGTATTTAAAATGAAACTCCATACGTTGAAAAAAACCTGATTAAGACCTAAAATGATTGAGTTTTTAATTCTACGTAATGCGTTTTAACACTTTAACTGTGGGCGTGGTTTATAAACCACATATACAGTGTGCCCGCTAAAGTCCGTTGCCACCCCAATAATTTCTGAACGGCAAGAGCTATAGTCATAAAAGTGGGGTCTAGGTATAGTAAAGTTGCCATGCGCTACGCAAGGAAACCGCTTACAGCGACACCCGGCGGCAAAATTCGGAGTTAGCGTTCTTATCTCAAAAATGGTACGAAATACGGGAAAAAAGTCAATTACAAAGTTGTTCAGCATTATCGATTTATTACAAAAAAAACATCTTGCGCACAAAAATTATACAAATGAAAAGCACAAAACGCACAATTGTTTGATCACGTTGAACAAAACTGCACTTGTCAGAAATGAGGCTCATCTATCTGTCATGATCAACATGGTGTCCTTCAGCAACAATGCACATTTGGACACGGGACTGCACTTCCCGCTGCACATTGTACAACATGGCAGGTGACACGCTGGCACAAGCATCCGTAATAGGGTTTCGAAGTTCCTGCAATGTTGGTGCAGGGGGTGCGTACACTCCCTGTTTGATGTATCCCCACAAAAAAAGTCCAATGGGTTCAGGTCAGGTGAACGTGGAGGCCATTCTACGCAACCACCATACCCGATGACTTGTTGCTGGAATGTGTCCCGAATGTACTGTTGGACACTTGATATCTTTTGCGGAGGGGCGCCGTCGTGTTGGAACCATACATTCCGGAGGTCACTCAACGGCAAATCCTCTAGAAAATCGGATATTACGTCCTTCCTTTTCTCTTTTCTTCCGCGTTATGTCGCGTTACAATTTTGGGAGTTGCGAACCAAACAAATATGCATTTGACGCCTTCTATTTTTAACATTACTGTACGGAAGGTGTCTTCTCTTACTAAATCGATGATGCTGAACAACTTTGTAATTGACTTTTTCCCGTATATCGTACCGTTTTTGAGAAAATAACGCTAACTCCGAATTTTGCAGCCAGGTGGAGCTGTAAGCGATTTTCTTGCGTAGCGCATGGCAACTTTACTATACCTAGACCCCACTTTTATGACTATAGCTCTTGTTGTTCAGAAATCATTGGGGTGACAACGGACTTTAGCGGGCACACTGTATAAGAAAGTATCCGCAGTCAAAGGGTTAAAAAGTAATCTTACAAACAAACGATCTTATCATCTTAATCTTAAAACATCCAAAACTTTACTAATTTTAAGATAATCTGTTTGGAAATTAATTTTTTGAACTTAAATTAGATATTAAATAAGCAAAATTTCACACGCAACTTAGTAATTTTCTTTAGATCATTAATTACGATCTATCAAAATTTATAATGTATATTTGTTGGCGAAATTTTCAAATGAAGAAATGTTTGTGACTTAAATTATTTGATTCTTTTAGAAAATGATTTTGATTAGCAACAAAATTAAATTAAATTTCGTTTCAATTTATTGAAATCAAATGATTATTTCAAAGGAATCTTATAGTTCTATTATTATCTATTACAGCTTAATTACTATTTTATAATAAGGCATAGTTTGTGTTGTCACTTTGAGAGCTCTTATGAGGTTCTTTTACAAATTTGATATAAGTTTTCTGATATTTATGTCTTCCTGCTAAATTGTTCTGGGTGCAAAAATAATTGAGTTCACCTTTACTTAATGATTGTACAAGTTGGTTGCACCTGAATTCTTTCTAAGTGCTTCTCAGCAGGCCAGTATTCGAGAAAAAGCAGTAGTGTAATGTACTGACAACGATAGTGAGTTAATGCAAAAATAATCGTAAAGTAAATCTTAGTTTTATTTAAACTTCTTTTCTTTTTGTAAACTAACTTTCAACCCATTATATAATTAACAGATGAGTTGAACTACAGTTATTTTGGGAGCTGCTATGTAATTACCAAAAACGGAAAGCATTTGGTTTCATATTTTCTATTTTTGTAAAAATCCTGAAATATATAGATTTCTTATTTTAATATAAGTTTAATTTGGTCATGAAAAAAAAAAGGAAGAAGCAGGAAAAAGGCAAGTGTCAAAAGCCATAGATTTCATCTCACATATGCTCTATTGGGCTCATGTTGGCTGACTGTGCAAATGATTGAAGTCATTGTATCTGTTTGTACAGTAGCAATAACTTGAAAACGGGAGCTTTGTGTTTGGGATTACTGGCATTTTCAAAGATAAAAAAAAATTATCTCAGGGAGAAAGTTAATGTGAACTGTAATGAACGTTTTGTATTATAATACTCAAATGCATACATTTGTTTATACCAGATATAGTGAGTTAGAGTTTTCCGCTGGGACTCTGAAGAAGGGGGGTTCTCAATTAATTAATGTTTCTGAAATATTTTTGCTTTTGGGTCCTCTGGATGTTTGCTATCATAAACATAAGTAAAATGTTACTGAAAGACTATCAATCCGTAGGCTAATAAATTATTCATCTATAATAGAAAAGCCCAGAGATGTCTTTAACGCTGGACGGAGCTTAAAATAACCCCGCTCCTTTTGTTTTCGTCATTATTGAACGAGCGAATCAGATGATTGCATAAGAATATTACCTCAACTTTCAACAATGAAATAGAAACACGCAATTAATTATTTGTTTCAACAATGAAAACGGATTGAATTGCGTTTCAGCAATGAAAAGTATTGTTGTAAATTATGCCAAAAAATATTTTTAAGAATTTATTAAAATTAGAGAAAAAATTGTAAAGCAACTTAATTGATATCATTAAAAAAGTAATTTTTTGTACTTTCAGATGGCGTTTCTTAAGCTGTAATATATTCGGAAGTTATTGAGAAAAGCGTCAAAATTCTGCATAATTTTTAATTAATTAGAATTTCGAAAAAAAGGGTTCGAAGATGCACATTCCCATCCTCCAAAGTTTGTTTGTGAATAATTGTGTAGCTCTAGGTCCAGCGGCCTGCCTTGTATAGCGCCAACACACACATTAGTAAAGATTTGGTAATGCATTTTTTTCTGTTAGTAGATTTTGTATTATTTTTACTCGGATAAAGCGAAAGTAATCGTTAAAAGTAACGTTTTTAACAAAACGGAAGTTAGTTTGAATTGATTCATCATTCCTGTTTTTCATTTATTTCTTAATCACACTGTCAAAGTGCATGAGATTTTGTATTACATCTTTCGTACTAAATCTGTTGCAATAAGTTCTGAGATACGGTTTGCAGGCTAAAAGCCCGTCTTAGACGGGCACAACTCTTCTAGTTAAGAAAGAAATTTCATACACAAAGCGAAAACTGTTACATGGAAAGTTTATCATTTATGTATTTACAGCTACAATGTTAAAGAAGCGTATCTCTTAGTTATTTATTTTCATCAATTTGTTTACTGGAAGACCATAACAGTTACGAATTAAGTTACTCTATTCTTCGTAGTAAAAATTCCTATTTTAGTTAAAAATTTAAATATATAATCATTATTTTTATTTTATTTACAAAATTGACCATAAATTAAAAATAAATTTAGAAAAATAGACCTATTTGAATATACTAATTAATAAAAACTGAGTTGCATGGTTATTGATGATATTTTAATAAACACATATTTTCCTTAAAATTTTATTATTTTGATTCCAGTAAGTGATTTTTATTTAAATAAAATAACCTTTAATATCAATAAAAAACAAAAAAATGTTACCTGTTCTTGTAGTTTACTAAGAAGTTTGTAATTCTCATACTTTACGCACCAGAATTATTTAAAGCACCTCTGAAACTAGAAAGGTGATATTAAAAGTATAGGATTAATCACTTTCCATCTCTAAGTTAAATAATACTCTAAATGCATAACACAGATAGTTAAGTACTTTATATTTCTGAATAAAATACTAGTTAGAATTCTGTTTCTGAAATTAATTTATCGTACTATTTAACTCATTACTTTAAATGAAATTTAATTATTCAGTAAATGTCTTATCTTTAAAACTTCTATAAGCACTTAAAATTAGTAATGATTATTTAACCGAATTATAACATGACTTCCCAAGCATTTATTCTGTATGTTCAACCGAGGAAATATAATAAAAGTTTAAAAATTTCCGAATCTATATATGCAATTATTTGGGGAACGTAATTAAAGATTGTGTAATAACAATTTTTTGATTAACTCTGTTAGATATGCTTTTGAAATTTGAAAGGAACAAATATTTTCGAAGAATTTTAAAGGCTTTGGCAAATAAAGGTATTTGAAGAATGCGTGGTTTTTTAAAAGATGAATGCCCTTAATGTAAGTAATTATTCCTTTCAAATTTTAAAGTGGTTATATTAATTCACATTCACTTAAGCGAAAAATCTTTTTAATATCTGGATTATATTCCATAATCCTCTTTTTAAAATACCTCAACGGAAACAGAAAACTCGACATTGTACAACAACTTTCATTTTAATCCAAATTAATATCCTTAAAGTTCTCCACATTGCGAGGCAAATAAAAATAAATAAATGCTGCTGCTTCTGCATTTTGAATTTATCAGAGCGAAATTGTTGTCGGGTAAATTAATTTCGAGTTTGACAACCGTAGAAGCGTCACTGCCTAGCGCGCCGTAGATAGAAAAATATAACTCTCCGAGACTTGAATTTCACGCGGGAGGAAATAAAACGTAACTGCGCGCATCAAAATCGGAAGCCAAACATATGACGCTTTTCCGCTCTTTTTGAAAATCGAGGAAAAAATAGCGGTTATTATTCTCATTGTTCCACCGAAAAAAAGAAAACTATCGAATAATCCGTATCTCTTACCATTGCATGAATGATCGACTTGAATCGAATGAGAGAGACATTTTATCTTCATTCTGCGCTACAGTTTTGTCCTTCCCTTTGCAGATTAGAGCGCGCAAAGTGTCGCTTTAAGGAGCGAGGAATCCGATACCCAGACCCATATATATATACAGATGAACGGAAAAAGAGAAAAAATCTCGTGTTTCGGTGTCGATTGGTGCTAGATAGAGTCTGATGATTTATGCGCCATTGGCGGTCGGCCCCAAGACCATATTTTATGCTGGCCCCCGCGCTCAAATAAGTCTATTTCCTTTAGGACTATCGTTTCAGTGAGGGGTATGGGGGGGCAATGGCTGGAAACAACCGATTTTGGATTAACTCTCCTCCCCCACGTGGAGATGGAGATTTGGAGCTTAAAAGTTAGAATTTTGTTTTAGATCAAGGCTTCTTTTACTTTTTTCTGTCGACCCCCTTAAGGGGGAACGAATTTAGCGATCACATCGCCTTGAGGAAAATTTTGCTGAGACACGAAAGTTATAAAATAAGTAAGAATATGAATCGTTAAATAATGATAACGGTAAGAAAATTCAATTAAAATATTTATTTAGCGAATTTTTAAGTAACCTTTTAAGATGATTCTCTTAACAACTTTTGCTTACAGTTGGTGAAGAATTTGGAACAAGAAGCCCTGCGAAAGTTTTCGCTATTAAAAGTTGAAGGTGCGCTTTAGATAATTTTGAATAAATTTCTGCTAGTGTTTGAATGTAGAATATCAGATGCTTTAAATCATTTTGAATAAATTTCTGTTAGCGTTGAACAGAATATCAGCTGGTTAAAAATATTGCCAAACCGGAAGTACGAAGAAGCGGTATGGTAACATATTAAAAATGCCGATCTGCATTCAATCCTTCATCCTTCAAAGATTAATACATTCGTAACTACCGTTTTAGTCTTTTAAAATTAATTTTGAATAATTTAATAATGAAATCATTTACTTTTTCCACTTTTGACTTGAAAAGAAATTTTAATATGAAAAGAAATTTAAGTAAAGAAATTTTAATGAAACAATTCATGTGTTTTCATTAATTAATTTTGATAAAAATTAAGTTCAAAATTGATTTTTAAAATTATATTCCCGCATTTCCTAAACTTATTTAAATGAATGTATCTTAATTAAAACAATTCGTTTGTCTTTATAAAATCAATAATAGTATTTCTTATCTTATCAATGATCAAATTAAGATTCGACTGTCAATTCAATATTAAAAGGACTTGTGAACACTTTATTATGGATGAATCTAAGAATCTCGATATAAACAAAGTAGTTCCAGTTAAATGCAAGCAATTTTGGTAGTGCTATTTAAACGGTTTTGAAATCAATTATGATTTATTTAAGATTATGTTTTTTTGCTGTTAAGAATGTAGTTTCATTCTTTATAAAAGTACGCTCAAGAAAATACAAAAACATGACTAAATTTAGTTGACATACACATTCAATGTGTAAATATTTTCAGACACTCTAGAAAGGAATAAATAATCCTGTACTTCTCAAGATAGAAGAACCAAAGGCTAGATTTTCAAAACCTAACCAATGTAAGAACGTCGATAACTAATTCAAAATTATTACTTGCATGTCTAATTTTTTATCTTTATTTGTTGCTTCAATGACTGTGTGCTTGGTACAGTACAGTCAAACATGACCCTTGCGCCAATAAATTCCAACAACCAATTGCTGCAATGCACCGAACAGTACTTTTGTTAAACATTTCAACATAATTAACAGTAGTTTTTTAGGACACAAGATAGTAATTTTTAATAAACATTAGCAGGACTACTTAATTTTAACAAACAGTTTCAAGTTCTGTTCAATTCAGTAAACAAAGCAACTGTCTTTATAAAGAATTTAAGCTGTTAAATGCATCGATAAAAAATTACTTTGGAGATATTTCCTCAATACTAATTCGAAAAGAAAGAAGAAGAAAGAAAAAAGAAGAGAAAAAGAGAGAGAAGAAAAGTCTATTATGTTTACAACTCCTTCATGGCAAAATTAGAATAAAAATCAATTAATAATCTGGTAAATACCAGAAAATGTAATGATGTCGAAATAAAATATTTACTTAATAGCTAATAGATTTAAGGAAGGAAAATCTTTTTAGCTAAAAGCACTCTGTTAAAAATAGAAGCAGAAATCTTATTGTTCAAAAATCGTTTAACCAGTATAGACAGGCGAAGATTTTCAAAGAAATAACTTGGAAGTAATCTGATACTATGATAAAACTCCGATAAGTATTATCCGTGTGATTTAAACAATTGTCGTGAGTTGATGTAAAAGAAACGAGTTGAAAAATAACTACTAGCCAACTAAAAATAATTAAACGATTGGCTAGACTGATATTTTAACAGTATTGATTCACAAACTGAAAAAAATAACTCTATTGTTTTCATGTTTAGCGCAAAAAAGGTAAAAATCAATTAATAGAGATAGTAGTCTTGTAAAGTATCAAAAGTATTTTATTAAGAAATTAATTTTTATTTAGTGTTTAACAAATTAAAAGCAGTTAAGTGGCTTTTAAAAATAAAATATTCTACATCATAATAAATTAATCGAATTATATGCTGTTTTACAATCGAGAACTACACACCTTTTTTTAGTATTTCAGTTCACTATTGTGAACTGCATCAGGGTGCATGTTGCTACTGAAGATTATAAATCAGTCTACTTATGCAACAATGCACTGCTTATGCTAAAATATTACAATAATTAATGTGAAAATACGTGAAGTGAAATTTTTTCCATATTGTTTCGAGAGACAACAGGTATATTTGAAAATGCCCAATTATATTATCCAGAATTTACGTAATTGGTAGGGAGAGGTAAAGTCTTAGAAAGAAGGAAACCCATTGGCAGTCGTTTGGTACAATAATAAAATATAAGACTAGTATTATACGATGTTTAAGCTTTTGTCGCCAGTTTATAGGAAACAAATGGACAAAAGAAATAATTGAAAAATACGTAAAAATGTAACTAATATAAGCTAGAGTAATATTTTAGCAATACTGATTCAATTAGAAAGAAAGGAACCATCGTGCATAGAGCAAGTTTAGGATACAAAACATTCATTCGAAAGCTTAGTAAAATAACTCAAATTTATCATCAAATTAAACTATTTATTTAACAGTTAACTTCTTCAAGGCAAGGAGATAGTTGTGTTTCAAATAAATACTGTTCATCATTAACTTTACTGGTATGGAGAGATAATGTTAAAAAAAGAAATAACATAGAAGTAATTTGATTCTATCTCAAAAATTCCGTTAAGTCTTATCCATGAAATTTTCAAAGCTTTTCCGACTGTTTTCCAGGAAGAACTGAGTAAGAAATAACTGAAAGTGAAAATTAACAGATATAAACTTATGTTTTGCTATAGATATTAGCTTTAGAAAAACGAAACCGTCATGTCTACAGACTTAGGACAATAATAGAAAATTCCAATTATCACTTTATTAAAATAAAGTACAGTGGTCTTTTTATAATCAGGCACTTCGCCAATTCGGCCACTTCAGTAGGCCTGCTTTTTAAAAGGGAAAGTGGGGAGCGTTAAAGAAAAAATAAGTCTCTAAATGCGGATGTCAGTAACCTTGACGAGACATAAACAATAGGCTGCTTCTCAAATTTCGAATTATATTTTGTAATATTTACTATACATAGTATAATTTTGTTCAACAAACACAGGTTTTGCTACTAAAAGTTGTTTATTTAAATGAACCTCCACTAATCCGTTGTTTTCCTTACTCAGGTAGTCTTCTGGTCTGCTATATGCCAGACTACTGAGAGACGACAAAAACAGATAATATCAACAAAAACAGATAATTTTAGTAGACAATAAATTTAAGGCAAGAAAATAACTTTTTGAATAAAATTTTTCACATCATTAAAAGGAGACAGACGTTATGTTGTTCAAAAAATATTAACTGGTATGGAGAGATTAAGTTTTTAAAAGGAAACTACTTGGAAGTACTTTGATTTTATCCTATAAACTCCAATAAATCTTATCCAAGAGGTAGCTAAGCCCTTTTCTTTAGTTTATGTTATAAAAATGAGTAGAAAAATAACTGAAAATTAAAAATTATTTGATGATTGTCTAGACTGATATTTTAATAATACCGATTGGCAAGGAAAAAAATTGAAACTTTCAGGTCTACAATTTCAGAGAAATAAAAATAAAGATAAATTAACATTCTAAAGAACTCTCAAAAACAATATTTATTTATTAGATAATAGATTTATGTCAAGAAATTAACTCCTCGAATTAAATACTTTACATCATTAAAAGGAGACAGACATTATATTTGTTCAAAAAACACTTAACTGTTATGGAGAGGTATAGTTAAAAAAAAAAGGAAACCACTTGGAAGTAATCTGATACTATCATATAAACTCCGATAAGTCTTATCCATGCGAAGTTTAAACACTTCCCGTCAGTTTATCTGAAAGAAATGAGTAGAAAAATAATTGAAAAGTACGTAGCTAAAGGCAAAGCATGCGAAAAAAACAGTCGAGACAACATTTCCCAGATCATAGTCTGAATCTTCAAAAAGGAATAAAGCCCTTAAATCCTTTTGTAAAACGCTTTGCGCATAAATCGAAAAGATTGTTGTTAAGAAGAAAAGAAAGAAAAACATCACTGCCTTTTGGAGAATCCATGGATGTGTCTGGCTTCGATCAGTTTGAGAAAATTCTATTACATTTCCTTAAAATAGGTGAGTATATATTATAATCAAGATAAAATGTAATCGCGATTTCTCGGAATTTATGAGTTTCAAGCATCCATGGATGGAAATTGATTGTTTCCATTGATATATGTGTGTTGCTGCAGATGCATTATGTGTTTGAGAAGGAGTTATGGCAGCATTTCTTCGAGAGCTTTAACTGCTGAATACCTTTCGATGCTACTGAAAATAAGAATGGATATTTATTTGGGTCGGGGAAGGTATATAAAAGAGGTAATGCAAATACAAATAGAAAGCAATTCTGGGCAAGGTTCCTTGAGTTTTCAAATCGAGTGGAAAAAATGATTTAAGGCTGGAAATAAATTTTGACTGAACAATATAGAATACACAATTACTTTGGCAAAAAATTTATATCAATAAGGATATTTTGGAATGAAACGAGTGAAGGAATTTTAGTTGCTTTTGCTCATGTTGTATCAGTTTCTATTTATTTTGGAATTAAAAATTCTGTATGAATGATTATAGATTGAGGTGCAGATTATGTCCCTTGACCTACAAATTTATTTTACCTCCAATTGGATGACATATCTTATGTTGGACATTTTTTTTTATTTCAATTCATACAAGAACGTAAACAACACTTGATATGCATATCCAAGTGAATTTTTTCTTTTGAATTAATTACGATTTTGACTTAATTACAAATTTAATCTAAAAACTTCTCTGATACGTGGCACGAGTCAGACATGTCATTGTAGACGAAGTGGTTAGTGTCCTAGTTCTCGAAATGACATGTCACCCTATTCTAGAAAACATTTTTAACCAGCGTGTGTGGTTTTTGTATTCGTATATTTGGATTCTTTTTCTCTTTTGCTACCTTTGTTAGTTAATACTTTGTATGTAAGATTCTATTTGACAGCTATAAGTCATCTCATTTCCATCCAAGTCTGGTGCAATTTATCAAAGGAAAAAAAGCGTTTTACAATGCTAGTTTAACAACAATTATGCTGTAAGAATTCTTATGCTTTAAAAACAATTCCACCCATTTAAATTTTATTTCAAATAATTTTTTAAATATTTCTTCTCATACATATTAAAATAAATTTAAGAAAGACCTCGCCTCAGACCTCCACAATCACACTCACATCCATAACAAACTGATCAGGAGCGAACTACGCTCTAGGAACGGGGATGGACGTGGCGTAGTAGCAGTAGTACTCGAAATATATTTACACGACATACTTTTATCCCGTTTAAAATTCTTTTAGAATTTTTATTTCGAAACCAAACTTAATGATCTCAAAAAATTCTTGGAATGCATTACTCTTTGAATTAAAATAAATGCGAATAAAATAACCTTCGTCCAATTTGAATTTCTACTTTATCCTTTGTAATATAAAAGAGTCTAATAAATATAACCAAGGAGATAATATTTATGCGTTAAAAAATCTGCATTGGCAAGTTGATAGTCCTTGCTCAAAATCGGAGGGCTGTGGTTTCCAGACCCGACTCAGTCGAAGGGTCAGCGTGTGCATCAAATTTGATGTCGCAGGTGGCTTGTTGATGTCTGATGATATGTATGTCGGTGCTGGTGTAGCCGTAATTATTCAGTCCACCTCATAAGAAAACGATTAGACCACATTTCGGCAGTTCATTTTAGATTTAAAGCGGGATATTAGTTATCATACCAAATTTAACTTTGAAAAATTCGAAGCTTTTCTTGTAATAAACATTGTTCAAGAAAACAATTTTTTTCACCATAACTTAGCAAAAGCGGAAAGAAAGTTCAATCTTTACTTTACTACGTGGTTCCTTTTCACTCACTTATTTGAAAATTTCATTTATTTATTTGAAAATTAAATTTATTTATTTGAAAAAAAATTCCTTTATTTATTTAACATATCTCCGAAATGTGTTTAAGATTGATTACGAAACTTAATTCAGCAATGAAATTACCCATATAAATCAGTTATTTGCAGGTTTTATAGAAAAACTGAGGAAAGCAGATAGTAAAAATACCGAGGTGAAAGCATTAATGGAGAAAACTGTGAAAACATATAAAAAATGTATTAGAAGCTTAAGCGAATGTTAACTTTATGATTACAAAAGTGAAAAACTTTGCTTAGTTTGCCATCCAGTTAACGGCTATTCCTGAAAGGACCTCGTATTTTTGAGCGGTGGCCAGATGACAATACCTAAACTGGCACCCTGCTCCTCAAACTTTCAAGCCAAACCATTTGTAAGCAGATTTAGACTTTAAATATACAATGTAAAGACTGATCTTTGATGGAAACAAGTATCCGAAGACATGAATTTCCAACACCCAAGCGGAAACTTTGTCACTTGACCAACACGCACTTAAAGTGTTTGAAGGATTTTACTTTCAGCAGTTCCTTTTGCATGTGAACACGAATTTCCTTAAAACAGATTTGCTTCTTTTCCTTCCATGTGAAATATGAATCATTAATGTAATTTAAAACGTTAAAGTCGTTTTTACAGATCCTTAAGTTTGTCTGATAAATTACATTGTTTAGGAAAAAATTAATTTAGTAAATATCAAATCTGAAAAAAAAATACAGAAAATTGCTTATTTATACATTGAATGAATGCATTGCCTTTTTTACCCCTTCAGCAAGCAAAGAATTTAATTTAAAATCATAAACCAACAACGTCTTATTCTATTTAAAGACACGGAAATCAAAAAGAGTGGCTGACATTTTTTTTTTATATGAACAACTGCGTTTGGAAATATTTCACTTCTTCCTATTATCTGAATTCTAAAATTTGAAGAACACTCATAAGTAAGAGACAAATTTTCTATTTTATTTTGGGACGTCAAGTAAGTAAAAAAATCTCTAAAAACGCTAAGTGGAAAGATCAGTTCAAATCGTGCACGCATATCATATAACCACGCTGAGTTCCAGTATTATGCACTTTCACTCAAAAAGAGATTACCTGAAATACTTTGAACCTAGTTATAATTATGGCACTCTGTGATCGAATACCGTCGATTAATTAGGATTAGCGGAAAGTTTAGATAAAGTAAACTTGTTAAGATAGTTTGCTTGGAAAATTGGTATAAAATGATCTAGTTGCACCGTTAACGGTCACGCACCGGGAAAAAATAGAATCTACGGGGTAGTCATAAATTATTGAACCCATTTCAAAAATTAATAAAAAAAATAATAATGTTACAATTGCGTTTTTTTTAAATGAGAGAGCAAATAAAAAAGTTTTTTTCAGATAGGTGGCGTACAATTACGGTGCTCTAAATTTGCTACAGCTAAAGATTTCTATACGCAATGGCTACCGATCAGCAGAAGCCGATGCGAGTTTTCTGGTTTCCTTTTTTAGTTTTTCTTGAATATCTCGAAAACTATTAAGTATTTGAATTACAATTGATTTAACAAATTAAAGAACTTAAAATTCTCTGCAAATAGTTTCGTAGATAATGGCTCTCAAAAATCGGAGATGTCCAATAATTTACGACCACCTAGACCACCGTAAGGAAAATAACTTTTTAAACTGCGCTCTCATTTTTAAAAGAACCATTATTTGTAACTTAATTAATTTTTTAAATGGGTCCGATAATTTATGACCACCCTGCCTATTGATTTCTACATGTGTTCTACGTTTCTTTATGACTAAATGCTGATAATGTGAGTAACCAGTACGAAAACTCAAGATAAAAATTCCTAACTAATTCTACGGTCCTCGCAAAAAAAAGAGATTTGAACCTCTAGTCCGAAACATCGTTTAGCATGATAATGTTTTAGGCTTGATCCGTCTGTTTTGTCTTTCTTCATCACCCGTTGCACTCAGCACGTAACGATTTTTACATCGAGCAAATTACAGATTGAATGCCAGCCTGAAAATATTATCATTTAAAAAAAATCCGTTCCTTTGAAATGTATTTTTAAGCACTAGTTAGTAATAAACTGAAAAATCTAAGGTTTATTTTTGCTTAGTCGCACGAGAGCTATTAAAATATTCGTATTAATAATTCACAATCTTATTATTATGTTGCGCGCGGTTATAAGGAAAAAAATTTGATACAAAATTGTGCTTAAAACTAATTTTGAAAAATTTATTAAAATTAAACAAACATTGCACGGAAATAAAATTGATAAGGCTGAAGAGCTAATTTTTTGAATTTTAAAGTGGTGTAAAAATAGTTTTTGTGCAAAAATAGGATTCAAATTTATTGAGGAAAGACTTTAAAATTTCAATTAAGTTTTAATCAATTTAGAATCTAAATAAAATTTTCGAAAAACCTTTCTTGGTGAGCACCTACTACCCAAGAAGTAAGAACGTGGCAAATTTCCTAGCTCTAGATCCAACGGTATGCCCTATAGAGCGTTTGGAACGATTTTTGCTTCACGCCTGACGCATCACGCAGATAATATCCAGCCTATGGACCAGTTTTCTGGTTTGTTTATTTTGGATTCACAAATCATTTCATCATCCGGTAACCCTCCGATTCAAGCAATCACCAAATGGATTTGATGCTGTATGAAGCACCAAGTTCGCTTCAGTTTTTTCTTTACCATACAAAACGTTGAATTCTGTTTTCTTTGAGTTTGTGCTGTCTCATTAAAAAACGCAGTTGTAATATTATTAGTTTTTTTCATTAATTTTTGAAATGGTCCAATAATTTATGACCACCATGTAATATACATTTTTGAAAGGTGTTGAGATTCATATTATATTTGATGAGCAATACGTAAATGAAACTGAATTTAATCAATTTTCATTTATCATAGTTAAATCAATCACTGGATACAAACTTAAAATATAAAGGATATTTTTAATAAGTTATACAAAACAATTAAAAATAAAACATATATTAAAATATACCCTAAACTGTATTTCAGAAGTTATCTGAAATATACAAATTCGTAATCACATTTTATAATCCCTTGGTAACGTCTCGTATAACATAGAGCTATTCATAAGGGAAAATGAATAATTTAAAATAAACGAATAATAATACGGAAACGTCTGGGAAACAGATTTTCGAATTTTAGATAATCTACTTGCCTCCCAAGTCCGCCAAAATTAATTAAATGAAAGATAGTTACTATTACAGAATGTAAATCAGGTAAGAATTCTATATTTCCCTTGGATATAAGATTAATAAATGAACTGATCTCAAAGGATAATATTCTTTATTTTTATTTATAATATTATCGTAAATATTTCTGGAACACCATTTAATTTGAATAAAATTCTTTCATGAATATCATTTGCAATTACTTTCATTTGAATAGAATTTAACATTTGCTAGTAAACTATAAGTAATATGAAGAAAGAGGTACATATTTTCGAAATCTAACTGTAAATTAATCTTTATGCGTTTTGCAATTTGGTTAATTTTTTTCTCAAGAATGAAAATATTCAAAATGTAATTGATATGGATGTCATTTATACTTTTGTGAGAAATTATACACATTTAAAGTAAGTTTTATGAGTTCTCAGTTAAAATTTTCTCAAATTGGAAATTTTTAAAATTAGAAAATCCTGCCACCTCTTGCTTTTATAACGAATCTATTTCAAATGCTTTTGAAAGGAACTTCTAAATAAAGATTCAATAGCTGAAACGTTTTAGTATCTACTAGATTTAAGAAAACATTTTCCAGGGACGTTTCCTACAATTTTTTAAATTGTTAAAACACACAAAATGAATAAAAAGTCAATTTTAGTACGTAGACTAAGGTGAATGGTATAAACTGCACATGAAGAAAAAAAATAGCATTATCTGAAAAATGGTCTATTTTGCATAATCAACTTGCATACAACTAAAAACACTAGGGTATGAAATGTAAGGAGACACTCCAGAACAAATTAGGACTTGAGCGAAATGCAGTTACTTTAAACGGAGAATTTTATTATATGTTCTTTTTAAACACTTTTATTCCATTTGACTCATTTCATAATTGTAAAGATGAAATTTTGTAATCGATTTTTTCACACGCTTCCTCATGAGCTAGAATTTTGAAATTTTGTGCACGCGTGTATTCTCGTTGACAATACATTATTTAATATTTTCAGAACTAAATAATCAGCTAATCGCTTGAATTAATTAAATTTTGATTCCAAAAGGGTGCCACTACCTAATAACGAAGTTGAGATAAAATTTATTTCCAGAATCCGTATTCTTTGCAATAATGAATTATAAATTGAAGCTTTAAAAGTAGACAATAATTAAAATACGAAATTTCAACTATTTAGCACAGTAATAAAAGAGTGTTAATAAAAGCCTTTTTTGCTAAATTTTCACTTCCTCGCTTATAGGGTGTCCAGAAAAGAACTTATGGTTTAAAAATGGAATAGTTAGCAAATTATGAAAACTTTTGAAGTTATTCTTCTAGAAAATTACTGAGAGAGGTCAGGATATTTTTAGTACGCTTTTTTATGTTAGTACCAAACGTCACCGACAGTAGGCGTTCCTGTTTCAAAAGCTGTCAGTCAAATAAAAACTGTTGGAAACTATAGTGTTGAAATTTTTAATATAAATATGATGCTAAAGGATGAATTGCAAATAAAAATACAATTTTTACTCAACTTATTCATTACTTACCTTTCTAGACCACCTAAAAGTTATTAGCCGAAAATGAAAGTATAGCTGAAACAAAAGTAGTGCATTGCGTTTTTTATACAATTGAAGATTAAAGAAAACAAGTTTTTTGATTTAAATATTTTTTATTTAACAATTGTTTAAATTAAGATTACTGCCATATTTAACAAATGGATATATTCAGATTATGATGCACACGAAAAGACAGAAAGAACAATTCACATACAATTATACATAAAAACAGCTGCAGCTTTAAAAAACAATACTTTATAGCGCTATCATCAAAAACTAAAATTCTTTCATTGAAATTTTTTGCTCTATGAATTTTAGAGCCAGAATTGAAAAAGGTGAAAACATACTTCGTTTTCTAACGTGTAAGCAAACTAAAAAAAACTCACGTGAAATCTCATGTGAGGAATTGAAAGAATAAGCAAAGGAAGACGGAATAAGCTTGCCATAGAAAAATGTAGATGTGGAAAGCACTGAAAGTCCACAGTTTTCTTTGTTGTAATGCTTATCGCTCCTTCAAATTTTAACGACAATTTCGGCATTAATCAAATTTTTCGATGCCACTGCATATAACGTTGCAGTTTTTATACGCCAACAGACAGTTATCAAATCGACACATATTGTCGCCCTTTTTCTGTTGCGAAACAATAAAATATTTCCAGCCTAAAATCGCATCGCTGCAGCTCCAATCTACATAACTCTTGCAGAATATAGCTGGAATAAGACGCTGCTGTTCACAACCATTTTTTTTCTTCTCAGGATCATCGGAATCTCTGCAGGGGCAAGAACCGAGAAGGCTTAACGGCTCTCAGGCCCCGCACATGCACCACTTTCTATCACGTTCAGACAAGCCAATCTCTCGGACAACAAAAGAAAACTTTCAGCCAGGTGACGCTAAAAACCAGTTCACTCACAGAAACTTCCGCCGTTCAAAATGCCGAGCAAACAGTTCCGCTAAATAAAATAATTTATAATTTAATAAACCTTGAAACATTAAAAGAAATTACATAAAAAGTTAAAGCAATTAATGATTAGTTGATTACTAGAAAATAAAAATGAAAAATGAAGATATTTAATAAAACTGTAAAAATTACCGTTGATAATTTAAAAGTTGCCAAAGATGCCACAAGACAGGAAAGAAACTTTGGTGGCGAAAATTCAAATTATTTAAAAGTACTGGTAAAGCCGAAAAATGATGTAGTTGCATTTTTTGCAATCTAACATATAGGATTATGTTCTCGAAATTGTCCACCATAACCAGCAATGGCATGCTTCAAACGAAATAAGAATTTAACAGTAACGTTTTGCACCGTCCCCAAAGGAATAACTGCACATTCATGACTGATTATTTGCTTCAGTTGTGCAAGAAAGATGGAATTTTGTCGATACACCGCATCCTTTAGGTAGTCCCACTGGGAGAAATCACAGGGATTGAGATTTGTTGAATATTGCGGCCAACTCATATCCTTGCAGGTGACGTGCGGATAGTCCAATGCAATGATGCAATAATCAATAAATTGGTCCAGAAACGTGAAAAACCTCATCAGCCCTGCGAGACCTCGAACCGATTTGTCAGGTTAGGTTAGGTTAGGTTATATTAACGTCCCGTTTTGAAGCAACACGAGTGCTATTTAGGGACGGACCTCGTAATTTTGAACCGCGGTCAGATGACGAGGACGACACCTGAGCTGGCACCCCCCTCTCCAAACTTCCGCGCCACACCAACGGGAGGACGTTTGGCCACTACGTATGATTTAGCGCGCAATCCGATTTGTCAGAAATAGGCTTTTACTGATAAATTGTCTAAGTGCTTAACCAAGATATTTCCAAGGTCAAGCGGCATCATCTATAGGAAGAATTTGGTACTAAAACAAGAAATTATATCAAGAAAAATCCTTTCTGTAACGTATTGATCTCCTTCAAAAATAACTTAAGCAACTGCAGTAGTTTCATTATTATTCCGCTTTAAAAACCCGCAGTCCTTTTCTGGACACTCTGTATAAAGTTCAGTGCAAAACTATAACGCTTTTTGGCAATAAAAATTTCCCCTCTTCTTCTTATGAATTGAACACATTTGCCATACTACGTCATTCTATTTTGAAAGTGGGACACTTGGTTGATATTAATCCACATCCTTCTGGAATATGTACGCCAAGCTTGTAATAAAAGACAGCTTTATCTGTTAACGTTAGTATATTTATGTGTATGCGCCCCATGTGTGCATTAATTAAACTCAAAGAAGAAATGAATAGCAGCTTTTAAGATTTGGATAATCTTTTCCATTTTTGGTCCCATATCCTTTTAAAAAACGTTTTCGGTGCAAATTTTATGCATCTGACGACAGAGGAGGGAGATTCTTTTTCTCTCATTCGTCCAAACATCTTCAGAATAATTTTAGATCATGGGTAGTATTATATATTCTGCTATGAAATACCAAGTTTTTGTTTCTTATAGTTACAATGCAAGCCTCTGATAATTATATTTTGTCTCTTCTACTAAGATCAAGACAGACGACGTTGCGAAGTTTAGGCTTAACTTAATTATTTTCCTATCCAGTCGAGTACCAAACTTTTCGTCTTTGACTAATCAAAACATTGCAACAATTCTCCTGAAATATGGTTTTATTATAAATCCCACAGTTTTTGATGAGGAACTACCTGGTTTGTATGTAGTGGAAGGAAACGAACCACTCAGCATTAATCGTCCTATGTTAATCGTAGATTAAAACAAAAGGTACCGATTTTCAGGAAATAACGTCTACAAAAAGATTCCATATCTAAAAAGTCATAAGGGGTTGTCTACATATTTATAATTGCACTAACTTTAAAATTTCCAAAGGCAACACACATTTTTGCCAACGGATTTCAAAACTGCAACAAATACTATGCTCGGATACCAAATTTCATCATTCTAGCTTTATTATATTCGAAATTATAAGCAAATAAAATTTTGAATTTCTAATGTTAAATCAAAATTTGGAGTTTTTATTGGTATCTTCATAAATATTATAGATATTGACCTAGAATTTTTTCGTTGTAATAGTATGAAGTATTGTACACATTCTACACCAATACTTTTGATTTCAAAATAATTTTGAACACAGGAAATATTTTATTAAATTTGATGCTTAAAGAATTTTGAGTGGCACCCCCCCCCAAAAAAAAATTTTTTAACAGTAATCGATGCCGAAGGTTATGTAATAAGCCCATACAAAATTTCAGCTTATTCGAAAAAGTAGTTTTTAAGTTATATTAAATTTTCTATTTTCTCTGTAAAACGATGCACTTAGGGGCATCTATATATTAAAATAAAGTAACATGTTTCTTTCAGTTAGTAATGTAATACATATGGATAAAAATCTTATTTTTTGGAGAAAATTTCATTTTTGCAGAATTTTGTAATGCATCTAGTATTTATCGATTGTAAAAAATACAATGCAATTTTTAAGATGACGTTAAAGAGCGAAATAAGTTAAAATTCTACCACCGACATTTAAAAAAAAGCAGTGAGCTTCAGTATCTAAATATGGAGACGGCCCCTTTTATATTGCGAACACAAAATGTCAAATATCTTCCGATCTTTTAATGGTATATCAACCAAAATTGATATCTTGGAGTATTTTGTGATGAGAAATATATTTATGTCATCAAAACTGAGTGTTGCTATTGGAAATTTTAAAGTTAGTTCAATTATAAATATGTAGACTACCCCTTATGAATTTTTTAGATATGGAATCATTTAGTAGACGCTATTTCCTGAAAATTGGTACCTTTTGTTTTAATCTACGATGAACAATGGCAGAATAATCCTGGGTGGTTCGTTTTTCTTTCCGCGAATGTGCAAACGTTCAGGTTCTCCCAAAGATTCAGAATTTTCGGTCGCTGTTTAGCACGATTTATTCATGTCTTAATTAACGTGTAGTTTTATAATGTAAAATTCTAGAGTAAGTCGGATTGCTTAATCCGGACATGAAGGAAAAGATCTAAGATGAAACACTAGCATTTCATCTTGAATGTAAATTTGTAACTTTTGTGATATGCGAGTAAGTTTCGTTTTGGTAAGTATTCCGCTTGGTAGTTAAGCTAGGGCTCTTCTGGAAAGAGCCTCATAATTTTGCATCGTTAGCATAAGGTAAGGACAATACTTAAGACAGGACGCCACTCCATACCTCCAATGCCCTAAACCACTAGGGTTATTATACCAGTAGGGTGTGTACAGACTGTCCCTCTTCAAGATTCTACATCACGCCAATGGGAAGAAATTTGACTCCGTTCAATATAATGGGCACCTGATCTAAGTATTTGGAGAATGTTTGATATCACCGAGTGGCGAACCAGAGACCCTCCGGTGACCGGAAACTCTGCCATCAAGACACTCCGGGCTATTCAAGATATTCGAATACTGGATAAATACGATATTTTAGGATGTCTATTTGCAAATTCTAAAAAAATTCTTAAATCAAGTTTGAGGGATAAATAATTAAGGACAAAAGCTTCAAGGTAACCCATAACGTGGGATAACTAAAGTAAAATGGGTATAAATTTATTACGTGCTCTCATTGTTTGCTATCGAATAAATCTAATCAATTCCAATAAACAACTATTAAGCATTTGGGGGCAAAAAAGACTTCCTTCTCTTCTTTTTGAAAGGCGAACATTTGTTTCATGTCATACCGCTTCCTTTCTTAAATACGTGCGCTACACTTGTAATAAAAGACGGTCTTATCTGTCGACGTCAGTCAATTTGTGTGGGTGTGCTCCCATGTTTCCACAAATTAAACTCAGAGAAGAAACAAATAACGTCTTTTAACAATTGGATATTCTTTTCCATTGTTGGGACGTTGCTCATTTCCTTTTAAAAAGCGCTCTCTGTACGAATGTCGAATGCATCAGCCGATGGAGGGGGGGTGGGGGGTGGCAGACTCCCTTTTCCCTCATTGGTCCAAACATCCTCATAGGTAATTCTCTGGTCGATTTTCGAATTACGCAGCCGGGGGCTTGATTCTTGCCCCGAGTCAACTCCGCTTGCCTGCACACGTTGCTGCTGCTTACACAAATCCAATTCATTTTAGTACGCTGAGCAGCGCTACGATTTCCGGAATTGTTCAACATCGCTGCAGCCCTCCCCTTTGGATATTAAATTTGAGTATTTGGAGCTCGCATCATCAGAGAAAATGTTAGTTGATTGCTTTGGCGGCATAACAGGCTCTTTCAGGAAGCTCATAGAAAATACTTTTACTCTGATATTAGACTGCTAGAGTGTAGCTTTTTAATCAAATGATTGGATTCGTCTGGATTTTGCCTTTTTAAAACATGACAGTATATTTTCCGAAAAAAGGAGATAAGAATCCAGTATGTTTGGAAATAGTCGCTTTTCTCTTTCTGATACTCTTGAAAACACGTGCATATTGAACTATGATTTATAGTGACTGCTATGCTTAGCATTTTGTATGCTTCTTCTAACACATATAAGTCTCTATTTAATATTTGATTTATCCTCTGAGCGCCCAATTATTTTGATATTAAATCTTTCAGGTTAGAAAATTTAGCTTTTAAACTTAATGAACAGCATTTTTTTGTATTTAATCATATATATGGAAACTTAAGAAAACTTTATACATGGACGTTTAAGAGAATATGCACATAAATACGAAATATCTGCTTTTGAGCTGAAAATGAAAAACTGAAAAATCCGATTTCCCTGCTTAGAGGGTTAAAAAGGAACGAATAACGTTTATACACCAAGAGAAATAGAAAAAAACTGCATTTTTTTTTTAGTTTAATTCTTGTATTTTAACCGAAATATTTGACATTTTGAACATATTTCGTATAAGTGAACGTATAAGTGAAAAACATTTAAGAAAAAAATTAATAAAGTGTATAAAACATATCTTTAAGAAAGTATTTAGAATGTTAATATATTTACAATTATTTAAAATTAATATTTTTAAAGAGCAAAACTATAGAAATGCTTATGTTTTTTCATGTTGAATAGTTACCATAAATATACGCGGTTAACTGATATTCACAAACAATTATAATAATATTTAAAAATATCACAGAACTTGAAAACAATTTTCAATTATAATTTTTATTATAATTTTAATCCAATTTTGATATTATAATTTATGTTAAATTCATAGAAATGATCAAGGCTAATTTACTTGAAGGTAAAATAATTTTTATTAACTGTAGAATCATATCAGATATACTACATCTACCAATCTAATATTCTTTATTCAATCAGTGCTGCGAATTTTTATTTCTTCCCCTAACACCTTTGACTTCAATCCCTGATATAGAATTAAAATTGACCAAGAGCTACATACAATACCATTTTTAATGTTAAAAAAAGAGCACTGTAACACAAAAATATAAATGCTTAGATTTAGTATAAACCGAGACTTAAGGTTTCTGGTAAAATCTATTATGAAATTCCCTATAGCTTAACAATTGTGCAACATTTGTGACTCGTGTTTTGCACGAATGTCCATGTTCTTTTAAACTTCAGTCGAAATTTACTTCAGAAATTATTTCTTTCCAAAACTATTTAGATTGGAATTTTTTAGTTCTATTTATTAACGAAAGAGCCACTATAGGGTTGGACTGAATCAGAAAAAGTTAAAACAGTTGCAATAATTAACTGACAAAATATGAATGCGTATGTAAAAAGAAATTGGTTTGATTCTAAGAAAAGGAAATTGACATACAAAAGTTTTGCATACGAAACTGAAAGAATTTAAGAATAGAAAAGTGAATGCGAATGTAATGTCTAAAGTTAGAAAATCATTTAAAAATTATTTCTGTAGATTTCTGTTTTGAGTTGAAAAACACAAATTCAGGTGAAGAAGTCTTATTATTTCTTCTTTCTTTGTCTCCGTAGTGCTTAACCAGTAAAATGTTGTCATAAAAATGGAATGTTCTGCAGAATTTTTCATTTTCTGGATTAAAAATTCCAAATTATTCACTTTAGGGAAGCACTAATCGAAGAGTAATTATACTTAATCTCCATTGTTGCCAGCGGATGAAAAAAATACCTTTATATTTTAGCATAGAATTTTCATTTCTCTACCAGATAAATTTCAAAATAACCCTTCACAAAATGTTACACCTTAGCGAGTATTTTGCACCACAAGGGTCAAAAAGTCTACCGAATGAAATTTTAAAAATATATTTATTCAAATTATAGTAATTTAAACTACACTGACTTCAAAGTGTATAAGGTTATTACCCCGCCCTGCGATGAACTTGAATGATCGCATTGACGTGATAGCAATACGTATACTGTGGTCAGTTTCAAAATGGCCATCACCGGCCCATGCACATAATCCCTACGTACGAGGTAGGCCCCATCACCGGTGACCAACACAGTTACACCACAATTGCTGTACTCCTAGGATAATCGACAACAGGCATACTGAGTCGGTCCACTTCTCATTCACTTACTCGTGATGCCTCCTTCCCCGGGGAAAAATAGGAGGGGGAATAACTTCAAAGTACAGTAAACCCACGATATAACGGACTAATCGTAACGCAAGAATCTTTGCAAAATAGAAAGTATGTTAAAAGATGAATTGCATTATGAACAGTGATTAAAATACGAAATTTCACTTAAACAATGTGCTGCATAATATATATGCAAAATATTTAATTTACGCATTATATTAGTTACAAAAACTCCTTTCATTTGCTTATTAGAAGGGTGAAAACAACTCGAGAGCATTAGCAAAATTCTGACAGTTTAATCAAGCTTTGACTGTGCTTTCCACCTGCATTCACTCACTTGTTGTTAAGTTGAAACATTCTAGAAACTCAATATCTAAAATTCTATTAGCTGTTTAGCCTCATTTTGAAGAGAATTCTGACTCAGAATTCGAGAAAAGCTACCCCTTTGCATTCCATTTTTATCCTATGGAGCAGGCTAAAATCGGATGGTGCGAGGTCAAGTGAGTACAGTAAGTATTCAAATGTGGTAACCCTATTCTTGGCAACGCAATTTTAAAAACAATTAGAGCCCAATGTGCAAGGACATTCCGATGCTTCGAAAGTCAGTGGCTTCTTACTTATTTTTCCGGCAGTTTTCTTCCGATAGCATTTCGTTAGCGGTGAGAAGTTTCCAAATAACGTTCCTTACAAACTGTTTGACTCCACAGGATGAATCCATAATGAATGGCCCTTTTATATTCAAAAAACGCAACATAACACCATTTCATTCTCCTGCGACTATAACCTTTGCAGTTATTTAAAACATAGTTGCGGACATTAAGTGGAAGAGAAACCGGAAGGCGCTCCAAGTTTGTCCCTCATTTGGCCTTCTTATATTAACGTAAAACAGGCAGAAGTTCTTGCAACGGGTTGGCTAAAGCAGACTGGACCACTTCCAGGGTGTCATATAAAGGACTCCCTGATTTTAAAATTAAATAACTCAGCAACGGAGATCGGTAGAAGAATGAAACCAATGGTAAGCTTATTTTTAAAACCGCAAGAATCTGATACAGAATTAGTTACAAATATTACTAGCAGGTGGCGTTATACTCTGTAGTCGTAGTACGTAGTCTGAGCAAAAGGATGTAAACGGTCCTTTGCAAGCAATCATTGCAATCACATCACGATCTATTCAAAATGTGCACTTTTCGCAGCACAGAAATGGAGCAAATCAGAAATGAAATTTTCAGTCACCTTCTGTAGTGTGTCAATTGAAATGCAGGCACATGCCCCATAGATCAACTCTTCAAGTTCGCTCAGTGTCGCTTGATCGTTCCAAAAAACAGTGTGCTTCCATGTACCCCACAAGAAGTAGTCACAGAGGATGAAATCAGGTGAGTATGAATGCCAATCCATGCCTGTTCCACTAAATGTGGAACAGTTCAAAGAATGACTCTATTCTGGAAGTTTCAAATTCAGTTACCATTTAGTGCCACCATTTCCGTTCACACACTACAGAGGGTGACTGAAAATTTTATTTTTGGTATGCGCCATCTCTGTGCTGCGAAGGGTGCACATTTTCATTCGATTGTAACGTTATTGTAACGATTTCTTGCAAAGTCTTTCTCTCATACTCCGTATTACGAATACAGCTTACAGCCTCACCTGCAGGCGACATTTGTAACTAATTCGGAAACTTCTTTATTTTTAAGATTTTTACGACTTTCAAAATAAACATACGATCTTCGTTGCCAAGCTATTTAATTTTAAATTCAAGGAGTCCTTTGTGGGAAAACCTGCTAAAATTTAACACAACACAATTCTTACACCTAGAAATGATCGCATAAACATAGGTCTTGTATATAAAAATGTACTAAGAGGTACACAAAACAGAGTAAGAGAAAGGAGGAATGATATATAAAGAGGCAAAAATAAGATACTAAAAAAATAAAATCATTAAGTAAAATGTTTACAATTATGAACACTACATACACATTTTATTAAAAAACAGCTGCACAATATCACTTCCCCCTCAATTTTGTCCAAGAGTTACCTTTCGCTCATTAAATGTGTTCTGAATTTTAGTGCGGCAGACTGACATTTACTTCAAAAATCTAAGATACTTAGTCAACATCAGAAAGGCTTTAGAAGGTGTTTCTTATAATAAAACACAGAATTTAATGTTTGTAGAAGATATTTTAAAATAAACCGATTGAAAAAAAATATTAAACAATAAAGCCTGTGCATAGTCTGTGTTTCATAGACACAGACTGAGATGCCGCCCCACCCTATGTTGGTTATTTTTTTACTTGTTACTAACCCAACAACAAAAAATTGTATAAAACTTTTATATGTAGTGTGTGTACGTGTAACCAGTGTATAAAACTTTCAAATTAACTCAAATTCCCTTTACTTTCATTGATGGAATCGGAGTTGTCTGTAGCCTTTATACTCAATGAGTAACAAAAATCCTTCTTCATAAAAACCTAAAGAATTTTTCATTGAAAATAACGAAACGGAAAAGTAAATACATATCGCACTTTTATTGATACTCTTGAAGGAATTTTTCCAAATTTTTTTTAGAACTGAAATAAAGAAATAAGCACAATCCAACGGGAAAACATCGACATCCCCCTATCCCAAAAAATCAATATTATCTTTAAATATATATTAATATTCTAAAGAAAACGTCAATAGCATCGAACAGAACAATGGTTTGTGTAATTTTTCCTCTCAGGAAAGCAAACTTTGAAAAAACAGGAAAGATAGGGGAAAAATTAGCCTTTCAGAAGAACCATGAGAATGATCTAGCAAATCAAAATATACGCTGAGTTTTTAGAAAACTGAATATAAAAGGTGAAAGAGAAGGATAAATAGCTAACTTTCCACTAAAAATTAATGAATTGCTATGAAAAGTTATCTTTTCAAGTTCTGCACCGAAATGGGATTGAAAATAAAGGAGTCGGTGAGTTCCATACCTAGAATCTACTTACAACTCAAAAATAATTCACCTTAAGAGAACTCGAATAATTGGATCCTCGATTCCTATATGGATAATTCAAGGAACTTAGAATAGTGAGAAAATGCCCAATCTCGATGAGAATCCTATAGTACAGTGCACGATCTATAATCTTGACAGATTGATAAAGAAAGTCCCAATATTTAATTTACTCTTTACAATCCTCTTTGTTTAACTTACCTTATTCGCCCTTCGATATAGTTTTTCTTAGTTAAAACCCTGGATTAATAGAAAAATATAGAAAATCATAAATTATATTAGACAATATAAAAGCCAAAATTCATATATACGTAAGAATAAATAACACAACACCAATTCGAGCTGTACTAATCCTCTCCTAACAATTTTCTTGCGCGAATTTGGATCTAGAAATGAATGCTTGAACTTGCAGTTTGTAGCACTGGATCTGAGAGATGAAAGCTTCACGTGACAGGCGTAGCGTGACGAGGCAACCGATTGCATTCTAGTTGGCAGTTTTATTTATGGAAGTTAGAAACTCTGGACAGATCTGTACTCGAAATTAAAATACTTCTCACCTAGAATGAGCCAGCGTTTCCGAATTTAAACCTGCATGATTTTGTGGTGAACCGAGCTCGTTAATTTGAACCTTTCACACTCTTCCAAAATCCTTTAAAGTTTATTTTTAAATTCCTCAGCTATGTCTTCAGAAACGAAAAATAAAACGAAATCAACTGCATATAGCCAAAAATTGCGTATTTTGGCTGAATGAGTTTGATTATCATTGTTGTTAACATTCTTCCATATATCCGTTTTAAACCTTAAGGACTTGGTGGGTATAAAACACCACTCTTAACTAATTGAATTTCTCAAAGCATTGGCTTCTTTAACAGTTTATGAAATTTTAGCACTTTATCTTTTGTCCCAATCATTTTAATTGAAACGCATTATTTTTTACACCACTGAAGTAGTAACTTTTTTAAACCACTTTTTCGTTTATTCTGCACAACTTTCTTCTAGAAGTTGTTTTTTAACTTTTATCATTCACCCAAGCTTGTGTTTGATGCATCATGTCCTACACTGGACCTTGTACTAAAGATCTCTACCATACCATACCTACCAACCCGAGATTCTTCGATCCCTAAACCGAAAATTTACTTCTGGGCCACTTCGACCCGATCAAGAAATAGAGACTTTTGGAGGGTTCCAAGTTAAAGTAGGCCAAGTCCGTGTTTTTTTTTTTTGCACTAACACTGCCATGGTAGTGTAGAAACCTTGTATTTTCTTTCTAATAATCATTCAAGTGCATGGTTCAGTTTGTATGCACCAGGCAGCAAGAACAGTTAGAAGACCACTGTTCTTTTAAATGTATCTAATCAACTTTGAATTCTGTTTTCTCGGAACTGGTTCACTTGAACTCTCCATATATAGTTTGACCAATCAACCAAAGTCAAAAACTATGTTTTCTTCTTATTTTTTCTATAAAAATTCTTGTATTTCTTGAACTCAAAAATTCATATTTTGTTTGAAAAGAAAAGAAATTTTCCTTGTTCATCATCCTCCCCTACCTGAGGGCACCACGAGTACGTGGATGAGAAGCTGCTGGATAAGTAAAAGGGTTCTCGCTCCTGGACGTGGGTGCAGTAATGGAAGGCGTGAGTCCTTCCTACAGTGATAGTACGTACCTCCTTAGGGAGGGATCAAGCAGTGGCCGGTGATGGCCACTAGAACTCTGGCCTCAATACTCGAGCTATTGCATCATTCAGAATTCCCGGATGCTACGGCAGGGTGGGGTGCCTCAGTTTTCTGATTGTCCACCATCCTTCCACAATATGCGTAAATCATTCCTTTTACGCGATTCTACCACTAGCTTCTTGCGCCAACCTCCAACGCTATTGTCATTACAACACCTTTCTCCAAACAAGGCGACTCATTTAACGAAAAACCAAGGCGAATATTAAAATCAGAAATAGAGTTCTGTCAATTAACTAAAGGAAAGAATATATTTTATTCTTATCTATTCTATAACAATTCTTATATTTCTTGAACTCAAAATTCATATTTGTAAAGAAAAGAATATTTATTTCCTTATCCACCATTCTTCCACCATACACGCAAATCATTCCTTTTACGCGATGCCACCACTATCTTCCGAGCCAGCCTCCTACGCTATTGTGATTACAACACCTTTCTCCCAAGCAAGGCGACTCATTTAACGAAGAACCGAGACGAATATTAAAATCAGAAAAAGCGAAGCAGAGAAACGAATGAGAATAGGATTTTCTCAGAGGCCCCTGGAGATCATTTTCCCTCACATCTCTTCTTTCTTGATAACGAAAAAGCAGTTCGGCCTCAATTAGAACTTGACGGAAAGAACGCTTTCCGTAATGATCGAGTTCTTCCGAACAAAAAAAAAAAAGAGGATGTATTTATTCGCGTCGCGTTATTACGTAACCCCTTTTTTTTCTCTACCACAAAAAAATAATTCGCGAATAGAACGCGTAGAGAAAACTCCAGATCGCGAATGTCATTAGCATCGACAAAAAATTATACATATATACATTATCCGATCGGTTGGGGTGGTTTTTTCCTCCCCTTTACCCGCTAAATACACTCGCTTTTGGGAAATTTTTATTATTATTCAACTTATATATATATCTGTTTTTAACTCGTAAAAAGGGGCGTATTGTGCTCATTTAAAACTTCTTCATTCCCAATTGTTTTCTCTCTGCAGTATTATTACGCTCAGACTGGACGAGAATGACTGGTTTTTATGGTTTGCCGTAGGCAACTCGTCCACCATAAAAAGACGGAAAAAGGGGATCGAGAAAAGTCGCAAATTAATGATCCCACATGGTTTGCATTCAAGTCTTGAATAAATTTTTCAGTGTCTGCGTCCTTCACAGAAAATTCATTTTTAACGAAACTATGAAAAAGAAATAGAACTTTGGTGCTGCTGCCTGGACTCGAAGTTTTTCTTCAGTGTCTTGACAGTGAAAGAGAATATATTTAAGGCAAAGAGTAAAATAATCAATGTGTGCAATTTTAAAACATCTATTTATGCTTTCAATTTTAAGAAAGCTTGTTGTAAAGCTTTGTCAGACTCGTACCATTTCCTTTAACGATATTGATTTACAACAAACCACGAGAAAGTTAATGGAATTCTTGTGTCAAAAGTTTCTGAATTTTAAATATGTCCTTACAGAAGAATCTGTCAGGACAAAATGATAAATGAATAATTTACAGAGAACATGTAAAAAATTTACGAATTCGCTTGCAAATTTTTGAATATTTTATATTTTGGCGAGAAAATTCTTTCTAACCAAACGTCGTTTGTGAGAACTAACAGGCATATCTATGGAGAGCAATTTTGGAATTAATCTTTCAGTGCTTCTTCCCTGTTAGGTGAGATAAGCAAGTCTTATATTTGTCAATGGGAAATCTAATCGAGTAAATTCATTTGATGGGACTGTCACATGGTATATGTAACTGCGTACGCCATCTAACATCTAATTCCACGTTGTTTAATGTTGGCTAATTACGACACCTTCCTTTTCATACAGAAAAATTAGCAATGGCTTCCCAAATTAAATCGGCAAGGTTTATTTCACGTGCATTACTTGAATACGAATTGACTCCACTTCCTGGTAAATTTTCATAAAAGAAGCAATAAAATTTATTAATACTTTTTCAAGTTCGTGAAGAACCATACATTCAATTTTTATGAACTCCTAGTTTTCGTCAAATAAATTTATCCTTCGGGGATGAATTGCTTTAATGATAATATACGCATTTTATTCTTTATTTTTTCCGTCTTGCATTTGATTGTCTACAAGTATCAGGCGTGTAGAGTGGAAAGGGACAAATTAAAGGAAACTTTCAAAATTTTGGGATGCACTCAAGTGTCACGGAATGCGTATCAGCTTTAAGCAAGTGAATTTAGAAAATTTCAACTCTTCTTGAAGGACAGCAAATGTTGCTTCCTTTCTCTATTGACTGCGATATGTGAAGCAACCTGAAGAAGTAGAGATAAATAAAAAAGATACAATAACAAATGGTAGGGATGCGATGTGCATTTTTCATGGGATGTTTAGTAGTTCGAAGCAAACGATTTTAACCATTCCAACTATCGTTAAATTAAAACGAGATCCCTGTTTCTTCCTTTTGTCGCAGAGAATACTTTTAATAGAAAAAGAAGCTCGGAGTTTTCGAATTAAGGTATAATGTACGGTGTATACCTACATACTTATAGGACGAAATTAGGCTATAACGAAAAATTCTATAGAGGTTGGAAAATAATGTATACCTGCAGTAAAGTGGTCATGCGCTATCAGCTGAGAATGATGACTATTCGAATGATAGGGCATCACCACTGAGTCCCTAATCGTGAACCACAAAGAAGCCAGAGTTTTTACCATAAGAAATATGACGGATAACGAAAAGAATCGATTGCAAAAAGGTTGAGCATCCGTTTTAGGTATAAATGATTCTCTACATACACCAATAACTTAAATAGCTCTGTAATGCATATCCCACATTATGCCATCACTGTTATAACTACATAACGGAACGGGAGGAGCAGTATATCTTAGGGCAGATGTAAATTAATTAATAAAATCAACTTTTTAATAAAAAAGACTGTTCAACGGTAGCGTATAATGAAGAGATATATAAATTATGTGCTTGAATTATTTTATACTAGTAATTAAAGCAATGCACGCTCGTTGGCAGCAATTTCAGTGCTTCTAATTAAGTTACTAGCGTATGTAGAAAATCATTTTACACTAGATTGATGATTTAGTATAAAATGAACTGTATACTCTCTTTGTGGTTGACAGTTTTTCACCGTCTTTCATAGTTTTACAGATAAAATAAATCCCTTGCTTCCAAAATTCAATGCTAGGGTCACTGCGATAATATTCGAATGATAGGGCATCACCACTTAAGTACGGTGAAGGGCAAAAATTACCCCGATTATGCTCTGCTAAGATAACATGAGAACTAAAGCACGTAGAATGGCAAATTGGTCATTAGTTAGAAATAATCTACGAATTGTGGTAGAAAACAACAAAGAAGACATCAAATACAGAAGTTTTACTGCACTTTCATATAAATTACGCAGAAACACGAAAAATCTTCAAAGTGCTAGATTTTAATTCAAATATCATTTGATAGTTTATATTTAACTCTATACTTTGAATGAGCTTGAATACTTAATCTCTCATCAATGAAATGAGTGTATTTATTTACCTTATATACAAATTAAATCAAGCATTAGAGATAGCATTTCTCGGTTAGTCCCATATATCATATAACTTGCAATGGGTTAAACAGAGCATACCAACAACCTCAGACATTCTCAATCGGAATTAAATATGGAATCTTTGCAGCGTATTTGAGAATATTTTTTACTTTTGGCTGTAGAATCAAGCTTTGGATGATGCGAACACATAATACAAGCCTTGTTTTGTTGAAAAATCGCATCTGTCTAGGTAAATAATACGAAATGCAGTTTTAAATAAATTTCATTGCATACATTACCCAAATGTTTTCTGGATATTGTTCATCTAAGTACAATATAGAAAACTTATTAATATAACTATACTCCTTTTTAATAGGAAATTTTTACTTATACTTATAGCAGGCAATATTTTGCAAAAGAAAGAAGAATTGTGATAATTTTTTGTGCTGAACTACTTATATTACACCAAAACTCTAGATTTCTTCATTTTAGGTTTAGGTTTAGAATAAAGAGTTTGAGACATATGCTTACTATTATGCCGCTTTATCTTGAATGCAGGAAAAAAAATGAGAACAAAATCTCGAATTGAAGACTACACAAGAGTGCACAAGATACTCAGCCTCACCGCCTACTCCCACTGCTCACTTTTTTCATTCGTTTGCCGAATTTGGATTGGCTTCTAGACTGGGCCGGTATCTTAACTTCAATTGAATTAAATGTTTGAAAATAAAATAGGCAAATGACGTTGTAGCGATGTAAATGTAGTGCATTTTTTAAGAGAAAGCGCTAGACGGTTACAGCCAGAAAATAAATGTTTAGATTGAGGTATCATCAATTAAATATTTTAACAAAAGACTACTAGCCCTTGCGCTGTTTCAAAGTAAGTAGCAAAATATTGTTACTAACATGGAATGTTGCTTCCCATCAATGTTAGTCTTATGATTGGGAAGAGAGTTCTACAGAGGTATATATGGGTATGCCGGGAGAATGGAGCCATTGGCTCCCAACTATGGCGAAAACCTTGGCGACAAAAGGTAGGATATCAAAAATACTAGAATTTTCTCGATATCTCTATTAGTGACCGATATACGGATTTCTCCAGATGATTCCATGTGACGTCCTGGCCTGTCGGGAGACCAAAAATAGCTCCGTGCTCGGATCATGGGAGGTGGAGTCGATCGACTTTGGAACGTTTTGATCTACTGGGATCACCTTTGGAGTGCGAACGTCTTTGGAATCTCTCTTTGGAGTTTTATCCGCAGTGCGAGCTAGTAAGCTGTTAGACGCCGAACGGTATGGAAAGTGCTGTTGCTATTATTATTAGTGAATTTCTGTCTGTTTGTGTTGCTAATTTGTGGAAGTACTGTTTTTCCTGTTACCTGAGCTTCGTGTTTACCGGAATATTAGAGAATAAAGTGTCGTTCTCCATTATCCTGCTTGTTGGACTGTTTTCACCGTACACGCACCGGACGATTTTTTTTTGTAACAATACGTTATTATTTCCTCAGATAGGAAACTTGTTTGGCTACAATTTATTGCGATAATTTTATTAAAATAATTTAAAGATGAGGTTAGATTTTCCCCCTACAAGTTGCTTAGATTATGCCACAAAGATTTTCCTAAATTGGGCTATTCAAATCAATGGGACTTTTATCTTGAAATAGAAAAATAGTCCAGAAAGCAGTTACAATCATTAGTTGTCCCCATAAATTGGAAGTGGAACAACCCAAAGGGGAACAAACCAATTAAAGTACATTAAAGAACATCAAATGTTGTTTCAAAAAACAAAACTAAGGTTACGCAGTTTTGTATAATATGTGAGGGAACAAAGGAAGAATATGAAACGATACAGTGCATAAAATGGTATGCTTGGATTCATGCATTGTATCCTAGCGCAAATTTGAGAATCAAAAAAAATTTTTTTGCTTTAATTGTGATTAAAGAACTTGGTGGTTCAATCTGGGAAACCAGTGATCCAATCTGCGTAACTAGATTCCTTAATTGGAGCAATGATTCAATTTATTTTAGCTATTTTTTTCCCTTCTTTAAAGTACATTTCATAGAAAGTTAAATACATTGTTTTGAAAGTAAATAAACTATAAGAGAATTCTGCTACTCGTTTTTTATTAAAATAACTTCTGTATTGCAGTACATTGAAAAAAGCCCAGTTGGTCGGCAACCTTCTGCAACGTTACTCTAATTTTCCAGTATAAAGATATCGGTAGACACCCTAAAATTCCCGTGTCTTGCCCTTCGAACCGTTCAATGACTGGTCTGGTCACGGGTACGAGGGTAAGGCCCCTTTCACATTATGCGGTTTAACCGTTACGGCGCAAAGTTGTTTATTTTCTTTGCCGTGTCATGTTTGCTTTCACACTTGACGATTTGCGCCGTCAGTATTTGAGTGCGGTTTCTAATTTCATAGCTGTTTCAGTATGGATCGGAAGGAAATAGCAGCAATATGGTCTTGCACCCATCAATAAAAAGAAACGAGACTATAATCGCCTCACTTTTGGAAGGACAACGTGCAGATGAATGTCTGTAGCATCTTTTGTTGAATTCCACAATCGAATAAAAAATTATACTCTGCGGCAAAATACTAACATTTGGAACTGCATTCAACCGACAAAATTGGTAGCTGTAACTCTGAAGTAACTGCGCTGCCTGTTAAATCATAGGTAGGGATGAAACGTCCTCCCTCTGCTGTGGGACGAAAGTTTGGAGAGGGGGTGCCAGCTCAGGTGTCGTCCTAGTCATGTGACAGCGGTTCAAAATGACGAGGTCCGTCCTAAAATAGGCCTCGTGTTGCTTCAAAACCGGACGTTAATATAACTAAACAAAATCGCAAGTAACTGACAGTTATTTTTAAATCTTAATCGTTTGTGTTTAAAACATAATGTGTTATAGGCCCTTTTAACAACGAAAAAGCAATAGCGAAAGTGCGACTGTTTATTACTTAGCAAAAACTTATAGATTTTGTTTTTACCATAATTACATAAAATAAGTTCCTCCCTAGATATGGATTTTAAGGTCAGTGTAATAATTTTAAGCATTGCAAATGTATATATTAATAATATATTACGTAAATCGATTATACATAAGTTGTGGAACATGGATTTCATTTGCGCGCAGGATTTAAAAAAACTAAGCAACCCATTGCAAACAAATGTTATGAAAATTCCCTTCGAAATATCACAGCTTTAAAATCATTTAAAATGGTAAATAATCAGATATTCTTTAATCACTTTTTATGACGTTAAAATAGTATACCTTTTTCTTGAAAATTATATGTAAGATACCAAGCATTGAAAAAAACTATAAAGCAATGTTTGATTTTGTATGTTTTTTCATTGTGTTTATATAAACATGGCAGGGAAATTTCTGTGTGTTTGATGAACAATATTTTAAAAATCCTGTGTGTAAGTATTTAAAGTATAAATCCCTCACCAAACATCTCTTTATATTGAGATGGGTTTTGACTATATCTTCTCAATTATTTAAAGTACACTCATGTGCAATATAATGATATATCCATGATTTAAATTTTCGAATAAAATCATAAAAAAATCGGAAACTTTAATGGAATCTCTATAAAGAGTTCAAAATACTGAAGAATTCTATAAGACTGTCGGAATTACTTATGAAAGGTTAAAAGTTTCTTGAAATTGCGACTTCAGAAATAAAACATATGTTGTTATCTTAGAATTCAGTCATGATTATTAGACACTGCTATCCAGATTTTTATTAATTTACATGAAATAGTATATTCGTTTCCAATACCTTATACATGGCCGTCTTATCCAAAGGGCAAATTAGGCAGAAGAACAGTGCGCTATTGATCCAAGGGATCATAAAAACTTTCTATACTGATTTTGAACCAAAAAAATTTATTTAATTGTAATTTTAAATATGTTATACAATTTTATATGTTATAATATGGTATAGAACCTAGTTAATAAAATAACCTAGGAGAATATAATGTTATCAGAACATTATAATGCTCCTGAATTATTTTTTTAGCTAGATATTTTGTTTGGGCGGTAAGCACTGTAAAATCTTAAGACGGCCCTGATCTTACACAATATAAAAATTAAAAAATTAGTTAGCACTGGCATATTTCGAAATAAAATAAAATAGCTAAATTTTAAATAGGAAAAAATAACGAAAACATTAAAAAATTACACAGTCAACACTCAAATTAAATGAAAGTGCGTTCTATAATAACAATGAAATCATTTAAAAATGACAAAGACAATAGTAAAATTAAATTTTGAAGCATTCTATAAAAAATAATGGAATCATTAATTAACGGCAAAAGCTTCGAGGAGGCAAAAAGAACAAGTGACCTTGTGAAGGTGACGGACGGCAGCCGGATGAAATTCGTGCAGTGTGAAAGCGTCAGCATATTTTCATACATTACTACTAAGACGAAGTCGTAACGGCGCCGTTCTATTCAGTCGCGCACGCGGCTGGTTTAAACCCCAACAAACGGACTCAAACCGCGATCGGCTAGTGTGAAAGCTGCCACTCATTTCTTCAGTTTACCACCAAGAGGCGGCCTAATGCATTCTTGCCGTAACGGTTCAACCGTATAATGTGAAAGGAGCCTTATTTCTAAGAAGACTATAAATTAGACTACTAGCTGCTTATCATAAGAATGTTAGTGCAAATTCAAAGCAATTTCTGAAGAGAGCCTAACTTAGAATTCCGAAGCAGCCATAAACCCAAAATCAAAAAATGAAAAGAAAATGATTGAAAATTGATTTGTGAATTGATTGATGAAATGAAGTGAAGGATTTTACTTAAATTTGTACCAAGCAATATTTTACAAAAAATAGAAGCTTGGTGTTTTTTTGTGCAGAACTGTAGTTAGTACGCCAACAACTCTAGCTTTCTTCTTTTCTAGCTTCGATTATAATTTTACCGTATAAACACATCAGTAGACACCTTGCTTATCAGACCTTTAATCGTTGTATTACAGTCAATGTGATTAATCGGCTATTATTAATACTAACCTGTCATTATTAATAACAACAGAATAAAAATTCCGATTATTTTTAGTAATAACCGATTAATCACACATTGACAGTTATACAAATAAGTACACATGGAAAAGGATAATTGTTTATTTCTAAGAAGAAAAAAACATATATAACTAATTAACATCAGGATGTTAGTCAGTGAATCATTATCCTAAACCAATCTCTGAAGAAAAACTAACTTAGGCTTCCGAATCAGCCATCAACTCGAAATCGAAAAATGAAATGAAAGTGCCTAATCGAATGTTAACGACGGTGAAAAGGATGTATAACAATGAGATGAAAGCAATACGTTCTGATTTATTGACTCCTTTTGGACAATGATGACAATTCTTTCATCTGAATTTGATTAAGGAACAGCAGACAATACAGACGTGACTTTCATTTGCTACTCCTTTTGAAAATTCATTTCAAAATTATTCAAGAGTGGATTTTCTGTAGTAATAACAGACAGTCGTTATTTCAAAAAGCTGAATAATGCATTCACTATAAATCCCGATACTAGTATTTTAAAAACACCAAGAAATTTCCAAGTACATTAGATCAAAAGTTCTTTTGTCAATTTTCGAATGCGGCGTAGCTAATATTGAACGAGAAATAATCTTCATTTGTCTATTCTTTTGAATGCAATCTAAAATAGTCAGTTCAGTTGTCAACATTTTATTGTTCAATGCACTGATTCTCCAATATTTTGTTATGTCTGGATAAATACGGATATACGGCAGGAATTTAATGATATTTAATAGTGATGAATACAGAATTCCTGAATGATAATGCATTGATATTATTTTTCAAAGAATAGAAAATAATAAGTCTTGTAAAGTAGCTTTTCTTGTTTAACCTTCCAGTGGGTGCGCCTGAGCAAATTTTACGACAAATGGGATTTTTCATACCTTATTCTCACATTCGGAAAAAAAAACTGCCTGAAGGTCATTTCTATTCCTTCATGCGACCTCTTTCTTCAGGATTAAATGGGTTTAGCCGAATTCCGAAGTGATTTAATGCTGTTTTATGTTTCTGTCGTAACAATTACGCCGCGCGCCCGCTTGTGAAATTTGATAATTTTTTTCACTTCTTAACGTTTCATGTTTTTAATTATATATCCAGTGCCATTACGGCGATTTAATATTTCATTTTACATTGTCAAAAATATTTAATATCTAATAAGCCTGCTAATACTTCACCAAGCCGAAATATTATCTTGAAAAACTTAGCCAGCCTTATGAAAAAAAAACACCTCACTACTCGAGCCCCAAAAAATCTGATCACCTCCGTATGACATTACCATGTCTTTAAATCTAAATTAAACATCACAACCTGAAAAAGCAAATGAACACCAACCAGCATTGAGCAGATTAGCTTGTGGTTTGTGTTTGAAAGAAAGAAAACTATGTTCAAAATCCATGAAATGCAATAGATACAATATATATAGTTCACTTGTAAGCGTCACTCTCTAACAAAAGATCAATGTTTCGATTGCAAGGACAATGATTAGAAACTAAGAAGAAAGTCTTTATTGTACAATCTTAGTTTGTATTATAATCTTCTTTATTATATATTGCTTAATACATTTTCTACAAAATAATATTATTAAATATAAATTCTTTTTCAAATTTCAGTATGATTTTAAATTTTCAAATAATAATTTTCACTCTTGATGATAAGATTTGCTTTTCTGACGTGTCTCTTATTACTATTATGAAATAACCTTCAACTGCCACAGTAAAAATCAAGAAAATTATTTTATCGTAAAAAGTACTACACACGCCTGCTCGTGTAAAAAATTATAGCTCGCCCGCTGGAAGGTTAAGAGAAAAATATTTGTGCTATTCTGAATATTAGATAAACTTCACCTATGTAATAGATTCCTCAGGAACTTTATCTCAAGATTAAGTGTTCCAATAATTCCGATAATAGCAAGTCTTCAACCTACGGAATAATCAAGCATCAAAATTTGTTTAAATAATTCTCAAAAGTCAAACACAATCGCAACTAATTATTAAATAAAGAATGAATTGCATGGTTTTGGATGCTTACTTGTATTTTAATTTAGTGTCTTGTTGTTTATGACATGTCAAGAACTATTTAATGCGTTTTTTATTTAACACAAAACAGCTCAACATTTTATTTTTCAACCGATACAAGTGAGTGCATGGAACTTGAGAAAAATAACTTCAAAAAATCAACTTTGAACATAACATTTAAAAAACTGAAATTAATTATTCAAAACTTCTTTTTAAAAGAAACTTTCGTCCTTCGAGTGAAATAGATTCGTGGATAACTTTGAAGCTGTTTTATTAAATTTTTAAACGATTATTCAAAACCAATTTTTAAGGAGTAAAAAATGTAAGGTTTTAAACTTGCTTCTAAACGAATAAAGACAATTGTTTACTTGTCGATGTTCAAGGTCCCAACTTTTAGAAATCGAAACTTGATCTCGCATTGAGGTGATGTCTGAGTCACATGACAAACGCAATTGCGCTGTTCATCTAACAACTGCAGCATTGTTTTACGCTGTGCTAAGAAATCACGTATTTCTTCCTTCTGTAAAGTGCGCAGTGGATACCAAAAATAAATTGGATTAAGCGTGTATCACGTGAGCATAATTTAACTTTATCAACGTTTTCCAGCTCATATTAATATTTATTAGAAAAAAATTAAAAATTAAAAAACATTTTACAAATACTCCATGATTAAAATTATTAATTATTGCAGTTTAATTCATTAATTGCATCCAGATTAACTAATTAAAATTACTTATTCATTTTTCATTTCCGTCCAGATCATGTTGCCATATAGGCCCCATCAAACCCTCTCCAGACCAAATAAAAAGCAGAATGCATTTAAAAGAAGGTTATTCTGGTGTTGCATGGGCAAGTAATAAATTATGTCTTTATTATGTCTATAATAAAGAGATAATTTATTACAGACATAAGTAGATATATCTTATTTATGTCTATAAAGAATTATGTCTTTATTTTAGATATAATAAGAGATAACTATTATGTCCATAATAAGAAGATAATTTATTATAGACATAATAGTTATAATAATTATGTCTATAATAAGAGATAATTTATTATAGACATAATAGTTATAATAATTATGTCTATAATAAGAGATAATTTATTATAGACAAACCGTAACATAATTATTTCTATAATAGTTATAATATTATGAATATAATTATTAGGCCTGTATAGTGTTAAATGAATATTTCGTTAGCTGACAAACATGTTTCTGAAATTCTTGTCTCATTTCTATATTAGAAATAGTCGATTTGAAATGAAAGAAAGATTTGTGCATTCAAGATCTCAAACAATTTTCTTTAATAAAAAAATTCTTTTTTTAGTATGGGAAAAATCTATGGAAGATTTATTTATTTTATTCCAAAGAATGAGGTTTTCATTGAAACGACAAAAACAAGTTAGAAACAACTGTTTATCTGGTAAGTTATAAAATAATCTTTAAGAATTAATTTATCCACACAATTATTCTTCTTTAAAAAAAATTAGTCTACAAACTGGTTCAATTAAAATAATATCGCGACACAATGGTGATTTTAAAACAAATAGAAATTTTAAATAACCAATACTATTATTTGAAATAAAATATTTGCTTAGATTTGAAATAAAATACCAAAATAGACTTTTGATTAAGAATTTTGAATTCTTTTTGCGTGAAAAATTTAACTAATTTGAAAAATAAATCAAAATGACATTTTTTATCAACTATCACAATTAACACGAATGCATATATTCGAAGGTTGTAATATTTTAATTTTCGGCTTCTAGTAAAATAATATTTATTTTAGTTTTTAAAAAATGCAAGTGTAATTTATTATATACCATCCTTCTGTAAAAGATCATCGTTATTTCTAAAACAGAGTTAGGAAATGTACATTTGAGAAACAGATGTCAGAAGCAATTTTTTTATTGTCCAACATAAATCAGTATTTATTAAGTGTAGGTATTTTTTTTATTTTGGAAACGCGAAATATAAAATTTTTAAACGCCGTTGTTCTTCTGTAAGATATGTGAACTTGAAGCCTAGATCGTGCATATACATATAGGATCAACATAATTAAACTACAATATTTAGAGCTCAATTACAAAGAATGTACTGTGAGAAACGCAAGAGACGCTATTTAGACCATGGGGAATTGAAATAGGAATGCGAAGACCAAAGGAAAGACAAAATTGAAATAGTTTACATTTTCGCCATCAGGATGAAAAATGTTGCTTTATGCTGATTTTGTACAACAAAATTGGCATAAAAATTTTAAAAAAGGGGAAAACATTTATGTGATTGTATCAAATTTAATGAATATTTCTGCACCGAAGTATTCCTTTAAGGAGTTACATTTCATTTTTAACATTTAACTGAATTTTTCCACATTTGCAATTCACTTGTTGACTTTAGAATTCAGAATTTATTTTTCACAACTTTGCTTCGTTCATTCCATAATTTAGTTTACAAAGTACGTTTAATATATTTCCCTTGAAATAAAAAATACTATCGGCAGTAGAATGCAGTATGTATATCGGCCTATCTGACGTGCATTGCTATACAATCCTTGAAATCAGCTAAATTATTTAGAGTTCCGTTCTAAATGAACCCACTAGCAAAAATCACAAGGAGCAAGATCACGCTAGCAAAAATTAGCCTAATCCACATTTACACAAATTTCTTGCAAAAGAAATTTGTAAATGTTAAAAAACAAATGTAACTGCTTTTCTGTATTAAAATATCCATCAAATATGAGACAATCACTTAAATTGTTTCTCTTTTTAGTTTTCATGCGTAATTTACTGTCCGAAATAAGCCGGCAGAGTCACTTTTTCCTCTTGTGGCGAAAACGTAAACCACTTTCTTTTCTTTATAAATCAATTCCCCATCGTCTAAATAATATGCATACGATAGTGCTGCGTTTGTCTCAGTATATTCTTTGCAATTGAGCCTCGAACTCCTATACTTTAATTATCGCCATCCTGAATGTGCATGTGCAATTTGGGAGTCAAGTCTACATATCAAATTTCATCCATCTCGTTTGCTTTGGTTTTCAATCATTGTGTTCGCATATGTACGGACAGACGAACAGACATCCTACCCTTTGACGGAATCAGTCCAAAATTAGACATATATCACAATTTTATTGAAAGCCGCATTATAAAATTAAACAATCTAGCATGTTGCGTTTGAGAGTTATTGCGTTCACATATGGCAGAGTAGATAAATGAAAAAACCGTAAGCCCGTTGAAGGATTTGGTCCGAAATTTAATACAGATCAATAAATCTAGTAAAAAAACCAAGTGTGAAATTCGATCTATTTAGATATTTGTGTTTTCGAGTTATCGTGTTTACATGCACACGGACAGACGAACAAACAGACTCTCCTTGCACGTATTTTATCCAAGACTTGAAGAAAAATTTACCATTTTCGGTTTAAAGACTACATACCAAATTTTATCCGTCTAGCTTGTTATGTTTTCGTGTTAATGGGTTCACAGACAGACAAAGAGAAAGATACAATTCAATTTTTTTCTCTTTTTATAGGGGTAGATCTTAATTGTGAAGATTCCGAAAAATCACTCTCTCAAATCGCAATACTTTCTGTTTAGTTGCTTAGTATACTACAAAGCAAAAAAAAAGTTGTGACTTTAATATTTGCCTTCTGATTCTAAATTTATGATAACTTTTTAATGCAAAAGTTTGTGAAGTTCACTATTTTTCTTGTCATCATTTAATTTTTACTAATTTGTTACTATTTTTAATTCGCTACTTGGTGTGAATTAGCAGCATTTCGTGCTTTAAGTTAAATCATGAAATCATGCAGCGTTGTTAAAGGAGTGGCAGAGTTAACATGTAAAATTTATTGAACAAAATATAAGTTTCTATCAGACATTTGTACGAAACGCATAGAAGTAGGGTTTTCTGTATCTTTCGAAAGGTTTTGTTTATCGTGTATTGGTCCAACGTGAGAGTTGCGAGTACGAATGCAAATTCTGTGTTATTCAAGACTTGACTCAAAGCCCCAAAAGAAATTGCGTTTTATATATTTTTATATCGGTCCAACTGAAAAGAACTTAGGTTAAAAGTGGCTTATGTTTTAGGAACTAAAGCCTCTTTTTAAATTTAAACTTTTTCTTTTGTACGATAGTGATGTTCGTTATTAAACATTTCGTTCCGTTGCTTCTTCGTTGAGAATCAATATTTCTCAGAATGCAATAGAGTATCAATTAAAATTTACTTCCGTGTCTTCCATTGTTAATTAAATAAGTATCGTAATTTATGATTTCTTACTAATATGTCCGTACCCAATTTTTCATTCTGTTCAACTGAAAGTTAGTTGTATTTAAGAAGGAAATAACATTCCAATTACTTTCAACGAAGTAGGTCCCAAATTAGCATTGGTAAATTTAGTGTTAATAAAAAATTTTAAAAACTCGAAGTGGAAAAATCGAAAATCCTTAGAACATATAGAGAGTAAACTTAATTGGCCATGGTAAACGAACATGAAGAAATTTTTCATCATCGTAAATTTCAGTGTTAATTTTTATAACATCTAATTTATCGTTTGTTGTACAATGAACATTTCAAGATAATCTTGGTGTCTAGACGCAAGTAGCATTTCCTTTGTGAACCTTACTCGCATTGCTTGTTATGTGTTTTGGGGAAAGTTGATGCAAAAACTTAGGTATAATGTAAAAAAAATCCCTGAATTACTAGTTCATTACAGAAGTAACGAAAATAAAATATAATTTTGAACGCAGATGCTTGAAAAATATGCTTGTTGAATAATTATTGTAACACATTATATAGTGTGAAGGTTTCTCCTTATCCCTTTACGGCGCAGTGGCCCACTACATGGAACACTTAACTTCACTCGCTTCTCAAACCGTTAAATTCAACTATAAATGGAAAATAATAAATGTAGGATTCACTTTTAATTTTCTTTTTTAATAATAGATGGCAGCACGAATCAAGCAGATCCCTAATTTTCAGCTATGGCACGGTATTTAAAAGCCTAATTTTTGAAGGAATTTTGTCTAATTTTTTTTCTGGTGCGAAAAAAAAAATGTTGGAAAAAAATTTCTAAGTTATTTTGTTGGCTGTATACTAAACCATTTATTCCATATTTTTAAAGAGAAAGCATATGTATAATCGTCGAATAAAATTAGGTGGTCCATCAGTTGGGACACTGCGCCGATGATGTTACGTGGCAGGACGCTGTGATGGAAAGAGAACATCTGTGTCTTCGTTTCTTGTTATTCTCTTTTTTCAAGGGAAATGAACTCAATTCAAGGAATATTGTGGGGGAGAGTTGGAATTTTTGGAAATGACTGACCCTTAGTCAGGGTCTCTGGATTTTTGCGGGTTTTTTTATCAGTAGCTCTGGACATCTTTATTTAGAGATGCATGAATTTTTTGCTCTCGATTTTGAGTTTCGCTACCGCAAATTTTATATAATTGTGTAGATATTTTTTTTTATCTCATTTTCTCATCATATATAAAAAATATTTTTTTCTTGTATAGGGGAGACTTGGGAGACTTGATCCCTTTTTCAGTTTTTAATTTTTATTTTGGAAAGAACAAAATTTTTAAAAAAAGGTTTTCAGTCATTATTAAAGGCTTATTTCTCTTTTTTGTTGTAGTATTTTTTTATTTTTGAAAAACCATTCTTAAAATAAAGATAAATTGTTTTCCAACAATTAGAAAAGGGATCAAGTCTCTCCAATTGCAGGGAGACTTGATCCCTTTCCAAGGGAGACTTGATCCTTGAAACAGATGAATTGAAATGATTCAAATTAAGTAGTCGAATTCAAATTTATTGTTGACTAACATGTAAAAAAGGGAGAAAAACACATTTAGAAAAATCTACATTATTGAAAATCACTGTTTCCCATATGAATGATTGTTATCGCTGAAATTAATGATCAAATAACATTTTTTCAAAGCTTGAAAAATCAAAAATAAATGTTAAAATTCTTGCAGTTCGAAGAGTTCCACCAAGCATGGCTGATCTATGTAGTTTTTTTGACAATGTCGTCATTGTCCACAACACTAATGTCACCATTTTCTGGATAAATAAATTGTTTGGAATGAAGTCCTCTTTTTCTTAGAAAATTTATTTCGCATTCAGATGATGAAATCTTCTTTTCAATTTTTCCTACGGAATTACAAATTTTCTCTTTCCGTGAAACCGTCACCATGTTCTTGCTAACCATCATGTGCAGTCACATATTAACTTTCTACCTTTGTCAATCAACCAAAATCAAGGTAACCATATTCTAAATAATATTGATATTATCTAAATGTGACTTGAAAATCACAATGGCCAGTAGGGGGGTAATAAAATTGTTAATATTAATTTAGCTTAACTTTGGGGACACTTCATCCCAGGATCAAGTCTCCCCATAGAATGGGGATCAAGTGTCCCTAATGTGCATGTGTTGGAAAAAGAATTGTTAAATAAAAAGTAAAGAAACTGTATTGGATGTAAATAACAACATTTAAGCAGTAAGGAATGTTGGTATATTATATCAATAAACTTAAGCAATTTAGTTATATTTAGCAAAAAAATAAGAAACATAAACTACCTACTCCAAAAGAAGTTTTATTATAAGAAATCAGAGATTCCTTTCCTACAACAAAAATAAAAATGGCTGAATGAAATTCTGTTGTCAGATCTGTTGATAAGGAATCACTTTATTAGTGTTGACAGTTTCAGAGACTTAATTGCATTTTTTCTCTGGTTTTAGACACAGGGATCAAGTCTCCCAAGTCTCCCCTATATATATAGAGAGAGAAAGAGAACTGTAAATATTTATCTCATTTACTCATCATACATAACCATGATTTTTTTCCCTTTTTCTTTTCTTATTTTTTTCTTTCCTTTTTTTTGGGGGGGGGGGGGGGTCTAGGTATGGGCCTCTTTGTGGTGCACCCTAGGTCATGCTAACTTTGCTACACAGATATGAAGTAGTGCTTTTTCATTCATATGAAAAAGATAGTACTCATTTTTGAGCTTCACTGCAAGCTCGCTTAGTCGCACTTTTCAGAGCTCTAGTGGCGCAGTGGTCCAGCGGATGGGACACCCACAGAATCAAAACGGTGAGTGTAATCGTTACGAAATTTTACCTGCTTACTCCTTTAGGCCTAAATAGACTGTCTACAACTTTTTAACGTAGGACTACGTTCCTCCCATTGGGGTCTTAGGAAGGAATTTGATTCACTCGCCAAAACGCCACATAAAACGTTGTAATGGAAATCCTCTATATCTCGGTAACTACATATGTTAAAAAAAATTAATTTACAATTAATGGTCAGTCACATTGTATGCTATCTTCTGTTTACACTCATCCGGAAGTAGATGCATCCCATTTGAAAATGTTCTTATTCAGTGCACTAATAAAAAATTCAGAGACAAGTTTGCTGATCGATGAAGAGTTTCATATAGATAAAGATGTTCCAATTATTGTTATGGGTGACTTTAATGTAGATGTAAAAAGGAATGAGAAAGCGTTCGGTTTCATGAAGAAGCATTTTGATGCGAACATGGTGCCAACAAATTACTCTGGGTACTCTGGGGAATTCATATATTGATTCAACTTTTACAAGAAACATTAGTCCCGAATTATTAAATTATGTATGTTACTTTTCATATCATCGACAGATCCTACACAGAATAGTAACATATCCACGCATGATTGAAGAATTTAAAACAAATAATTGACATTCTAATATACTTTATTAAAAAAAATAAAACAATTTTCATTGTAACCTTAGTTTCATTTTATTTCTCCAATTTTCCATTTAGTATTTCAGAGAAACAAAAGAGAATTTAGTGTAACTTCGAGAAACAAAAGAGAATCAAGAGTAATATCGAGAAACAAGAGTATCGCGAGTAACTTCGAGAAACAAAAGAGTATCGCGAGTAACAAAGAGAAACCGAGAAACTTCAAGAACCAAAAGTTTCAAACGAGTACAGTAGTCCTACGCCTTTAACATCAGCAGCTGTTTGAAAAAAACAGCCTCCCGTCATTTTTTTTTTTTGCTTGCACTTTAAAATTTAAAGGGTAGTGTGCCGCAAAGGGTTATCTTGAAAACATGCTAGACTTCTGGCACGTCACCATGTCAAGCAATTAGACAAACTTTAAGGGTACAGTAAGACAAGTATGATCGTTATAAGTTCTACTAATCATAACTTAATTAAAATTTTTGAATTTCGAGCCACTTGCTATCGGAATGGTCTGGCAATAATAAAGTTTTTTTCCTTTGAAACTGAACAAGAAAGTCCTTTGATAGTGTGTTATGTCTTGCAGTGACAATTGTGAGTTCCCAATTCGATTCGACTAGGTGTTCTTTGGAATATATTGAAATTCTACATTTAAATGAAAATGACGGGAGATTCGCAAAATTGTCGTCTTTGGGGAATGCGGGTCACTAAATTATTTGGAGTTTAGAACAGAGCCAGAGGCGTTATAATCGTTTGGCGCACTTCGATAGATGATGCACAAAGTTCCTAAAGCAGAATATTAGGGAAAAAATACTGTCTTCAGAGAGCGTGGACGCTAAAGATACTGTGAAAAAGGTACAGGTGTAGAGTTTAGATCAAACTGTTTTGGGAAACAGTACAGTAGATTTCGCGATTGGCCATTTAGTGAACTTTTGCGGGCTCTGTACTACAGTCATGTATAATTCTATTTCGTGGAGTAGAATAGAGTAAGATCTTTTTATTTCCGATTAATTGAATATTATTAGTTTTTACGGGATAAAATGAAAAGAAAATTTTGTCGAGAAATTTGTAAATATTGCAATACTATGCAATATTCATAAGTCGAGAGGACAACATTCCCAATTTTTATGCAGTGATACCTCTTTAGAGCGTTGCTCATTAGTACATTGTGCTCGTTAATTAGTCGTTTCTCTTTGCTCCCGATGCATTTCTATTCATTTCAGTGTTAAATATGTCTTCATAACATCGCATGTATTCGATACTATCAAACACCACAGGTACGTTTAAGGATACAAATTTAATTCACAGCAATTTAATTTGAATCCAGAATGAAACGTCATGATAATCGAAAACACCAGGAATATGTTTCGAAACAAATAAAATTTAGGTGTTTCCGTGCAAACTTCCCTAAAAAGAAAGGAAAAACCAAGAACTATTACAATACGTATAGATAGTCATCTTAGTTTCTGCTTATGTACTAAGATGAATTAAAATATCGTAATATATCCAATGCTGAAAAGTACATTTTGTTACATGCTCTGTGATAAAAATTTAAGAATTAAAAAATATCTTCTAGTTACTCAAGAAGGGTTATAGCTGTAAAACCGCTATTGTTGTCGATGAATGGATTCAATTTTTCAACCAGCGGCGTTTTTGAAAATTATTAAATCTCATAAATTTTAATAGTGTCTGAAATATAAACAAATTAATATATTGAAATTGTTATGAAATCTCTACAAAAAGTAGAATTGTATCATTTTAAGGTGACCATGGACCTTCAAAAGCATTTTAAAAATTGTCAACAAAACAATTTGAAATTTTGCAGGCATTAATTAATAGGAGCACTATTTAAGACAACACACAAAATTTCATTGAAATATATTTATTTATTTCTGAGTTATGGGTATAAAAGTAATTTTTAATAACAATTAATGACCTTTATGTTAAATGTTCCAGGCGCTCCAAATTTATTCGAAATCACTCTAATTTTGTTTTAGTTACTCTAACCAGTTTTAAACAAAAATTAGGATTAATTTTTATGTTTCAGAAAAAAATTTCAAAATGAACACACTTAAAACCCGAAACTATTGATTTTGGAAAAAAATATGCCTAATATTTGATATGGGAGAAAATATTTACAGCTTAATAACAAAATAACTTCTATATGAATGGCAAAATTCTTTCTCCATATATGCTTTTATAGTTATATAAATTGTCATGAAATTTGAACAAAAATATAAGCGCTTGGAACAGTTATCATGAAGGCCATTATTGTTATTAAAAATTACATTTATACCCATAACTCAGAAGTAGATAAATATATTGCTGTGAAGTTTTGTATGCTGTCTTATATATATTGATCATATCAATGCCTGAAAAATTTTAAATTGATTAGTTTCAAATTAAAGAAAAAGATTTTGAAGGTCCCTGCTCGCCTTAATATATGGCTGAAATTAATAGTTTATCGTATTTTGAACTAAGATTCGTTAATACGTCGTCTCGTTACTACGTCATTTTCAAGTGGTTTCTTGAATAACGTACTAAAGAAATTTTCATGTATTTAGAAAGTAAGTTAAGGATTTTTTTTTGTAAATAATTAAGTTTTATTTACAAAATTATTTATATTTAGTGCCACTCAATTTGTTCAATATCATATGGATGCTTTTCAGCTTTATTCATTAAAAGAAGAAAAAATTACCATTTCATAGAACAGATTTTCCCAATTCATGTTGCCTTTTAATGTATATTAATTTCTCAAAACAATTTGCTTATCAAATGCATTTGTAAATTTTTGCTTTGCCCAACTACTCAGTATTTAAAAAGGATTTTCAGATTAATGTTATTTTAAATGCTAATTACCAAATCCTTTATTGAATTAAAATAAGGCGTTTTACTTATTATTTCGTTTTATAGGATTACTTTGAACAAAGACGCAAGAATAAAAATATTTCCCTGGCAATCTATTTATGCATAACGAAGATTACCATGAAAAAATAAATTCAAGGGCCAAGTTTTCTGTATACGTGATTGCCACTAATTGAAATCACATTCATAGTACCGGAAATCATTAATTGACTGCCAAAAAATGAACCAACTCGCATAGAAAATCTGTTTTTGAGACTCCAACGATGAACAAAATAATGAACACACTTGTACTAAATTGACGGCGAGCCTCTTTTTGTTTCTCCACTTAGATTTATCAAAGGAAACGAAGAGAAGGAAAAAAAGTTCAAACAGAAGATTATTTCTCATGGTTAGCCTAATTAGGTTTCCGAAACTACGTGGAAGTTTTAATGAGTCTTACAATTTCTAAACTTTCTTTGACACTGCGGCCGCAACCACGATAATTTCGTTTCGGAACACGAACACGTGAAGAGCATAGAGAAAATGACCACAAAAATGATAAGTAAAGTATTCGTTTCCTAGCTACGATGCTCTATTAAATTCTTTACATTGGAATACCAAACAAAGGGTTTGCTGTTAAAAAGTGTATGGTGTTTTTTATAAATAAAAATACTTCTTAACTACTTTATTTTTGGATTTTTAATGCGTATAAAAGAAAAATTCTAACAAACGATTTTTGAACATAAATACAAATTTTTCTTTAACCTAAGTGCATTAACACTTAATTTACGGTTGATGATTTTCTATCTGATTTTACTGAATTGAGTCAATTTGACTCACACGTAGAAATAAGTTTTTATGAAAACAAATATTTTAACGCAAATAAATAATTTATCATAAAAATCTTTATTTAAAACATTTTTTACATATAAAATCCGTTTTTGAAATGTATTTTCCACATGCGTTTTTATTGTATTTAGCACAAATGTTCTTATATTTTGCAGCAACATTCTAGTAACATTCAGTTACATAATCAAAATGCGAAATTTTGTATCCTACTTATAACATAAATTTACAAGATTGAAGATGAAATCTTTACGGATAAGTTGTTTCCAAAATTTTTATAAGCAATTTCTGAATGCAAGACACAAATTTCCTGTTTTCACAACAACTGAAATAATTTAATGAGTCATCTTGATTTATAACAGTAAAAATAATACCACATCCGAAAATTCGAAATTAAGGAGTAGGCGGGGGGATGAATTTATATTTGTATATATTTCATTAGGTAATTAAAAAACAACATGTTTTTTAAAAAATAATTTTTAAGTTTTCTATATGTATAGTAATAAATTCTTGAATGAGTGGAATTGATTCACTCCGTAAAAAAGAAAAACTTTAAAAAACTTCTTTTCTTTAAACTCCTTATTAAAGGAGAGCATAACGTAAAGTAACCGAAATGTAAAGTAAGTAACGCTTTTATTACTAACGTAATACTTTTTATAATAGTGGTTACCAGGTAAATTTTCGCACCAAATTGCCTTAAGTAATGCGTTACGAGAATTATTTATATTGTTGTATTTTTCACTTTATAACTAAAGCCGCTGTGGTTGGAGGTAAAATCCCAGCTTCGGCAACAGAGAATCTCGGGTTCGAAATCCTAATCCACCGAAGACCCACCGTCTCTGTGGTTCTGGGGGTTTTAAAATGTACTGCTTCAGTTCAAGTGTCCTTTCATTCGTTTGGTGTTGAAATATGGAGGGTGGTGTGATCTTTCAGGTGTCTCCCTCTTCATCTGCCAACAGTTCAAAATTACGAGGATCCGACCCAAAATAGTCCTCGGGTAGTTTCAAAACGGTATGTTAAGCTGGCAAATCAATATACGTTATCAATAACCCTAATAAAAATTCTATGCCTCGTTTTTCAAGTAATTTTGCGTCCAGTGGCGAGTCCCATTACGAAAAATAATCTGATAGCTAATAACACAACAACAAGAGACTTTAACAAACTAGTTTAAATACAATAAAATATATTTCCACTGTGTTTTTACATGATGGATGTAAATTCTTACTTTTTTATGTGCAATCACTTTCGTAATGTAGATTTCTCATAATGTATTGAGATCTAATAGTAGAATGTTATTCAAAGTTTCAGACGATGCTTATTATAACTTTATATGTAGTATAACAACTAGGAAGTCTGGATGTTAAGTCCGTATTGTATTATATTGTATAACATAGTCTCTTTTATAACATTCACTTCAGACACTGATTAAGATCTAATATTTCATTATTATTTAAAGTGTGAGACGGTGTTCATTACAAGTTTCTGCACAACATTTATATGGGATTGTAATTAAAAATGCATCTAAATTCATATTTTACGCGGTTTAACATCAGAAGTGAGCATTTAGCCAAAGCTGGAGAAGATGATTCAATTTTACTCAAGATCAAGTCATGTTCACAACCTTCATGGTTTTAGATATAAAAAACTCGCAGAAATTTTTTAAACCTGTTACTTCACTGAAGTAAATTCAAAACATTTGAAGAAGCAGAGTTTTTGCAAGTTGGTAAGAAAAGCAAAAGAGAAAGAATAATATCAAGAAAAAGCAGAAGAAATAACGCAAAGGAAACGAAGGAATAACTTTTAGGTAACTTGAGAAGTCTACACATCTTAAATTTCATTCTGACTCAAAGAGGAAAAATATCCATATTCCTTGCTAGAATGCCTAACAATATGCGCATACCTTAAAAAAGCTTTCATGGTTAAATAAGCAATACTTTATATATAGTTTCGCTTTGTGGAAATTAAATTGTTATAGGCACTCTATTTTAGAATTGAAAAACGATGTTACTTTTTTCCTTCAAAAGGAGATATTGCTAACGTTCAAAAACAATTTAACAATACTATTAAGCTTTAGTTTCGATGTTTTTCGGGCTAATTTTAACTGTTATATTAATATACCCGAAATGCAATTTATGATTTGATGTTCAATTCTAATTGTTGTTAATTGATTGTTTTGTGAATTCTGATAACAATATGAAAATAAATTGATTAGAAAAAAATGAGGAATTCTTAGATGTAAAGGCAAAGGGAAATTGTGAATATAGGATGATTCTACTATATTTAATATATTCAAGGACAAAAGTGGATTATAAATCTAGGATGATTCTAAAATATCTGGTAAAAGTGCGTAGTCAAGCAGAGAGGATTAAAATAAGTAGATTTTGTAATGAAATATGTGTGTGGAAATTGTATGTGTAATAGTTGGTACATATGAAAGATACTAACAAAAGGTAAGAAAAACTGGTGAAATCAAAAGAAACAATACTTTAGTGAGTCAACTTTCTATATCAAGTGCTTGAAAGTGTGGCCACCAATAATACAGAATTTATAGTCAGGCGGTGCATACACTGACCTATACTAGTAAAGATGACTTATACTAGGTAAAAATGTAGATGCCATTAAAAAGTCGTGCACCATACCAGTTCAAACATTTATGGAGAATCGTTTCTGTATGCTATCTCGTGTCATATGGTATCTCATGGCTTCAATATGAGTGTTGTAGATGTTTAACAAACATTAATGGCTGATGCAAATGCACCTACCTAGGTTTTTTCATATTTTATATACGAGGCTGACGCGATGACTTAACCCTTAAAGGCCCGATTTTTTTTAAAAAAATTAAAATGTTTTCTGACTTTTATTTCTTGAATAAAGCGTGGGAAATCGCTCTTCATCGTTGTCTGGTACATCAACGCACCATTATACGCACACGCATTCTTTCACAAAATCTGCTTATTTAGGTTCCCTCTTTTTGCATTTACATTTTACTCAGATATTTTAGAATCAACCTGTATAATATTATGATGAGAAAATCACCATTTTTCTTTTAGCTGATCAGGATTCGTTAGTGAGAACTTTCCATCATTGTCATCAAATGCATTGGGAGAGCACCGAAAGCGTATTTTTTGGGCAGATAATTAGATTTTTGAGATGGGGAAAACTGAAATATATCATGCTTCAAGAGTAATTAATGATTAAGCAAAATATCAAGCAGTAATGTTAAAATTATTGCATTTGAATTTGCCATGAATTTAAATACGGTCTTCAAAATTCAAGTACCTTTCACAGTGAAAACATAGCTACACGGATCAAGCACGCCTAGTCTTTTGAAAAAATCTTAAAAGTGTAATATCAATTGCTTTCACCTAAAAGGCTATCATGGAACTGTGACAATCTCTAGTAAGCAGCACGCCTTCATCCGTTTATCCACAGGACGAAATAAGGAAGTGAACAAACGGTCTTCGTTCTAACCATATTTATTTTCAGATATTTTGAAATATGTCTTACTATAAGAAGTATCCAGTCCAATAAAGTGTTCCTGTCTAGTCATGGATTAAATAAGCAAATTGACAGAAATTTGGGATGAATTCAGTTTTTTCACAAGTTGGGTTGGAAATCAAATCTTGCATTTTGTCACACTTTGGCCATGTGACTAGTAATGAATAAAACATCTTCTCTCTAATCTTTCATCAGTGGGAGAAATACAGCTCCAGCATCATCAAGAAAAAATATAATAATGAAACACATGGATTTTGGTTTATGTTCAAATCAGCGGTGTGGACTAATGAGGTGAAAAGCTTATTAACTTGAAAGTTTAATTAAGGAAGGAACGAATGGATGTAAAAATATTCTTTGGTATAGGGAATGAGAAAAATTACGGCTGTTTTAATGGAGCATACTCTACCAAAGATTTTATCGTTTTTAAAGAACCCCATTTTTTAGAAATAAAGCTTTACTTCACCATTCTTCATTTTCAAGGTTTCATTCATTGGGGATATATTTGCTTGTTGGGAAAATTCATGGATATAAAAGCTTCAATTCCTATTTTACGTAACAATGTATGTTTTCGTGTTTGATTTGAAAAGTGAAAAAGACATAGGAATGATAATACTCTTTTCAACTAATTTTTCTGATTTCATGGTTATTTCGTAAGGTTTTGAACTAAAAAGAATATGGAAATTTCACAGCAATATTTAACTATTTATTTCAAGATTAAGAAATGAAACTAAATACTCCAATAATTATTCAATAAAAAAAGACAATGGAAAGATATATGTTCGAAATAAACCTTTGGAGACAAAATGTAAATGTTAACACTTAAATCTCAGCTGCTACTCAACTTTTCAGAGACATTTTTTAAAAATATGGTTAAAATTCAAGCACAATATAAATTTTAGTACATCATTATTTTTTATTTAATATCTGAGAAAAAAAGTGAGCGTTCTGATAAAAAAGCCTTGCAATAAAATTCTCGATTTGGTACATTAACTGATAATGATATCATGCACGTTATTACAATTACAGTGAAATAAATGCTCAATTATTATATTATAATACTTGAATTCATAATTTGCATTTTAAATCACAAATATTAGTTTTAATTGCATGATAGCAAACGGATCATAAAGTTTAAAAATAAAGCATATTTAAAAATATACAAAATGCGTATTACACAAATATCCATACTTTATCAAAAGAAATAATTTATATTTACAAAATCCCTCTGAGATATAGTATTACGTAATGTAATTTTTCCGAAAATGGAATTTTCAAAGGAAGAAATTTTTCGGTAAAATTTCATATTTCTAAAACTGAATAATGTTTTTTATTTTTATATTATACGTCGTTATTTTTCTGATATATTAAAGCTCTTAAAATTTTAGTTGGTATTTATTATGTGCGTTTAAATTTTCAGTGATAAAAGTAATTAAAATCTAAATAAACTAAACGATTAATCTTCATTTAGAAACAAAGAGTAATTTTTAAAATAGAAACAAAATATTTTATAATGAGAAGTGTTTAATTATGTGGGTGTATTATAATATTCTGTGAATAGGTTTGATCGCCGAAGAATTACAATATTAAAAGCTATTCTCTTCAAAATATTTACTAGAATTAGATAACATTTGTTTGATTAAAGCCTCAAATAAATGTATTTACAACAAAATTAAATAAGGTACGCAATATAGGGATCGATTATGCACTGCAAATAAATGGGCACATGAAAATATATATACTGAGATAAATTTGATAACCAAACAATAGAAAAGTTATTTTCTCATCGAAATCTTTACTAGAATTTGATTATATTTATTGATATTTGCCTCTATTTATTACTGACATTGCAAATTATGCCTAACAACAATGTAACTAAATAATGCAATGCAAATAATATGAGAGCAAAAAATAATATTCCGTGCCTACTTTGAGTAAATTTGATAATGAAACAACAATAAAAAATGCCATTCTCATTTAAATAATTACCACAATTTCCCTAAATTTATTATACTGACGCTCCTAGTGCATATTCATAGCTACACTCGGCCCCAAAAGTTTATAGACTCTAGTAAAATATATGTTTTAGCAAAACGGAAAGGCATACAAACACCAATTACAAATATGTTTATTCAAACCATATGCGACTTGCATTCAACGAAATATTTAGAAAAAATAACAATTTGTATTTCAATTATATAGCAAAATGGAAATATTAGGTGTCCCAAAAGTTTATAGAATATATGACGTTTCAACAAAAGGTGCTCAATATAATATTCTTAATAGTTTAAAGCCTTTCCATTTCTCAGTATGACATTGTATACACCTTTTTCCATCGACATAATTAAGGTTTGTAATATCTCTGGTTCCAAGTTGTACCATACACTTTCAATAGCTGTCTTCAAGGTATTCACTGAATAAAATTGCCCTCCATTCTCATATATCTTCCGAGACACAATGCCCCCCGCATTTTCAATTGGGTTCAGATCAGGGCTCATCGGTGGCCACTCAAGAACAGTAACATTTTTCTAGTTTAAATAATTTTTCGTAGCATTGGAGGTATGGATGGGAGCATCATCTTGCTGATATTACCAATTTCGTCCCCCTATGTTTTCTGCAAATTTCATAAGATGATTTTCTAGTGTTTCTATGTATTTATGAGAATTTTGTCGGCCATCCAGAAAAGCCAAACCCACTTGACAGTTGAAACTGAAAGCCGCCCACACCATCACAGATCCACCACCACTTTGCCTACTGAAAACGCTCCTGGGTTCTTTTCGTAAATCATGCCAATATTTTATATTCCCGTCAGGTTCATCGAGGTTCCATTTTTTTCGTCACTGCAAAGGACAGCCATCCATTTATCGCCATATGACATATGATTACGAGCCCATTGTAATCTCTTACTAATGTGAAGATTTGAGACTGGTGATCGACGAGCCATTTTTGCGTGGATCATATAACCAAATTCTGTAATTCATCATGAACATTGTTCTTGGAGATTTGCAACCGGGAACCCCCAGTAATTTCACGAACCGACATTTTCTGACTTTAAGCCATTCTTTGTATCCGTCTATCACTGCCAATATCCGTCACACGTGGTCTTCCCGAACGAGGTTTTGGCTCATACGGCGTCTTACGAGTTACTACACGATAAATCATGCTTTTAGAACGATTTAAAAGTTTCAATATTTCCTTAACAGTCTTACCGAGCAATTTCAAATGCAGAATTTTACTCACTTATTCATTAGAGAGCTGCTACGCTTTAGGCATCTTGATACCCAGAACAAACGAACGCTTTCCTTTTCTTACAACGTATTTATTAGGCTCCAGATCGATGTCATGATTACCGATACCATGTTTGCATAAAATTGCATTTGTCTATAAACTTTTGGGACAAGTGATTTCAGTTTATTCTACGATTTAAAAATTGGCACTAAATATATGGGGTACAACTGCTGTTTTTTCAATTTAATAGACATAACATATCTATACAGTAAGTTACATCGAAATACATCATATACAACAAAAAATATAGGCAAAATACAAGATTCTATAAAGTTTTGGGACAGAGTGTATATGAAATAAGGCATACAACAAAGTGATCGACTGTATGCTACAAATTTTGAGAAAATTTATAAAAATGATTATTTCTTGGTTCTTTAATTAACGTTCAGATTAAATATTTATAACTAAATAAATGAAAGCAAACAATAAATTAACAGAATTTTAATGTTTTATTTGTGCCGCAAATCAAACATTTCAGACAAAAGAAACTGAAGCAATTGTGTATTCATTAAAAGAACTTACATAAATTTGACAGTTAAACAACGATATTTATTGATTAGATTAATGTCTCGAATCAATATTTAAACAAAACTAAATATAGAACACATTAGCTAACAATGTGTTACAAATAATGCGAGATGTTTCTTGTCTATAAATTTGACAACAAAACAACAACCAAAAAAAAAATTCAGAAGTGTTTTATCGTTCGCTTATACTTCTACAATGTGGTTTGTTTGGTTTTTCTTTCGTCCTATTGTGAAGACAATCGAATATGTATTTTGGAACAATACCTCTTCCCATGAGCCGATTTGGTCTAAAATTTCCTACGGATCTATCATTTTGGTTTAAAGATCACATACAAACTTTCATTTACCTGGATCGTTAATTTGTGAGTTGTCATGTTCCCGTATTCAAGGATAGACAGACAGCCTACACTATATGGCCAAAAGTATCCGGACACTTTCAGATTTTCACATTTTTTAGAATTTCTCCGGAAAGGATTAACTGACTGCCCTTAAACATCGACCAAGTGAAGAATAGATTGTAACTCACATTTTACTTTCAAGATTCGGTCCTGAGGGCAATTAGGAGACCGTCCACAAACTGATGAAGACAAAAAAAATTTTGCCCCGCCCCGCTTCACAGATTACTGATAACAAGATGAAACTTTCAGAAATGGGAATTTCTGTAAACTCAGCACAAATATTTGGGAAGATATAAAGGTTTTCTTAAAAAATCCCAAGTTTTCCCACCTGTTTTTTGCTTATAAAATTCAGAGTTTTCTGTTATATTATACGAAACTTACAGAAAAATGACAATATGTTAGAGAAGCATTTTGTAAAAATTTGGAAAAAATATTTTGAATATTACAAGAAATAAGAGTGTTTTTAGTAAATAATGTTTTACTGCGCACGCGCGAAACATAGAGTAATTTTTCTTTCACAACTTTAAAGCCAGATGTATAGGGCAACTTATATAAAATATTCAGTTCAATATCAGTAGTATTCAGAAAGATATAGTCATTACAACGAGCAGAATTTAAGCTCCTATCAAAGAGAAGCTAAAAGATATGGGGTTATACACAAATTGATATTTTATAAACTTTTATCTTTGAATAGTTAATAGTTATATTGAATTGTATAGTGGTTAGAATTTGCAGAATACCCATAAACACTTATCAATTACGTGCGTAACTTAAATTTCAGCTAATTAGGCACTATAAATAATAAAAATTTTATTACCTTAATTATATTATTTTCATGATTATTAACAAGTTACATATTGTTACAATTTTACGGCCAAACGATATATTTAGATATATTTCTTTTATGGCAAAACTATTTTTTTGTCTAATTAATTTCTTTTCTTAAAATATTTTAATAATTCTACAAATATATATTTTTTATTCGTTACAAATATTACAAGTGTTCATGGGTATTTAGCAAATTTCTCACCACTATACAATTCAATATAACTATTCAAAGATATAAGTTTCAAAAATATCAATTTGTGTATAACCCCTCATTTTTTAGCTTTTCTTCGATAGGAGGTAAAATTCTGCTCGTTGTAATGCCGATATCTTTCTGAATACTAATGATATTGAACTGATTTTTTATATAAGTTGTCCTATATATCTGGTTTTAAAGTTGTGAAAGAAAAATTATGCTATGTTTCACGCATGCGCAGTAAAACATTATTTACTAAAATGCTCTTATTTCCTGCAATATTCAAAATATTTTTTCCAAATTTTTACAAAATGCTTCTCTAACATATCGTCATTTTTCTATAAGTTTCGTATAATATAACAGAAAACTCTGAATTTTATAAGCAAAAAACAGGCGGAAAATTTGGGATTTTTAAAGAAAACCTTTATATCTTCCCAAATATTTATGCTGAATTTACAGAAATTCCTGTAAATATTATGCACATTATACATAACCATTCCTGAAAGTTTCAACTTCTTATCAGTAATCTGTGAAGCGGGGCGAGGCAAAATTTGTTTTGTCTTCATTAGTTTGTGGACGGTCTCCTAATTGCCCTCAGGACCGAATCTTAAAAGTAAAATGTGAGTTACAATCTATTCTTCACTTGGTCGATGTTAAAGGGCAGTCAGTTAATCCTTTCCGGAGAAATTCAAAAAAATATGAAAATCTGAAAGTGTCTAGATACTTTTGGCCATATAGTGTATTTACTAACCTTTTGACCTAGAATAACTACCTTTTGACAGATTTGATCCAAATTTTAAATTGCATTTTGATGTAAGGACCACATGTCGAATTTCATTTATTAAGCTTTTGCATTTTTTATTACTATGTTCACATGCACACGGACAGACTAACAGGCAGTCTATCCATTGGCTAATTTTACCCATACTGTAAAACAGATCTACAATTTGGGTTCACATAACAATTTTTATCGGTTTAGATCAATCCGTTGTTGAGTTATCGCATTCACATACACACAGACAGACAGACAAACACACATTAATAATACCAAAACTGGCTCTTTCGGACTTGAGGTCAAAAATGTGGAGTTTCATCTAAACCTCGATATCGAATTTTTTGACGATTACGATACTTGCTCATTGTATATTTCTTAGGAAAGAAAGTTATAAGATATATCATGCGAAAAAATATGAAAATAAGTGTTTTTTGCGAATAAATTTGACAGCCAAACAGTAACAACCAAAAGCAGAGGCAGTGTTCAACCTTCGACTTTCTCGTATACTAACAGAATATGGTGTGTTTTTTGCTTCAGAGAGGGAAACTGAGTACGGATTTTGGGTATCTTCCTTTCCACTGATTGGATCAAAATTTCATACAAATCTACAATGTTGATAAAAAGGTCACATACCAAATTTCATTTGTCTAAGTCGTTGCATCTTCGAGTTATCGCATTCACATACTCACCAATATACAAACGAAAGACGGTCCACCCTTTAAGGATTTTGTCCAAATTTTGACAAGATCTATAATTCTGCTGATAAAACTATTTGCCATATTCCATGTTTCTAGTGTTTTTGAGATATCGTGTTCACATGACCAAGGACAGCGAGAGAGACAGACCTAAAAGTTTTTTGTAAAGACCACATATCATATTTCATTTGTTTAGCTCACTCCGTTTTTCAGACATCGTGTTAAAAAACTAAAAGACATAATAACAGACTCAAGGAGATCTAAAACGTGAGAATTCATCAAACTCGATACAACAACTCAAACTGTTGCCCATTACAGTATTTTCTCTTTGTATGCGAGAAAAAAATGTTCCAGTCTTCTGTGAAAAGTCTCACGCGAGTTGTAATGCGTACCACCGAAATCCCACGAAAAGTGAATAGACCACCTTACACCAGTTTCGCGGCTAGCCTTTCCTGTAAGAAAATACCAGGAGAAAAGAAACCCAAAGAGAAAGAAAAAAAAACAGACAGAACGTTCTCCTAGGCGGCAGACCCTTACCCTGATAAAACATTCTCTGTCTCAGGCAAGGGGCGCAATGCCCAAATGCAAACACCGCACGATTCACGAAAAGAAGAGGGTCAAAAAGGAATTGGAAGGGCACAAAGTGAAATGTTATTTGCGTTTCGATCCCGGAATTCGGAAGAAAAGGGAAAAGAAGCTCCTCTTTTCTGGGGTTCCGCTGCAGGACGTTTAATATCTTGAGGATGGCTTTCAAACATCTCATTAGTTGCAGACATCTAACGCGCCTCAATAGCGTTGCTACCTTCCTTTCCCTTGTTGGTTTATTTTTAGACTTTTAAGGATGTCTCCGCAGAAAGAGAATCCGTGCTTGGAAGAATAAGATCTAAAAGCTGTGAGGAAGGTTCTTAAAAAAGAAAGATGTTGCTTGTTCTGCTCGCCGTGAATAAATCGGAGTGGTATGGATTAGTTGGGAGTATTTAAGATTGTTTGGAAATTAAGTTAAACGGGAAATTCAGTCTAGTTTTTCAAGCTCAATTTATTTTCCGTGTACTTGTTAATGGGTTATGTTTAACTGGAACCATTCAAGTCTGAAGTGCAGAAATTGAAATCGGTATTTTATTCGAGAAAGAAACTGTTTAGATACATGGTTGGTTACACAAATATCCTTTCAAGACAAATGCATTCTGTAACGAATTTTTCGCATGGTTCTCAAGATACACAATACTGTTTTCTGCTTACACTTAACGTTACAAGAAAGATACATATTCTGAAGTGGTTAGATATCATCAGTGAATGCATTTTTATTCAAATCAATGATGATAAAAAGAGAATATTTTTGTTGGAAGACTATTTTTATTGCAAAGAATCAATCACACACATGAAAAAGATTAATCCATGTCAAATGAAAAACTACACACACTTCTAAATTAATGATTGGTACTATGCTTGCTGGAGCTAAAATACGTTCTTCTTCTGAGAGAGCTGATTTATATAAATCAGTCATTAAATTTCAAATATGTTCAATTTCTATTCTCCATTCTCAAATTCGCTTTTATCCATTCTGATTGATAATTTATTTCTCCATTTATTTAATTAAACTTTTAGTCTCTTTTTTCCGAAAATCATATTTTTATCATCAACACATTACTTCCATCTATAATTATTTTTCTAATTTATCCTTCTCTTGTTTTGAAAAAAAACACGATTTGTTTATTGTTTCAGTACCGAATGTTTTAGCGCTTTATGACTAGTATTGAGGCATAAGTTTCAATACAATGCGATCTTTGATTTGTGCGCATTTTTAATTTCTGTAGAAACGATACTATTTAAATCACTAGTTTTATCTAATTATTTTTATTATAAATTTATGGTTATTACATGTAATTTGTATAGATTAGTTTCTTCTAACATGTGAAACTACTTCTCTAGAATTTCAGATAATGATTATCATACAGCAGATATTATAGCACCATAGAAAGAGTTTTAATAAGATAATAATTCTGAAAGGAAACCTAAGAATCTCGATGTCATTGCTTTCTGTTTAAATCAATCGCTTGTCTTGCCGTATAAGCATTGATTGCAGTATGTACTAATAAATCAGATATGCGCTTCACTACAAACTTAGCATGAAATAGTTCTTGAATTGTTTCGAAAAGATGATTTAATGATTTTGTAATGTTTATTGGAAGTCATTTTATGTAATATAGAGCTGAAATTATTAATAAGGTTCACAAACTTAATCAATGCACTCGCATAAGATGTTGAGCATCTGGAAATCTAATACTTTGTTTCTCTCATAAAATGTACTGGCGCTACCAGTCAGTACATCTGTTAGCTTGATAAGGTTAGTTGATAAGACGTACTAGCAGCTAACACTCAGTACATCTTATCAACCAACCGAATATGAGACCCAAATTCGGTTATATATCGCTTTTATGAGTAATCTTGTGCGAATATTCAATTTATTAGCATCATACATAAAACGGAATATTAATACTTCAACTTGTCTATAGTGTTATATCTAATTCCATAGTGTTATATCTATTTCGTTACATAATAGACACTACATACTGTTTTGTTAAACACCTATGACTGACTGAAAAGATTAGAAGATTGAATACTAGACGACAATCGTCTTTGAATTAGCTGTATTAATTACGAGTATAAATACCAATGCTCACTCTCCAAGCTTCCGAGTCGCACCAACGTGAAAATATTCAACTCACGACGACAGATTCAACGTCCACCAGACCATATACATGGAGGATTTTCGGTGTGATTGGGTCTCGAACATAGGATCCTCCGATTTTGAGATTTTTCCACCAGACCACCTTGAGCCTATGATGTTATATAATTGTAAAATATTTCTTAATATGAAATTATGCATTAAACATTGCTGAAACATAATACATTGGTTAAATATGCAACGTTCTCACAGATAACTTCTGGGATATATCTTTAATGTGTTGGTTAATTATCAAACTAATTTTGTCAGATTAGTATATAAACATTTTAGATTCTGTTTTTTGTAATAGTAGTAAGCCATGGAATCAAATCATTTATTAATTTCCTTGAAAAATAAATAAGTAAGTTCAATAAATTTATTCATACATTATAAGCAATTTCTAGAGACTGATTCTAATTATCAATGTAGACACGATAAAGTTTTATTTTATAAGATGAAGATATAAATCCCTTTCTTTGGAACATTAATTGAACATATTAAAAACTCTTTACTTAGTGATTTTTATAGATTTGCCATTATTAACCTTAAAGCTATAATATTAATACTTATGTGCAAAACCAATGAACTAATACTCATTTTCTTAAATGGGAGTTTTTTACATAAATATTTGTCTGTATAGCTAAGATTAAAAGCTACAAAAAATTGAATCTCTTAACATTGTAAACGAGTAAATAGACCGATAAAATGAAACTTTAGAGTACTTTATGCATAATTTTGCTCCATTCTCTGACTAAGGTTTGTTTAAGACAAGACATTAGTGTTCGCTTCTTGAAGAAAATGTTGACGATAGAATTCTTAAATATCGTGAAATTTAAGGATGCTTGAAAGGAAAATTATGAAATATGAATAAATTTTCCACACGAACTTATTTCTATATTGACAAAAAATTTACTTTAATAAAATTATGAAAAGCATTTTCGTAATTGCTCGACAGTGTATTTTATCTCTTGTTTTTTCTTTCCCATACTTTTCAAAACAGTACCTTTTTTTCCATTACTCCAAAAAACCAACATGAAATAATTTTCAAGAAAATTTGAGCGTCTTTTGTGTTCTCTGTAGGCTTTAAACATAGAGAAACGCCTTAGCTTGAAGTGCTAACTCAATTAAGAATACGCAGGAACCGTGACTTCCAATGCAAAATTGAGTTACTACGAAGGTCTGTGAATTCATGCAACACTTAGTGCCAGTGCATAAAATTTTGTCATGGTTGTTAAAGCCTCTGTTGAGCTCTGAATGATAACAAGCTGAAAATTCAAATTGTTCTTCCCACGCTTCGAGTAAAGGACTTTCGAACATTTAATTCGTTGGCTGTAGAGGAAGGTATTTTTCGAAATCGATCATAAATTTACGAGTTTTCTGCCAAACAAGAAAGGCATTCTTTCGGTTCGTTCGAAATACCAGTGATTTTTAATTAAATAATACTTACTGAAAACGCAGAATATGGAATAAATTTGAAAGTATACGTAATTACACATATATAAATATGTGGCAAAGTAACTTATTTGAAGCCAAAACAGGTTTCACTTTTAAATGCCACAAATGCCCAGGATAGATATAAAAGCTTTAATACAAATTTTATGTAACAATGTATGTTTTCATGTTTGATTTGAAAAGTGAAAAAGACATAAGAATGATAATGCTCTTTTCAACTAATTTTTATGATTTCATGGATATTTCGTAAAATTTTGAACTAAAAAATATGGAAATTTTTGTTTATTTTGTTTTTCTTAAATAAAATTCCCGTGTCTTGCCCATCAAACCGTTCAGTGACCAGTCTGGTCACGGGCACGGGGGTAAGGGACGGCGTTCTGTTCTGCAATATTTAGCTATTAATTTGATGAAAAAATTAAGAAAAGAAACTATATACGCCAAGAATTATTCAATAAAAAAAGACGGTGGAAAGATATATGTTCGAAATAAGCCTTTGGAGACGAAATGTAAATGATAACACTTAAATCTCAGCTGCTACTCAACTTTTCAGAGATATTTTTTAAAAATATGGTTAACAGTCAAGCACAATATAAATTTTAGTACGTGATTATTTTTTATTTAATACCTGAGAAAAAAAGTGAGCGTTTTGATAAAAATGCTTTGCAATAAAATTCTCTCTTTGATACATTTACTGATAATGATCTCGTGCACGTTATTATAACTACAGTTCAATAAATGCTCAATTAATATATAATAATACTTGAATACATAATTTGTATTTTAAATCTCAAATATTAGTTTTAATTGCTTGATAGCAAATTTATCATAAAGTTTAAAAATAAAGCATATCTAAAAATATACAACAAATTACACAAATATACATACTTTTTCAAAAGAAATAATTTGTATTTACAAAATCCCTCTGAGATATAGTTTTCCGAAATGTAATTAGGAATTATTGGTTGTAGAGGAAGGTATTTTTCGAAATCGATCATAAATTTACGAGTTTTCTTCCAAACAAGAAAGGCATTCTCTCGGTTCGTTCAAAATACCAGTGACTTTTAATTAAATAATACTTACTGAAAACCCAGAATATGAAATAAATTTCAAAGCATACGTAATTATACATATATAAATATGTGGTGAAGTAACTTATTTGAAGTCAAAATAGATTTCACTTTTAAATGTCACAAATGTATAGGATGACACTCTCCAAACTTCCACGCTACACCAGTGGGGTGTCGTTTGTCACGCGTCGGACTTAACATACACCAGCCGGAGGATGTTTGCCACCTGACGGATTTAACCTGCTTCAGGTTCCAAAATATATAGCAGATCTTTAGTAAAATCAGGTTTCGAACTCTTGCCCTTTTGTTCCTGCCCGTCCATCCCTGGGGACTCTAAACCTATGGGTTAGTCGATGAACGTGGGTTATGGGCTCCTTTTTGTTCCCTCTGCCACCATGGTAACGGCCCTCCGGAATGCTGCCAACAAATAAAGTTGCAAAAACAGAGGATTCTTCAATAGTAACAAGTTGTAGATTTGGTCCCATTACACAAGGGCTGTTTGGGGTCGGAACACATAATTTTGAGCCATGTTCTAAGACGGGGTTCCCAACCTTTATTCCCTCGCATACCCCTTCATTAATCCTCGCGTACCCTCATTCCTCCTCCCCAACCATCCGTCTAGGCAAAGAACATTTTATCAATATTGTTAAGGGCTTAGGTTAGATTGAGAGTCAAATGTCTTGATTTAATAACATTTTCAGGACTTCGCATTAACTTATAAGGATAGCAAAAAAAATTACCCTTCGTAACAATCAACTATTCAAGTGGTATCGTTATTAACTAGCAAGTGTTAACTTTGGGGAACAGAATTCTGTAATTTTCTTAATTATTTATGTTTTCTTGCTTCCGCCATTATCAACTTTGATTTCGCATACCTCCAGGGGTACGCGTACCACAGGTTGGGAACCTCTGGTCTAGAGCGGCACCTGAATCGGCTGTGAACTCTCGAAATTTCATGCCACATTGCCATGAAGACGTTTGAATCGGCGGATTTAGCATGCTACACGACTATATACACGGTTGATATTCGATGGAATCGAATAAAGAAGTTACGGTACTCCGATACAAAAGTGCAGGCTCTACTACCATTACGCCACGATCCAGCAGGCTAGTTAAGGGCAAAAAGATGAAAGGAGAGATCTTGGAGGAGGAGATGGAATTTTTCTAGCCTTATGACTAGCAAAATCAAAATTCGTCCGCTAAGATTAAGATGACAATACTGCCTAGATATTTTAATAGTTTTCCCTTTATTTCGTGCAAATGTAGGCCAGTTGGCTCTCTTTGGCTTTCTTTTCTAATCTTTTTTAATATTTAATAATTGCTTCTTTTGTGTTACTGGATTTACGCAAAAGCATTATTATTAGCAGTTATGAAACATTAACAATTATTAACTGCATATTCTATAAATAACAATTAAAATACAACCGTTTCCTAATAACATAATGATTGGTTAAAGGCAAGAATAGGGCTTCAATTGAAATTCAGATATTCTTAAAGGCTTTTCTTAGGTGAAACTATAACTACTACTTTATATTTTAAGCATCTCGAATTATATGAATTTTATTTGAGATAAATATTTTTAACTGGATTTCATAAACAACCGTAACCTAGAAGGAATTATTAAAGACACATAAAATGCTTGCACGTTGAAAATGCTTTTATTATTGACTTATAATCGCTTCTTTCCTTCTGTTAAAGTTAAACGATACATAATACATAGAATTTGTGTGATTTCGATCCTAAGGATCACCCATTTTTCTTGCTATTACAGTTCTGGTTTCCAATTTCCACAATATTACTTTCTTTGTAATCATTTACTGACTTTATTAATTAAGAATTATAGACAATCAAAAAGAGTTTGATTCTGCTCTTAAAGAAAGCAAATTATTTTTCCTAGCCATTTCAGCTTGTGAATAATTGGTTAAGATGAAAGTGTGATATATATTAGTTGATACGCATAGTGTCGAGTTCTCTTAACACATTCACTGCTACGGACGAGATAACTCGTCTTCCAACAAAGTTTGCTGTGCATTAGAATTTGAATTGCATTCTAGTTTAGATAAGTTGGACATGTTAATAGATGTCTTCAAAATACGTTCACTTTCTTTCTTTTTTGGTATATAAATTACTAGAGACAGCAAAATTATCAGTTGTCTTTTGTAGAGCTTGAATCTAATTTGTATGTAGCAGCAAATGTGTTAAAGTTGATATTAATAAAATTGTTCCGATAAAAACGATTTTTTAACGTGCGAACGAACAAAATCAAAATATATATATTATTACACGCTTTTATTTAACTTGACTTATTTCATTTGTGCAAATATGGAATTCTGTAATTGATTTTTCACTCGCTTTTTAATGTACTAGATATCTGAAATTTTAAACAGTTGTGTGTTCTCGATGACAATGCAAAATTTTAATATTTTAGACATAAATTGTAAGTTAATTAGTTAATCTCACAGTTTGATTTCATATCAGCGACGCCATCTAGTAGTGAATTTACGAAAAAATTAAACAAAAGGTTACATAACATTTATAATAATGAATCATGAGATATATTTAAAAATAAAAAGTAAAAAATAATGAAAATTGAAAAAAAGTTGAAAACATGTTTTTATTATTTTTCTGAGAAGTAAAGAATATTTTTATGAAAAATATGGAGATTAAAACGAAACTGTAAAAGCACGAGGCATTGAAAACAATAATATACTCAAACTAAGTCACAACGAATATCAAGAAAAAGAAAATCCACACAATCTTTAAATTAAAATTATATTGTAAATATGATTAAAATTACTATTTACTTAGAGTATTTTCATTAAAAACTCGTGATTTTAGGATTTTGTTTTGAGATTCATATTTTTTTATAAAAAGATATTTTCTATTTTTCCGTACAGTAATAAAACCGTGTTTTAGCAATACACTCACTTCCAAAAGTTAAGCACAATATAGGCATTGCAAGAGCTGAATTGCTTTTATTCTCTAAGAGAAACAAAATGATGAAGGTTTTTTAGCTTCTCTTAGAGTGTACCGAAATTCATCAAGTTTCCAGGACGATATCTTTATGAATACTAATTGTATTTAACTCGAATTTTTATATAAGTTGCCGTATATCTCTGGCTCTAAGGATATTAAAGAAAAATTACGCTACGTTTTACACATGCACAGTAAAAAATTATTTACTAGAAATGCTTATATTTCCTGTAATATTGAAATGTTTTTATTCAAATTTTTACACAATGCTTCTTTTACAGATTGCCAAAAATTCTGTAAGTTTCGTACAATTTGTTGGAAAACTCTGCATGTTATAAGCAAAACACATGCGGGGAAATTTGGGATTTTTAAAGAAAACCTTTATATCTTCCCGGATATTTGTGCTGTGTTTACGAAAATGCATGTAAATATTATGCACATCACACATAACCATTGATAAAAGCTACATTTCGTTATCAGCTTTCTGTGAAACAAGATGGGACAAACTTTGTTTTCGCTTTCATCCCTTTCTGGTGGCCACCCTAATTGCCCTCGTGACCGAATCTCCACTGTAAAATGTGAATTACGACGATAGTATGTCCCACGATTCTCCTCAACTGATTGCGAACCGCAGTATTCATATTAAATCCAAATTGTTCCCATCTTAAGAATTGTGCTTAACATTTGGAAGTGAGTGTATATAAATTCTATATATTAATTTCTAAATTCAAAAATTGGTACACATGTAAGCATCAGTTTCAGAAAGCTACATTTCAAACCTATTTCTTAAAATAAAAAGAAATCGCACGCTTTTCAGAAGGCTTAATTTAGACGAAAAAAACATTATAACAGTCATAACAATTTTTCGAAATGTGTTCTCAGGCATTGAAATCGTATGATTCTAGAAAAGATTTTACCGCCGAACCCTCAAGCGCATTCGCTTTAAAAATCTAATGTAATTCTTTAAAATTTTCATCTTCTAGAAACTCATGAATAGAGAAAGTTATTTTTCATCCTCTGTGATTTTTTTTTTCAGTGTTTGCTTTCGACTAAACCTGAAAGTAATTTTTCATTCAAATTCATTTCAGCGCTGAATTCTTTTAATGCAGGATAATATACCTGTGTATTTTACTCAGAAAGTTTTGTTTACACCAAAAATGGAATTCAGATCTTCCTTTTTTACTGTTGAAGTCTATTTCTCAAAGATGATGGTACGAAGTTTTAGTTTTCTTGCCAAACGCTTTTTGATTAATTCGCCGATAAATTCACTTTTATTGTTTGTTGGAGACTTACTTTTGCTCAGCCGGGGATAATAATATGCTGTTCTGAGAACACATTTGCACATACGAAGCCATGACTTACCGTAAGTAGAATATTTCGTCACTTTCCAAATTTTTGCTTCTTTTTATTCAATATGAGAGTTTTAAAGCAAAGCAAATTTACCTAGCTGCTGCTCGGAATATATAAATTTGGATGGATTCACTTTAGTCACATTTACGTCCCGTTTTGAAACAACCCGAGGGCTATTTTGGGAAGCCACCTGAAATGGCATCCCCTCTCTAAATTTCCGTATCACACCAGAAGTACGTTTGTCCCGTGCATGTGATTTAGCGTGTAACGACGGACCTTCAGTGAAATCGAGTTTCGAACCTGTAACCGTCCTGTTCCGTAGCCGATACCTTACCACTACGCCATCGTGGCCTTGAATTTTAATGGAATCAATTCTTATGTCGTCACAGTCACGTGAGAAACGTTGTTGCTTAGTGCGCCATCTAATTGCTGTTTATTTTACTCAGCACTGTGGCCACATGCCCATTTTCCTCCTTCAAGGATGGAGGGTGGATTTCAAAATTAAACTGGGGCTCTATATTTTAAGTATATTATATAAGTAAGATATAGTTATATTAACCTCGTGTTTTGAATCTACACGAGGGCTAATTTGATACGAACATCGTTATTTTGAACCGTAGTCAGATGACAAAATTAACACCTGAGTCATCAACCCTCTCTAAACTCCACATCAGTGGGAGGACGGTGACCGTTGGTGGATTTAACATTCACCAAGACCTATACACAGCGAATCTTTAGTGGAATAGAGATTCGAGCCTAGAACTTTGCTGTGATCCGAGACATTACCACAAAGGAACTGGAGCCCCCATATTAGAGTCGAGTGTTGGATGTCGACTTAGGTATCGCCTTCGGCATCTGACCGTGGCTCAAAATTACGAGGTAGACGCTAATACGCAATAGAAAAAAATGTGAAATCTATAAATGGATATGTAGTGAATATACAATGCGTCCCAGAATTCGTGGAAAAAACGTTAGTGGGTTGTCGAACACATTGAAATTAACAATATTCTGCTGCAAATACAACGAATAGTCGGAAATCAGACATAATTTTGTTACTAAGTCTCACAAAAATACAGAGTGTCCTATAGTCCCAGCGATACTATCTCTGTTGTTTTATTTAATATCAAGATAGTATCTGATTTCCGACTACCGTTTGGACCATGAATTCTGGGACACCCTGTATATTTCGTAAATTAGTATAGCTTTGATATAAAGTGTGCAGTGTTTGTAGTAGAGTATCAGCTTCGGTGTCGGAGGTTTATGGATTCGAAACCCAATTCAACGGGATATATGTGTGAGAGTTTGGTTAGCGTTGATGTGAGGGAAACCGGAAAACCGAATCAGATCTCCCTGCCGTAGAGCCCGGGTACAACTAAGTGACAGCCACTGCAATAGCTCGAGCACTGAGGCCGGAGTCCTAGTAGCCCATCACCGGGCCACGGCCCGAACTCTCCGAAGGAGGAACGTACTATCAGTGGTGGTAGACTCGGAGGCCCACCGTTATTGTACCCTCAAGAGAAGCAAGAACCAGATTACTTATACTGCTGCTTCTCATCCGTGAACTCGCGGTGCCCCTGAGGGATTTCATGTGAGGGTAAACCGTCCTGACGCTGAAATTAGGCGCGTGTGTGAAGGGAATTTCTTCCTGTGTCGTCTTCAAAGGTCAAACTACAAGATTCGTTCCAAGTAGGCCTCTTATCGTTTGAAAACCGGACGTTAATCTAACAAATGAAATCAAGTAGCGTTTTGTTATGGGTAGTTACAAGAATGTACATCTAATAACTAACAGTGATCTGAATTACCATTTGAATTTAATGCGCAAATGTCTGAAAGAAATTTAGAGAAGAGATACTCCCACATTAAATCTTCAAACTCCATATCGAATGTCAAAAATTATTCCAGACAAATATAAACTTAACCGTTACAACTGGACTCGATAATCCAAAATAGCATTTCATTGTGCAAAGACGGAGCGATACGAATTCTCGAGGGAATCCTTATCTAAAATTCATATGCAACTTGATTGCATAACAGCATCTTCCTTAAGGTATTATTGTCTCGTCCTATCTCTCTATTTATTCGCCATAATTCAACCAGCGATCCATACCCATTTCTTATTGTTATTAGGCATCCTCAATCCAGTGTATCGTATTTGTCGGGATTCGGGCGAAACGCGTGTATTCGGATCAAGTGTCGCTTCGAAGCATGTTTATTGCGAAAATCGTAATGAGAAGTGAATGGGAGTTTCCTCAACTTCGGTATTAATCTTCAGCTGCATTCTGGGGAACAGTTCAGGATGTCTAATAAAGAGAATTCATTTGGAAATTCTGGCGATCATTTCTCAGGCGAGTTCCTCTTCAACTGCAGCCCATTCAGATGCCCATTCCTCCTGTCAAAGGCAGACATCTAATGGGAGGGAGATCTAGTGAATAGTAATTATTTTCATGCATTTCGTAGAATTCAATTGCCTTTCCTTGAGCGGATGCACATTTGCAGTCGCAAGAGCTCATTTAAGTACTTTTCTTTCAGTAATGAATACTCTCCGAAATTCGGACATTCTCTCGGAGCTGTCAAAATATTGCGATAAAAATGGCGCAGGCATAAACAGTGCGAGATGCACCCACGCTAAGTTATTTTTGCTAGGAAATGGATGTTTATGAAATTGTTTTCTTTTAGGCGATCTCCAAAGACTGTTATTTTTATTCTCATTAAATCTCGGTAAACATCTATGAACATTTAAATAATAGTCTTATGTCAGAGATTTTATAAACTTTGAATATCAGCGAAGAAAATTATTTTTGCTTTAATTTAGCTTCAAATGTAAGGTTGTAAAATAGCACTTTGAATATTTGTGTTTTAGATACTTTTCAAGAATTTTTTATTTTTATTTTTAGTAAATTTGGGCAAAGGATGTTCTGTTAATAAAAATATAACGTTATGATCATAGATTGTGCAATATTTCGAACATTATTGAGATCATAAAATCAGACTTCTTGATTTCCTTATATATCTTTTCTACAATCAAATGTATATCAGACTGTTATTTTGTCAACATAAGCTTCAGTAGAAGATATTGCAACAGATAACGTTTTTTAGCCAATCTGAAATTGAATTATAACATGTTCCACATGAAATGCAGGATGATTCAGAAGTACGGAGACATTTTAAAAATAAATAATTGCAAACGGATGAAGATAGAAAAACACCATTTGCACAGAAATGATGGGGAAAATACCGGATTCTTTTGGAAGGAAATTAAGATTTATTTGCATCATAGTTGGTAATTTAAATCCCTGGATTTTTCTGAAATTGTTAATTATATAGGATAAGATGATGAGCGAAGTAACAACTTGGAAGTTAATAATGTGTGGTCCTCCATTCAGGAACACAACTGTTAGATAAAGAGCCACAGTTTTCGCATCATGAAACAACATTTCTGATGGTATGAGAGAACATGAACAACAGAAATGATTCTGTTATTTTAATCTGAAACATATTTATACAATTTAAAGCATGATTTAGAAGCACATTGATGTCTTGGAAGCAAAATGAACATAGCATTTTGGACAAAAAAAAATATTTGTTATTTTGCAGGCATAAATACAGCTTCGTGCAGAAATGTTATGACACATTATATTTTTCATCAATTTGAAACCGAATATATAACACACGCTCATATAAAATCGCTGTAGTTTTGGAAATAATCGATACATTTTATATAGTATATAAATAATTTTTTAATCTTAAAAATTTGATTATTCTCAGATAAACTTCCATAATCATTGCGAGAAAAATTCTGTTGAAGCATTTGTCAGCAAGAAGTGTATAATTTTCATTTATGTATGAGTGCAACTACGCATCAGTGCGAAATATACTGAAACCCGTTGAAAGAAAGCAGCCTTCCACTCTCTCAATGATAAAACTGTGAAACTGTTTTCATTGTTGAATGGTATTAACTGCCAAAATGCCAACTTTACATCTTATAGGATAGCACTTAGTATTTTATATGCATAGTATATTAACTAAGTTACTTGTAAATATTCCTTGTATAGAATCTTGCTTTAACAATGACTCAATTCTTCAGTTTGGTGGTGTTAAAATATACAATTACAAAAAACAAATGCCAAAAATATAAAAAAATAAAAAAGGTATTCAAATTGATGATAAAATTTTAACACCATCGCATTCAGAAAAAAAAATAAATGAAGCAAGTATTTTGCTTTATTATTATGCAATTATAACTACTAAAGGAAAATTGTGCACTTTTTATTATCATTTCAATATTTAAAAAATAATATTTTTATAATAAATAACTGCTTTATTTAATAATTTAAGCTTTGTTTGGCAATCTGATCATTACTGAGTTTATTTCATTGCCCTAAAAAGTATGTTCTTAAATATTTATTTAAATATTAATAATATATAATAATATAATTTATATGAAAATTAATATATATAATATAAATTAAATTAAATATAGTTTTGCTTAAATATAGTTTAAGTTTTTTTCTAATTTTTTTCTGAAAAAATTATATCAAAAACAAGACGTTATAATTTAAAGTCTGTGAGAATAATTAATCAAACAATGTATTTAAAATGGAATAAAGGAGGACTTCATTAAGATTTGACGAGTTAAATATGTGCTTATTTAATAAGTTTTTGAAATTTTAATCAGTGCAGGATACTTTAGGTTTAATACGTGAGCATGAATTGGCTCAGTTGCTGATTGACATATGCGTGAAATGTTTGAGATCTTTGCTAGATAACTTCAGTCCATGAACCGTTGAAGCCAATTTTGCATTACTGTTGGTAGGAGCATTTTAGAGTACCTATTATAAAATGTTAAATCGTTAACATGTTTTCTTCTTTTGACTTACATAAATTTCTTTCGTACTTTTCTTAAAAACTTTCGTTACAAAATATGTGGATTTGAATACTTTTTACGTTCCTGTATCATGTTGTCAGATATTTTATAATCACCCTTGGTACTCTTAGTACTATTTATCTCTTTCTGCTCTTACAAGGAAGTGCACCCATACATAACCCCATTATAACATTTTTGTAGCATTGACACAATTCCATTCATACTAGAAATTCAACGATAGGTAAAAAATAGATAACATTTTATTCGAACTTTTCCACTTTTACATCAATATTCTAAGAAAGTTGGATGAAAAGAATCTTCTTAGAAGTGTGGGAGTAAAAACAACTATTATTTTAACAAAAAGAACGATCACTACTATCTTGTTTTCTACTATACACTCATATTGAGAGAAATTGATAACCAATCCAATTATATACGTCTGAGAAATACAAAATCCATTTACTAAGGCGGGTAAAATACAAATTGGAGTAGAATAACCACCTTTATAGTACGGGTTATTTTCTTTCAAAGATAAATACAAAGATAATAAGACCAACTGGCTGTATAGTAACCGTAAGTAATTTCGACAAGGTCAGTTACAAATAGGTTGTAAACCAATATTTAAAATAGACACAAACTCACTGACATTATAATGCAAAGTTCCATTTTAGCAGAAAGATAATATATTTCCACATTCCAGATAAACTGATTCTTCACTTTGTATGGCAGTTACGCTCACAAAGTTATTACTGTGTATAATTGTATGATGTTTTAACAATTTAGAATTAAGAAAAGAAATACGGGAAAATCTTTGGAAATTTATGATGTTGTGTTGTGTAACGTTCTTTTTTTTGTTTTGGTGATACATTGTTGTTATTTGTACTTCTGTATGTTTTTACTATAATATTGTTTTTCCAATTTGTTGTTTTATTATAATCTTAAATTCATCCTTTATAAACCATTTATAATAAGAAAAGAAAGATTAAATAGAAAAAAAGAAATTCCATTAGATTTTATGAACGGTTTTCTCTTTAGCAGATTTTAAACATTAAAAAAAACTCTTCTATTTTCGTTTAAAAGAAATGAATTAGTATATTAGGTACGACAAAAGTTTAAGTTTCTGTTAAGTTCTTTTTAGTTTACATATAACATTCAAAGTAAAAATATTGTGGGAATTAAATCACTTTAAATACATAAATTAGACGTCCACTTCTAGGAAAACACTCTGAAGACTAATATGCAGTCAGAAACTTTATATTTCTTTATCCAATTACAGACTACTAAACAGAAATAAAAAAGAACATCTTTTCCTCTATATCTAAGATTTTCTGCGACTAGTGCTCAAAAAAGGAATATCTTATACCAAGAAATCATTTTATCTCAAATATGTATTAATATTCTTTATTTGATTAAGTAATGAAGCAATTTGGGTTTTCAAACAAAACGCAAATAGTTAAGAACATAGTCTCTTAGATTAAACATACCGATTTTTTCCCCTGCTAGAAATGGTTTTAATTAACCAATTACGTTCTTCTGAACATGTCTATGCAGAAAAAATTTAAAACCAATCTTACCGATATTTAATTTACGAATAAAGCTTTCAACTCTAACAAGCACAGCCAGATAGATTGAGAAAAAAAATAAAGGAACTATCTCAATTAGCAAAAAAATAAATCACAGGATATGAGTGAAATTCTGTTTTCAGTTAGATATATAAAAACGATTGCTTTTTCAAAAATCTCTTTGCAGGCGTTTATTCTTAAAATAACGCGTCGACTCCAACTTTGCTTGAAATACAGATTCCGTAAATAGCATTTTTTTCACCACCATAACCTTATTTTGCTGAACGTGTTTTTCAAAATCTGGATGAATCGTAGAGAAAAAAATGGAAACGTTTCCACGGATAGTGCATGAGATAAAAGAGTAGAGAAAAGACTTTCTATGAAGATATTTCCTCTTCTTTTTCTTCTCTTTCCCGTACGTTCTAAGCCTCGTCTTTCTTGTTTGTTTTTTAGCGGTAGTAAAGAGTCGCAGGAAAGCAAAAGGTCGCTTTGACTGCAAAGGGGACCTCGGCGCTCGAAAATTTTATTTTACTTTATTTCATTGGGTGTTTTTTTATTTATATATTTTATAGGAGGCGCACGGCTTTCATTTCATCAAAATCGAAAAGAGAGTGTTGATTTGATTGTCGAGTCCCTATTTTTTGTATTTCTTGTGTATTTTTTTCAGCGAATGTTTTTTAAAGCGCCAAGGTAAAGTCACGTCAAGATAGAAACCGCGACTAGGAAAATTCAATTATTAAGCACCCCCCTTCTATTTTTGCCATTTTATTCTGTTTTATTCCCTTTACTTTTGTTGTTAGAAAAAAGCTGTAACGGGGGAGAAATCATAGACTTTTTTATTATTATTATTTCCATTTCTTCGGCAAAATGAAAAAAAAGGATGAACTCAGGTAAAAAGAAAAAAAATCAAATAACTACTGTGTTTGAAAGATTGAGCTGTCTTGGAATTTAAGTTTATAGATATTCTTCTGGTATCAGTAGCGAGCGATTTTTTTTAAATTCGAGCTATCTCTGAAGATCAAAGTTCATCGATTGCTTTTAACGAACCTTCAATTCAGTTTTTGTATTTCATAATTTAAGTTTATGGGTATTCTTCTAATATCCGCACCGAGGAATTTTTAAAATTCAAGTTAATCCTGAAGATCAAAGGTCATAAATTACTTTTAGTAAATCTTTAATTTAAATTTTATTATTTAAGTTTACGGATATTCGCAGGGCATCCCAAGAGACGAATTTTTTAAAAATTCGAGTGATCTCTGAAGATCAAAACTCCTTGATCACTTCTAAGGAATTTGTCATTTTATATTTTATAAGTTAAATTAATAATTATCCTTCTAATTCTGTTAATAAAAGTAAATATCGAAGAATTTTTAATTTTCGAAATTTCTTGGCATTTCCCCCTGCTATTGCGATGGTTTTAGCCTAGTGTTTCGCAAGATTGTGCATTCCCTGGGAGGAGAAGATTAGTTGGGCAGCCTATAACTGATGTGCCGCATCTTGTATGTCCTGTTCAGTAGAAAAGTAACGACCATGTAATGCATCTTAGAGAAGTAGAATCTCCCTGGTCAAGAGCCTCCTAATGATTTCTACTCATGTAACAACTTCTCACTACAGGAAAAGGACTACTGCTCGGTTTTCCTTTTTGGTGCACCCGCCTCGCGGTGTGGCCATGTTTACTCTTCAGCAGAACAAAGAGAAATGATGCTATCGTAATCAAACCTTGCACACGTAAACACAATATTAAAAATTGTGCATGCTCAACAGCCAAGTTTCTCAACAAAACTACTTTTCTGACTAAAGTGTTGATATTTTTTGACTTAACTACGTATATATTTTTAAAAAATTGGAACAGCTGTTTGCGTTTATGGACACCCTCACACGTTTCAATTGGAAAGACAACTGTTACAGAGATAGGAAGACAAAGCAATTTCTTATTTCGCTGTGATATATTACATGTTTTCTTCGGTACCAGTTGTTAAAAATTTTGCTCCATTTGGTGTGCACTGATGCTTACATTAAGGAACTTAATACCCGCATTCAATTAACATTACCATGGTAAAACCTGACCGATTTTTGAAGCTTAAGAGAGTTTAGCAGAATTCAAAGAAAATGGTGATAAAATCCATTAGATATTAAACAGATATAAATATGAATTTCCCTCATAACACAGATTTCTTTTTGTTACTGGGACGATGGATTTAACGAAAAATGGAATTTTCATACTATCATTTTTATCTCCATAATGCTTATATGTGAATAAAATCATATGATATTAGATGAATTGTTTATGGGTTCACTGTACTAAATATGTTTTAAATGACGTTTTTTAAGACGTAGCATTTTTCAGTTTTACATGCATTGGAAATGCTGCATGTGTTTAATGTTTAAGGAAATTGCGTAAACTATATTAAAGATTTCTGTAATATACTAAAAAAAATATGGGTAATTTAGACTTCATTTAGAGAGTTAAAAATACATGAACAAAAAAATCTAATGAAAATTTAGTACCCATGCAAAAAAATATTTCCTGAAAATTAGCTTTTAAATGGGATTACAAAATAATACACCAAATTGGTTGAAAATGTATCTTTAAACGACAATACGTAAATATTTAAAAATTAGAACGTATGTTGAATTTCATTTTTTTAAAAAAATAGATTTTTAAATGTAAATTCAAGATTTGGTTTTTCCCTTAGTTATAAATATAAGATTTGAATATTTTTTTACCATTACAGACTTATTATGAATGTTTTGACTATAGAGTAGGATACAGAACAGATTTAAAGTTGATTTTTATATTTTGCTAAGGACAATATAACTTTTTGAATTGTCTAAAAATGTCCTTCATGTAATAATGTAGTGACAATCAAAATATTTATTTATTGTTTCACTTACTGTCGTTTTCAGTGCATTGATGATTTTATCTTACAAAATTGTGCGAAACAAATGTAGGCAATATTCCACAACAACAATAATAAACACATCTCACGCATTTATTTTATGAATATGTCCAGGGACGGCTTTAGTAGATGTGAGGCCCAAATGGAAACAATTTTTGATAATCCGATATATTTAAGATTTAATAAATAATAAATACTGAATAAACAAGAAAAAAAATTTTAATAAATAAATTAATTTTTTATTTTAATATTTAATTTTAATAAATAATTAATTATATTTAATTTAGTAATTAATTTAATTAATAATATTTATTGTTAAAATTTTAATAATATTAAGATTATACTTTTAATAAATTCACTTGCTTAAAACTTAATTTTTTTTTAAATTCAAGAAGTGTGAATTTTTTATTGGATGTATTATGGAGCAGTTAAGTTCTCGAGGGAAATAGGAACCTTATAAAATTATTTATTCATGATTACTGAGGAACGCAAAGTACGGAAGTATTTAACTAACGAAAACAATTCAGAAACATAAATAAAATTTACCATTTTTAGTCTTGACTTCCAACTAAAAAAATCGAATTACAGACGAAATTTTAACATCATGTTAATCGCAAAACCAAGAACGACCAGAAAGAAATAATTCTAATTACCCATGAACTGGAATTAAAAGCATTCGAATTAACCAAGTTCCAGTACAATGATAACGCAGCTTACTCATTCTCATACTAGCATTAGGAATGCATTTTTAATAGAGAAAAAAGAATAAAAAAGGAATAAATTGCTGTTCATGTCAAAGATATAAAATTGTAACAGTTTATAAAATTCCCGAAATAATTTATGATTTGCAAAATCAAATTATTAACATGTAAAACTATACATATTTTAAAAGGAAGATACTACAGAATCTCAACAATGAAAATGTTTCAGAGCTAATATGCAATTCACTTACTAATCTGATTGCTAATAAAAGTTTCTTTCTAATTAAAAAAAATCGCCAATTGAAGAAAATTAATAAAGTTTGGGAAGAAATAAATCAACTCATTTAGATAAGTACAACAGAGAAAAGGCTAAAATGTTCAGATTTTAGGTGTTATTCAATCGGCTGTATTAAATGTTAGTAACCGCATAATCAAAATATATATTCTCTTCTAATAACTTTAAAGAAACTCCTTCACACTGATTTAATACTGAGTTAATACACCCCCGTTACATTACAAATTTTATCCTTATGGTTTTTACATCAAATTCATAAAATTTTCATAAAAAACAAATATTTTTTTCGCGTTAATGTGATTAAAGACAATATACACAATTAAATTGATTAAAAAATTGTTGATATCTTTAGAGGTTTTTTATTTGTATTTTGATGAATTTTATTCCGAGAGTACTAAAAAAAAATTATAAATTGCTTTTTTCTACTGTTGAAAGCAATTTTAGATTTATTGATTTAAAAATATAAAAAGAGTATGTAAAATAATCCAACCGTATAAATAAAACTATCATTTTTTTGGTATTACTATTTAATTTTTCTTTTAAACTAGTATAAATTTTGTTTAATTCTGAAGATGTAAAAAAAAAACGTAGTTTTGAGAATTTCTCTTTAAATAATCCAAAAGAAAAAAGAATAAAAAGTTGTGTTAACCGTGAATAAATGTTTTCTTAACTAAAAACAAATCTACATTTCTGTATGTCTACATTAAATGTAGACCCACAGAAATGTCACAGAAGTTGGCTGTCTTCTTAAAAAAAATTAAAAGCTGTTAGTATCTTGAGAGAATCAAAAGCTGTCCCGGTTTATAGTAAACTTGCTGCATGCCCCAGTTTACAGATAGGAAACGAAAAATCCAGGCTTTTCTACAAAATAGTCATTCCCTTGATTTAGGGCTGACGGGTCAAAGTCACGCCCTTTTCTCCCCATGTAGAAGCGGCATGCGTTATCTGTAACGTAATACTTTTTACCCTACTGTCACAGTAGGGAAGGTTTGCCTAAACTACACACTTCTGAAGCAGTCATCCGGCTCTAAGAAAAAATTGGACAACATTGGTTTGCAAATGAATTTTAAAAAATGAAAAAATTGCTGTGGTTAATATTTTGAAATCTATACGACACTCGATTTTAATTTTAATAATTTAATAATTTGAAAAAGTCCGCCATTCGAGTTCTCTTCCACTTTTTGCATTTTATTTCTTTTATCTAAATGTGTTTAAATTTTTATTAAAGCATGATTTTTGTTGTTTGATTGTATCTTCATTGGTTAGTTAACTTCAGACAATATTGATAATGCAAAAACTGGATGCTGCTGCGTTGGCGCGCAAAAGGTATATTGTTATCACTATTATTTACTTCTTCTGTATTTTCTTTTTTGTAATTAAATATCTTTCTTTTGTATTTTATTGGAAGTTTCTGCATTTTTGCGCCATTCTGATTAATCCAAAGTATATTTTTTAATATCTCGTGTTAAATTATTTCACTTGTACTTGTTAATTTGAATAAGTTTGAGTACAATTTTGTTGTACTCTTGCGCAGGGCCCTATTGGGAGTAATTGGTCCAATCGGCTAAAGGCCGGTCCCGAACATGTCATAGTATGAAAATTATTATTCCCTTTGCATACAATGGCTAGTTTGACTCATGCATCAAATTGAAGAATTTTTTATCTTTAAATCTATATTTAATTGAAAGTACTAATTAATTTTAAAAAGAAAATGCAATTGAACATGCTTAATTGTCTCAGGTGTCCTTTACGTCCGTTTTCAAATGCCTTCAATATGTGTCATCTAATTAGGAGTCTAAATAAACACATAGCCCAAGGGCTAAAGACACAAAGGCTCGATTCTCAGGTTCTTGATTCATGAGAAAGCATATTTGACTGTGAAATAACTGAAATTTATAGAATACGTCAGAATGTTTATTCAGTTGACATGCATTAAATCTGTTATATTTACATGATAGCATCCCCCACATTCTGGAGCTTATTGAGATAAATCGAAGTTAATTAAAATTATACGAGTCTGCATTTGTCTATAGCTTAACCTTACCTTTCTGCTCATGCATTGTTTATCCCAATCCGAGCCATTTCGAACAGCATTTCCTGTCCAATCTTTGTGCATTGTTCTTTGTACAAGATGGATCCGATAATTCACGGAATTAAATTACGTGACACCTTCATTGTTCCATGGTTCAACAGTTTCTCAGATGACTCGTTTATGAGGAATAAACTTGGCAATTATACACATTTTCATATCAGTATGATAAGATGCCTTTAACTCATGCAAATACTGTTGTAACCTGTCGCTATTTTTATGATTACTGATTTCGTAAACATCGTGTTTATTTCGTTATTTATTAGCTTATGTAAAGTTAACCCTCCTTCATCGGATAGCGTGGAAATCGTGTGTCAATTATTCCACATAATTTAGCATTTAGTGTCAATTATTTCATAAACTTTAGCACTCTAAATTCCTGAACCCCCCATTAATCAGAATTGTGACAGCTGTAGTCCTAAAAGTGGTAACTATATGCAGTGATGTGGTTATGCGTTACGCGATGAGACCACTTACAAAACCACCTTGAGACAAAATCCGTACTTAGAGTCCTTATCTCGAAAACGATAAGAGATATGGAAAAAAAGTCAATTACAAAGTCGTAGAGCATTATCAATTTAATACGTATAGATACCTTGTGCACATTCATTCTAAGAAGAAAATGCATAAAACGCTCATTTTTTTGGTCATTACTTCCAAACAAATGTCATCACGACAAGCGAAACAAAGGAGAACTTACTTGTTATTAGGCTCATTTGTCCTTTTTGCTCAAAATGCTTTCGTTCTTCTACAATAGACGTCATTCAGGAATTAAAGCATGGGCAGGGTTTATAAAAAATCTCCCAAAAATTAGAAATAATGCGTTTGCGCGTTTCATGCGTTCTCTTCTTGCAATCTGTTTGCGCACGGAGCTTTTCGTACTCAATCGATGATGCTCTACAACTTTGTAAGCTGCTTTTTTCCCGAACGTCGTGCTGCTTTTGGGATATAAACTCTAATTCTGAGTTTTGGCGCTAGATAATGCTGTAAGTGGTCACATCGTGTAGAGTATAGCAACTTTACTGTACTTCGACAACACTTTTGTGACTATAACTATCGCCATTCTGAAGCCATCGGTGGGACTCAGAACATTAGTGGCCATCCAGTATATTGATTTAAAGAATTACAAGATTATAACGACGATGTGTATCGGATGATATCTTAAAATAATCTGATAAAGCTGTTGGCATGACGGAGTTGTGACACGTTACAGTCTAAACACCCTCTTGTAATTGTGCACCAGAGAATAAAATGCCTCGGTGAAGTCAATACCATAATGTTTTTTCTGCATTTTCGCCTCTTCGCAATATCTGCATCTTGTTTTTAATCGTGAAATATAAGAATGGACGTCCTTTTTTAAAAACTTTACAGATGGGAATTATTTGGTTCTCTTTCTATCAACTTTGGGTTCTTATGAGGGGCACTTAGAATTTTTGATAGAAAAACTGGAGATATTTCAGATACGTTTTACCTTTAATTTTACACACTTTTATTTAACTTGACTTCTTTCGTGTTCATAAAATCGGAGTTTTATAATCGATTTTTTTTTCTCTTACTTCCTGATATAATAGAGTTTTGAAATTTTGTGCAATTCTATTTTCCAGATAACAACTTGATATCTTCATATTTTAAACTTAATCATAAATTAATCGAGAAATCTTCTTTCGATATGGCAAGAGCGCCATCTGGTAGTGAATTTGGGAAAAATAATTACAAAATATCCATTTTATTATAATAATGAATTATGGAATTTGAGAAAGATTTAAAAGTGGATAACACCTACTAATAAAATTTTGAAAAAAATATATATACTCGCTTTAATTCTGTGCTAAAAATTAGAAAATTTTTTTTTATCAAAAATCTGGAGGCCAAAATAAAAGTCTTTAAAAAATCAGGAACCGAAAATAATACAATAAAGAAATTAAGCCATGAAGAATATCATAAGAAAGAAGATTCCTAAGTATTAATTAAAAATTCAAAGATATTAAAACATAATTAGAATCCAGTAAGTTAGAATATTTCTATCAGCACCCCACACTTAACGGTTTTTGTTCTAACCTCCAGATTTTTCATAAAAAAATATTTTCTACTTTTCAGTATAGTAATGAAAGTGTTTTTTAATTTTTTTATTTTTATTTATATTTTTTAAAAGTAAGCATTCCTTTTCCTACTGATTAACAAAAGTTCCCTTAAACTTTAAAAATATCATACATAAGGGACATATAATATTTAAATTATTTTAAAATATCAATATCAAATTCGAGACGCAGTAATATTCTTCAGAATACTACTTTCATCGAAATATAATTCACTTTACAATACTTTTCTCGGTCGATATGATTTTATTTTAGAGTAAGCATTACTAATGCATAGCTGAAAATTGAGGCTTTCAATTTCTTTTTAAGAAATGATACGAGACTAATTTCTTTACATTTCGAGCTTCTGAATTAATAATTCAATCAATAACAATACTTGCATGTGTAAGTTACGGGAATTCATTTTTATCTCGTCAAAAATTTGTTGCTTGCGATGCATTTTTACGTTCCCAGTGCATTCATTTTATATTCATATTTAAAATGCTAAGGTATTACTTCCACATTAAGAATTCAAACTTATTCGAAATGTATTCAATTTTAAAAGTATTCGCCGGTGTAGTTATCTACATTTCGTCTTAGACAGCCTATTTTTGTGTCTAATTAAGTATATTCGTATGAATATTGTTGGTGGTAAAGAAATAGAGTGAATGTGTAATTCTTTTAAGAAAAATGAAAAAAAATATTTATCATGTAAAAATTGCTAGGAATCGTAATGAATCTGAATTTATAATTCAATACTTTTTTCCGTCTTCTCACAATAGTTTTATCTTTCTCTGTCATGCACTAAATTATGAATATATATATATATAGATTATAAATCTTTTGAAATACAACTCTGTCGATGCTTCGACTTTTTTCAGACATTTGTAGTTCATGCTTTTCTACATATTAATAGGATAATTGCTAATTTGAATATGTCCTTAGTGTCCTGTTTCGGTTTCTCACTTGAATATTTAATGTTTTTATTTCATTTGGTACTAAAATTATTCAAATCTTACAGTTATGAATTCAATTCAACATTGCAGGCTTCTTTCAATTAAATTCAATATTTTTGTCTTTATTTGTTGAAATTTATGAGCGATCTCTTAAATATTTAAATATCAAATAACGACAATAGATCTTTTTGCTATTTCTTCAGATTGGTGTCAATTCTTGCTCATATGATGCCCTTGAAATTCGCTCTGTCAATATAATTTTGCAATCTCGTGCACTTGCAGAAAAAAAAGAACATGATGACATTATAGTGAAGTTAGAGCATTGTTGCAACATGCAGTTAAATGTTGTAGGACATGCTCCATTACGTTTGTTCTATGGTTGTAACATGAATTGACCCTCATACCACGTTTCCCTGTCATCAAGAAAATTCAAGTTTATTTTGTTAGCTCTCTTCTTCAGAAATTTATGTAATTTAAATCCATTTTTGAAAAAAAAAACAGTGAAATAGTGAATGAAAAATTATCGCAAATTCTACTTGTTCTATTCTTTCCAGAATATATTAGACAACTGTCGAGTTCTTCAATTCAGTTTAGTTACATTAATGTACCCATTAAGAGCAACATGAGATCTATATTTTGGGACTACTGTAGAGATCTACAATTTAGTTTAGTTGCATTAATGTACCCTTTAGAAGCAATAGATAGAAAAATATCATAGGCAGATGATGTGGGTGGTTCCTGAGCCGGTACTCCATCTGAAACTTCTACGCCACACCAAGGAAGAGGTTTGATCTTCTACGTATTAATCGAGCTTCGAACCCTCGGGTTTCGAAGCTTAGTTTTTACCACAAGTCCACCGCACCTCGCAGAGTACTACGAAAACATAGTTCAGTAAATTTTGATTTTATGTCAATGATTTTATTAGAATGAGCGTCCCATTTTAAAAGCTACCGAGGGCTATGGGAATGTCGAAATTATAAGTTTTGGTTCCATAAGTCGACGGCATTTGACCTTATTTTCCAAACGACTTTCAACTTGGTAGAACTTATAATATTGATGAAGTTTGAATTTTTATTCATGCTTTTATGAACTTGCAGCTGATTTGTTTCATTTCTAAAAAAATGAAAGTAAAGTGGTAAAACGAATGGATAGGAAAAAGATGTAGTTATTCTAAACTCGAACAGGATTCAGGAATGCTCAAAGCCAGACGCGATGGTTTTTCCTAGTATGTCTTATCCTGTAGAAAATACCAGCGACAGCGACCTACTCCAGCTCGACGGAGAGCGAATAGACCAGTTTATAGGAACAGATGAAGAAAACAAGGCTGGTAGCCACCTATTTCTCCTTTGGGGGTGCGTGCATTATGTCAAATATAATATTTAATGTCGCTTCTTTTTTTTAAAAAAAGCATTGGACTGGCGATAGACCAAGCTGTCCCTACGAAATATTACATCGATGGTCCTATGCAATAAAATGCCTGGTCCAGGTAAACAAGTGGATCATCTGGGACACAGACGTCGAACGAGCTTAGATCGGAAGCTATTCGAGTCAGTAATGGGCTTATTATTACTCTGTTTCTAGTTACATTAGAGTTAATATTCCGTCTCTGATTTTGAGAATTTTAGTTTTTTTGTTAAATTTCATTGTTTAGTTTAGTTTAGTCATATTAAAGTTTTGAAGCAACACTAGGACTATTTTGGGACGGATTTCGTCATTTTGAACCGCGACCAGATGATGAGAAGGCACCTGAACTCGCACACACACCCAAGCTTCCTTACCAGACTAACAGAAGGACGTTTGACCCCCTACGTATAATTTAACATGCAACAAATTTAACATGCCCTACCACTATATCACCACGTACCAAATTTTATTCTACGAGTATTGATTTGAATGTTTGGTCTGATTTTTCGCTGTCTATTTGCATTATTGTTAAGACAATAATTGCTTTCAAGATTTTTGCTATAATCAAGTTAATCATCTCAGTATTAATCTGGATTTTGAGATATATCTTTTTTTATGATTTACTCGTTGTGACTTTTGTTCTTTGTGTGTCTGTTGCTTATAACACTCTGTAAATAGAGTTTTCTCTGTAGTGTGCTTTTCTTTAAATCATCACTGTAATCCGACCTCATTAAAAAACAACAAGAGTCGTCATCTTGCTGTAATTCATACATTTGTTTTCTCTATCTTTAAATGTTAAAGTAAGAATTGAAATTATTAATTGATGGGAACCTCTTTTAATATAATATATAATCCTTTATTAAAAATTTAGAAAAAAGAAATGATATAAAGATGTAGAAATTCATACATTATTTACTTTAATAAATTACATTATGCGTAAAATGAACATATAATCATGTATCCTTATATACAATGTTAAACATAATAAATGCATAATAACGATATTCATCTTGTACAATAATATATAAACATTAAGAACAAAGTTATTAAAATATGCACCATAAAATATGATCATCACGGATATTGATTAAGAAAGTAATATAATACATACATAGCGCTCACTTAACAAATTTGAAAGTTTATTATAGCAAATAGAATATACTGTTGAGATCAGGGAAATTACCAGACAATTCAGAATTTATATTTTCTCCATATTACATAAAAAAAGGAAACTTCAAACAATTTCTGATCAAATCTCCAGTCGGAATTTCACCTTGTTTCATTTTCAGCAATTACTTTTTTTCAAGCTGGTCATGCTTTTCACTGGTGCTGACATAATAGTATTCAATTTTCGATTTAAAGAAAAGTATTCTCATGTAAGAAAAACAAACTGAGTCTACAAGCCTTTCCATCAACTCCTGAACTACAAAAAAGAACACAAACTGACTTTATCGACATTGTTTTATTTTACAATCAATCAACCTAATGAAAAATCAACAATTTCCTAACAAACACGCATTTCTAACAATTTACAATAGGCGAGACTAGAGTTATACATAAATAAATTATAGTTCATGAACTAGAATAATCTACTTAACATACTGATTCCTGAAATAATTCACACAATACATTACTGGACGTTTCATTATACATAAAATTATGTAAAACAAAGCACACAATAATAATAATCGCAATTTGTAATTTATATCTATGATTATAATATACAGAACATAACATATAGTATTAAGTAATATATTAATCATAGATATTACATAAAAAATAATCCATTAAACATAGTAAATTTATGTAGTGAATTAATGTAACAAATTCGAAAATTCTATTACGTCTCAGAGAAGATACTGCTGAAATCAAGAATTCTACCAAATAAAATTAGAAAATTCATTCCTTTTCATACGCCGAAAAACTATAGGTATTTCACCGAAAATTGAAAAGCACTTTCGAATCAAATCTTCACTCGACTTCCCATTTTGCTTTACTTTCAGCAATTACTCCTTTTCATCAACAACAGGATAACAAAAATGGTACTGGCAGCAGCATTATTTAATTTCCGATCAAAAAGTATTCTCATCTAAGGAACACACATTGAGCCCACAACTTTTCAATCAACCCGTGGACCAATCGAAAGAAAACAAGCTGACTTTATCGGCGCAGTTTTATTTTACAGTCCATCAACTCGCTGCAACTGGAGGGTAGCATCGAGCCTGTAACAGGGACGATTACAGTTTCCGGATGTGTGCTGCGTGGCCAGTCAACCCGCTGCTGCAGTTTGATCGAGTTGATCAGACGGAGTGCAATTAGATGTGTCTTTAAAGGCCGCCGCGAAGCCATTAGCGAAACGGAATTGCAATTGTGAAGTGCAATGGGATGATTTGAACACCTCTTGCATTCAACTTGCTTGTTTAACTAATGCTATAAGTATCAAATGTATGCCTAGCGGTCGAGGAAATGTCCATTTCGTCTTTTTGGTCACAAGACCCAGGATTGGAACAGGAGGAAATGTGACAGTATGCAGCATCGAAGAGGACTGACTGTTCAATCGATGAATCTAGGTAAATCGATTTCCTTAGATTGTTGGAGCATGTGCAAATTTATTAAATTAAATCCCGTTGCCATTACAGTATTTTTGTCTGTAAAAGGAAAAACACAGTGAAAATTAATGAATTTTATTCGAACTATTTACCTAAACAGTCGTTTTAAATAATTGAATTCAGTTATGCACCCTCAATATAAACATTTAAATTCATATAAAATATTATTACATAAAACACAGCAAAAAATAGTATATGAGTTCAATGGTTCAATGTATGGTCTACTTCAATATGAAATGTGACCATCTCAGTTATGCAGTTACAACATCGATATTCCATGCTCAAAATGAGGGTGTTTAGTAACTTAATTGGGCAGCACATCCCATAGCTGTATTAAGGCAGTTCGAAGACCCTGAATGGCTACAAGAGCAAGTTAAGTGCAGCAATACGTCTCGAGTTCAAGTCCAGAGAGCGTGTTGGCTAACATATAAGCACAATAGTCTCCTCACGAAGAAGACGGTAATTCTCTACCAATCAAGAATGTCGTTTCTATACTGAACATTAATGGTGGTTCTTGGAACGATATAAAGGTCAGTGCGGCCATCCAAGAGATACTTGTCCATACACACATTTACTGGACATACCAAATCTGTCTCTTTCATGAAGATGAATAGCATAATAGCGGGATCCCATCTCCCGTCAGACTAACAAGATTTCATTGAGATTTCTTCATGATTCCATGGTGGTAAAGTATTGAATACGGGACAGATGGATCACAGAGTCGAGATCCGATTCTACTGACAATTCGCCTTGTTTGTGGAGCCTGGTTTACATAAAATTTACCATCAAATGTCTCCGCAGCTGTGAGGCGTAGAATTTGAAGAGTGTGCAGCTCCAAGTGTCGTCCTTGTTATCTGACTGCGATTCGAACTGATAATGTTCGTCCAAAATAGCCTTCACATAACACCAGAAAGGGACTTTAATCTAACTAAATTAAGTAAATCAATTACTCTGGTAGGACAACAACTGTATACGAGAGGAGAAATAGAAGTAATATTTATGAACTAAATTGGCCGTTCAGTTCAAGTACCAAAATAAATCGATTTTGTTATAGAATTTTTCACTGTTTCTCAAAGTTACTTGAATTATTTGGCAAAGACATTTGAGTTTTCATATTTAAAAAAGAAACAGTAAAAAATGTAAAAATGTGTTTTGTCCCTCTAATCACACAAGTACGTATAATGAGTTATGAAGAGAGTTATCCAAAGATCAGTTGAAATATAAAAATTTATATAAAACATTCGAATTTAATTACACATACAAAATGAAAGCCCGTTTCCCTGAGAAAGGTCATTGGTCATACAGTCATAAAAAGTAGGAAAGAATATTTGATAAAATTTATTACTTCAGAATGCGATTTGAAAATTAATGTAAAGTGATATTATATTTTTTGAATTTTCAGTGGCCTATAAAATTATTCGCATCTTTCATTAATGTTATTCTAATATTCTTATCCTAACAGCAAAATAAAAGACAGTTTCCGAAAAATTTAACATAACTGTTCGATATATAAACAGAAACTAATTTCAATTTTTAAGAAATGGAGTCCATTTATACAGCCAACTATATAGACAATAAATCTTTCTCTGAAAACGTGAATCCAAAAAGCTGACAATGTTATCGATCTTCGAAATATAGCTCATGCTTGTTTGCTTAGTTTTATGGAAATTACTGACGGAACTTATGCATTTAATTCTATCGAAATGAAGCATAAAAAGCGGACGGGATTTTCCCTCGAATTTCTCGTATACTTTCACAATATGGAGTGCTTTGCGTTCAGCTATGCCATATAGAAAAGACAATCAAGTATGCATTTTAATCTCTTTCCTTTGATCTACTGGGACAAAATTTTAAGATAGGTTTATAATTTTGATGTCAAGATCGCATGCCATATTTCATTTATCTAACTTGTTGCGATTATCAGTTAAAGTCTTTCATATAAACACTAACCGACAGACAGTCAACAAGCGGACTTGTTCCAAATTTAGACACAGATATTTAATTCTGGTAATAAAACTATATGTAAAATTTCATTCGTCCAGCTTGTTGCATTTTTGAACTATCAGGTTCACAAACATAGGTACTGTCGAACAAAAAAACTCCCTTTTGATGATTTCGTCCAAAATTTGATAGATATCTATGAGTTCAGTGAAAATATCGCATACCAAAAACCATGTGAGTAGATAATAAAAGGGGGTTCTGGGACACAGGGATCAACTAAAATCACCAATTCCACCACCGCCAGCAGCTTCTCCACCACCACCAAACCCGCCATCACCATTAGATCCCTCCAACCACGTCTTGATAAGGAATTAATTATTTTATTATTTTTATTACTTTTTATCATTCTTTCGGACTTTGAAAATTTTACGAGTGTTTTTAGGACTTAAAATTTTCTCAGCTTTCATGCAATACGAATTGATCTTTCTATCTTATCTTATTTCACCAACTTAGTATTCTTTTTCTTTAATTATACATATATATTTTTTTATTTTCATTTTTTTCATTTTTATATTAACTTTTTATATTTTAATTTTTTTCATTTTCATTTTTATATTAATTTTTTATATTTTAATTTTTTTCATTTTCATTTTTATATTAATTTTTTATATTTTAATTTTTTTCATTTTCATTTTTATATTAATTTTTTATATTTTAATTTTATTTTTTGTTGCCGAGTGAATTTTTAATTTGTGTTAAGGAAAAAATTTCAAAATCTTGTCCATTTCTTCTCTCTTCTTAAATATAAAAAAGTTTACTTAGACGCTGCATAAAATCTTTTTTTTAATAAATCAGTATTATAAGGATATATTCTTCTAATGAACCAGCTTGTATTTATTTTTCTTACATAATTCAACTTCACTCTTCGTTTTGAGCGCATTTTTCCATTAACAAATATGATTGTAGAATATTATATCAATAAAATTTACGAGCAATCACATTAAAAATCTCTTAAGTTTTAATAAGTTAGTGAAATGAGACTTGAAATTTTGTTTTTAACTGTTTCGGGAATAACAAAACGTCAAACTCTTTTTAAGTTAGGTGGGAATTCGAATTATTTTCTTAAACTTAAAAGTGTTGGCATTATTCTAACAAACTCAAGTTTTTCCATTCCGCGTTTCTAATTAATTTAACATAGATCAAATAGATAAATTTATCTTCAATAATATCTACCAGAAAAGTTCATTTTTGTTTAATTCCTATTTTATCCATGAAGACTGTGATTTAATTCGAATAACGACAAAAGAGACTGCATTATATATCATGTGCATTTGCTTCTCTGTGACATTGTCTTTTTAATCTTTAAAGGTTAGAAAATATTCTGCAATTTAACATAGATAATTCCAATCATTGCTTATTCCGCATTAATCCAACATAAAACAGCCTTATAATCTAAAGTTTTCGTCTATTGCCTACTCTTCTGTGTCACTTTAGAGTAAATCAAATGACAAACATGCCAACGTGTCTAATTAAGTTCAACATATAAGTTCTATGATAAAAAAGCTATCATGCTATCCTTTTCCATTGTAATCTCTTATATATCTTTTAAATTTCGAAATGTTACAAGTCATCGGTTTTATTATTGCTATCAATCCTATGACTATTTCCTCAGCAAATGCGTTATTGGAAATATCATTTTAGCGAGCGAATTTTTAATCAGCTTTAAGAAAAATTTTAAATATCATGCATTCTTTCTCTCTTCTTAAATATAAAAAACTTTGCTTTATCTTTTTTGGGGGCTTCAAAAAAAATTTGGGAGAGTTTTTCTTTTTCATTGGGACTTGGAATTTTCTCGGCTTCTGAACAAAATTTCTCGAAACAGATTTAACCTTTCTTATTTTATTTCACAAACCAATTAATCATTTTCTTTAATTATATTATTTTTTATTTTCATTTTTTATTTTATTTTATTTTTATTTCTATTTTCATTTTTTTATTTTCGATTTATATTTCTAATTATTATTATTTTTTCATTTTCATTTTTTATTATATTTGTTTCCGAAGGAATCTTACATTTGTTTTCAGGAAAATTTTAAAATTTTATCCATTCTTTCTGTCTTCTTAAATATAAAAAGTTTGCTTATGCTTGTTTTGGGGACTTTGACAAAATTTTCGAGCGTTTTTCTGTTTTTTGAGACTCAGAATTTTCTCAGCTTCTGAACAAAATTTCATGAATTGAAGTTAAATTTTCAATCTTATTCTGTTTTTCAGCAATTAATTATTCATTTTCATTAATTAAAATACTTTTTCGGTTAGCGAGCGAATTTTTAAACAACTTGAAGGAAAATTTAAAATTCTGTCCATTCTTTCTCTCTTCTAAAATATATATAAAAAATTGCTTATACTTCTTTTTAGGAATTTGAAAAAAATTTCGAATGTTTTTAGGGATTTAGATTTTTTTTCTTGGCTTTTGAACAAAATTTTACGAATTTGAGTTAAACTTTAAATCGTATTATATTTTTCGCCTACTAATTATTCATTTTCATGAATTATATGAATTGTTAATCAACTTTAGCGAAAATTTTAAAATGTCATCCATTCTTTTTCTCTTCTAAATTATAAAAAGTTTGTTTATCCTTCTTTTTAGGACTTTGAAAAATTTTCGACAGTTTTTCTATTGTTTAGAAATTCAGGATTTTCTCGGCTTTTGAATTAAATTTCTTGAATTGCTCTTTCAATCTTTTATTTCAAAAACTAATTTTCCATTTTCATTAATTAAATATATATATTATTATTCGGTTCTCCTTGATTCATCTTCATCACTAGATGTTAGACTTCATGATTATAACAACTTAGCTATGAAGACCTACGCAGACAGTATTCAATTTGTTAGTTCATGGTTTCCTTTAAGATAAAAAGAAAGCGTTAAATCTCACGCTCGTGACTAATTTGGACACGTCCTAGATGATCCGTTTCATGCTTATTTCTAGAATATTTGACTATGACTATCGTCTAGCATAGATAATTCTAATCATACATTCTTTTTAAATTATTATACATAGAAAAATCTCAGGATCTTAAATTTCTGTCTATTAACTGATCTGTCTATCCTTATGTGTCACTGGATATTTTCTTAGAACTTCGAGAATATTCCACTTCGCATTTCAACATTATTAATCGTCGTTGTTATGCTGATAAAAGGCTTGAGTTGTTTGTCTTCCCCTCAGCCAATCCCATTTGCAAATTTTTAAGTTCTCACACAGGTTCAACCTCTAATATTACTGAATCTTTTTATCAACCTCTTTAATATCTTTATCAATTTATGCCTTTCTTCGATAACTCAATCTGCTTTCTTTTTTGCCATTACACTTTGTTTCCTGAAAAGCTTTTCTCCGCCCTTTCGTCAAAATGAAACGTGCGTTACCTGAGGCTTCTATTTCTGCAGGAGCTGCAAAGAGACCCTCGGTGCTCAGCAACACTGATAGCTTTACTTCTGACTCTATTCCCCCACACTACTACCACCTAGGGGAGGAGAATTATGCTGTGGTCAGTGATTTCGGGGATCTATTAAATGTACACATTGGAAAGTTCAGAACAGATGAAAACTGAAGAATCTTCCGTACAAAAATTGGTATTAGTTTTTCATCTTCCGTGTGGGAATCACTTGTTACCGAAATGAACAATGCATCCTTACCATCAGATACGGGAAAAGTGGTAATCGTCAGAGACTCTTTCTTTCTATCAACAGAGTGAATTGAAGACAAGCTTTTCATATCCTTTCGCGATATGTGACAAGAGTTAACTTTTCACGGCAATTTCGTGTGTGGATGTGAATATATTAAGGTTAATTATGCATCAAAACGATCAATTTTCTGGAATAAAAGTTTGAAAATTCATAACAATTTTTTTTCTATAAGCTTCCGTAAAAGCTTGAAGGAAGATAATTCATATTGATACAATTTTCATAGAGCAAAATTTTGCGAAACATGTGAAAGCTGAGAAAAAATGTAAGCTTAATGAATGTTATTAATAAAAATAAATTGATATATTTAAAAGAACGTATTTTTATGCTAACTGAATTAAGGCATGAGTGAGAAAAAGATTCAATCGAGACATTTGTTTGTTAAAATAATGTCTGCACTTTTAAGCTTGAGGAAAGAATTAAACCCTGAAACGTTAAAATGAAGCCTATTTCTTTAATTTGAAACAATTTTTCATCTAAGGCAGCCACCTTTAAAATAATTTCACGTTTTGTTATTCCTGAAACTGATAGAAAATCAAAATTTCAAGTTTAATTTCGATAAATTTCATTATGCAAGAAAAAACTTATTCAAACCTAAGAAATTTTTAATGATTGCTCCTCTATAAATTCAAGTAGTGAAATTAAAGTAAAATATAAATAAACATTATATATTTAACAGAATTACAATCCTTCTAAGAGTTAAAACTTTTTAAAAATAAAGACATGTAAAAAAAAGTCAATTAAAACAAATATATTTATGAAAAATAAGTTTTATTTCAAACCCACGATAGTATCTGATGCAACATACATATCACATGCATTTTTTACAAGTAAATCCGTATTAAGGTTATTTGAAAATGTCTCATTAATATAATTAAGCATTTGAATATTTTTCTCAACAAATTCTTTCACTAAAAGTTCAATGTCAATTTAGAAAAGCGCAAGGTCTCCGTAAAGTCTATGTCTTGTTTCATAGTTCATTGTCACGCATTCATGTTCAAACTGATTTGTTTAGTTTTCTAAACAGCCATTTCAAACCAACACATCCTCGATGCGATCTTTAATATGACTAGCTAGAGTCTCTTTCAGAGATGTCGACAGAATCATTTTCACATCATCCAGCTTCATTTCCAAATTTGAGAGAGGGGAATTTGTTCACATTTCTAATCGTATTCTTTTTTTGAAGAAGTCACCGAACAATAGTTATTTGTAGCTTTCGGTGACCTTCTTGCGAATACACTGCAGATAGTCCCATTCTCTTTCACTAAAGATTCATTTGGGAACAAAAATAGAAAAAATGAAAATGAAAAAAAAAATAATTAGAAATAAAAATTGAAAATAAAAAATGAAATAGAAATAAAAAATGAAATAGAAATAAAAAATGAAATAGAAATAAAAAATAAAAATAAAAAATAATATAATTAATGAAAATGATTAATTGGTTTGTGAAATAAAATAAGAAAGGTTAAGTCTGATTCGAGAAATTTTGTTCAGAAACCGAGAAATTCCGAAATTCCAAGTCCCAATGAAAAAGAAAAACCCCCCTAAATTTTTTTGAAGACCCCAAAAAAAGATAAAGCAAATTTTTTTATATTTAAGAAGAGAGAAAGAATGCATGAGATTTAAAATTTTTCTTAAAGCTGATTAAAAATTCGCTCGCTAAGATGATATTTCTAATAACACATTTGCTGAAGAAATGGTCATGGATTGATAGCAATAATAAAACCGATGACATGCAACATTTCGAAACTTAAAAGATATATAAGAGATTACAATAGAAAAGGATAGCGTGATAGTTTTCTTATCATAGCACTTATATGTTGAACTTAATTAGACACGTTGGCATGTTTTCATATGATTCGCTCTAAAGTGACACAGAAGAGTAGGCAATAGATGAAAACTTTAGATTATAAGGCTGTTTTATGTAGGATTAATGCGGAATAAGCAATGATTAGAATTATCTATGGTGAATTGTAGAATATTTTCTAACCTTTAAAGATTAAAAAGTCAATGTCACAGAGAAGCAAATGCACATGATATATAATGCAGTCTCTTCTGTCGTTATTCGAATTAATTCACAGTCTTCATGGATAAAATAGGGATTAAACAAAAGTGAACTTTACTGGTAGATATTATTGCAGATAAATTCATTTATTTGATCTGTGTTAAATTAATTAGAAACGCGGAATGGAAAAACTTGAGTCTGTTAGAATAATGCCAACACTTTTAAGTTTAAGAAAATAATTGGAATTTCCACCTAACTTTAAAAGAGTTTGACTTTTTGTTATTCCCGAAACAGTTAAAAATAGAATTTTAAGTCTCATTTCACTAACTTATTCAAAACTAAGAGATTTTTAATATGATTTCTCTTAAATTTTATTGAAATAATATTCTACAATTATATTTGTTAATGGAAAAATGAGCTCAAAACGAAGAGTGAAGTTGAATTATGTAAGAAAAATAAATCCAAGCCAGTTCATTAGAAGAATATATCCTTATAATACTGATTTGTTAAAAAAAAGATTTTATGCGAATTAGCGTCTAAGTAAACTTTTTTATATTTATGAAGAGAGAAAAAATGGACAAGATTTTGAAATTTCTTCCTTAAAACAAATTAAAATTCACTCGGCAACAAAAAATAAAATTAAAATATATAAAATTAACATAAAAATGCAAATAAAAAATTAAAATGGAAATAAAAAAAATGGAAATAAAAAAATAAAAATGAAAATGAAAAAAATGAAAATAAAAAAATAAAAATAAAAATGAAAAAAATGGAAATAAAACAATAAAAATGAAATTGAAAAAAATGAAAATAAAAAAATAAAAATGAAAATGAAAAAAATGAAAATAAAAAAATAAGAATGAAAATGAAAAAAAATGAATGTGAAAAAATAAAATTGAAAATAAAAAAGAAATATATGTATAATTAATGAAAAGGAAATCTAAGTTGGTGAAATAAATTAAGATTGAAAGATCAATTCGAATTACATAAAAGCCGAGAAAATTCTAAGTCCCTAAAAACACTCGTAAAAATTTTCAAAGTCCGAAAGAATGATAAAAAAATAATTAATTCCTTATCAAGACGTGGGTGGAGGGATCTGATGATGGTGGCGGGGTAGGTGGTGGCCGGGTCGTTGGTGGCGGGTTTGTTGGTGGAGAAGCTGGTGGTGGTTGTGGGGTTGGTGATGGTGGTTGATCCCTGATCCTTGTGTCCCAGAACCCCGTTTTATTATCTACTCATGTGTGAAATTTTATTCGTCCAGCTTGTTGCATCTTTGAATTATAGTTATATATATAAGTTTATATAGTTATATATATATAACTTTATATAGTTATATATATAAGTTTATATAGTTATATATAATATATATATAAGTTTATATATATAATTTTCACAAACGAACGATCGAACATACTCCCTTTTCATGGATTTCTTCCAAAATTTGATAGATATTTATGTGTTCAATTGAAAGGTCACATAGCAAATTTCATTCATCTAGATCTTTCCATTTTCGAATTATCATGTTTCCAGAGAAGCTGACATAATTGCAATTTTTTTAACGCTCTCAAAGAGGTATAACATGTGGCGATTTATGAAAAACTCGACTTGAATTCTTTGACGATTACAAAATTCTCTCTCTGTATGCGAGAAAATGATTAAAATAATTGATACTTCGGTAAGGAATGACGTAAAAAAGCGTTAATAAAAGCATTGTAAACAGACATCTTAAATCTACGTCTAAACCTTATTTGCTTTAAAAGCTGAATGCTAGTAATTGGTTTTAAATGAATAACAGTTAAAACATCTGTAAACAATTTATAATAATTCAGTATTAAAAAGCATACCGAGCACCATATTTCAACAAAACTGTAAACACTATCACGCTTAATCACTCACAGAAATAATCCTTCATTAGCCCAATCTAAATTTCAAAATAATAAGTGGCAGAAAGAAATGAACGCGAAAAGAAATTAACGAATTACGACTCGGCGAAAATCCTGTACCTCAATTTACTTTATCTTCTGCCCGTTTTAGAAGATTATGACAACATTTTACCAATTAGTAGATTACACGGAGATTAAAGTCGAGTTGTTATAACAAGAAAACACGACATTAGGATATTAAAATATCTGTGAATTATTTCAGACCGGAAGGGATTTATCAGTCTGTAGTTCCCGTCATTTATTTTAAAAGCTGAGCTCAACAAATAAAATCATTTTGTTTTTTATCCTGACTAAATTCGATTCGCTTGAATGATTTAAACCCCAGAAGACTGAAAATTGAATCTCTAAAATTGCTGACGTTGAAATTTTGTACTTCAAGAAATAACGAGATTTATTTTTAATTTCGTGAAAAATAATTTTTCATGCCGGAAATATAATTGGAATATTTCAATTTCTTACTTGGCATATCAGAGATGATTTATTTAAATATTTCTCTTTCCACTTCTTCAAATTAATAATCACTTTTCGTTTTCACTTTTACGCCCCGTTCCACCATTTTAGTCACGGTCTTTTAAGTCTCCTTTAAAGAAAATGTTGCTTTCTAAATATTTGCTTTGAATTTATTTTATATGTCGAAATTCGAAAAATGCGATTTCTAGAATATTTCAATTGCAATTGCTTCAAATCAACGGTATTTACTCTGCGATATTAAATATAGATTAAGCAATAAAATGTCTATTTTGCAGTTTCTTTTAAACATCTCACTTAGCCAAATATCCGTAATGGATACGGAAACGCTCTTTATCTAACACTTCTTAAATATACTAAAAATAAATTTTCTCATGGGTCTGAGACAATAAATAGCTCAACATTATTTTCGTTGAAGACGGTCAATTAGGCTTTCTGAATTTCATGCATATTTCACATAATTTTTGCAAAATTCTCATCTATCGTCCCTTTGTTCTGAAATTATCTATTTTTAATTTCTTTTTACAATGACAAACTTTTACTCTCGTGAATTATTTTCTGGGAATAATTAATAAACTAATAATAAGCAATAAGGCATTCGAAATTAAATGCATTTTTCATAAATTCCTGTTCAATTTTCTTCTCTCGGCTTGTTGTTTTGGAACTATCAATTCAAAATTTGATTATTTTACAATGGAAAACTTTTTCTTTCATAAATAGTATTCTGGGAACACTTAATAAACCTCAACAAAAACAATAACAGACAATTTGGCATTTAATGCATATATCATATAATTCATGTCTGATTTCCTTCTATTGTCCGTTTGTTTTGGTATTATTGATTCAAAAATAATTTATTTTAAAATGCCAAGCATTGCACCTCATAAATAATTGACTGGGAACACTTAATAAACATTCATGGAAACAATAATGGGCTTTTGATTTAGTTCATCACAACTTGAATCGTCGTTATTGTAATTCCTATAGAGAAAGCATTGATAATGTAACAGCAGTGAGCCATTTTATCGTCATTTGGTAAATTCTAGTAGTTTTCGTTTTATACGATTATTAATTATGCATATTTTTTGCTTAATTATTTAAACTAAATATGGCAGTGAGGGTTTCAGAGACCATAGCTATAGTTAAAGCTCTTACCTCTAGAAATTGGTCCAAGATCAACAGAGATGATGGTTAATTTCATTACTCTGGGCTAAGAGCACATTTCAGAACTGCCATTTTTAATTAGAGATCATAAACAGCTATCATGTTCATTGAAGGAAAGTGGCTCCCCCTTGACGTCGATAATGTTGAGAGAATAATGATATTAACACGACTACAACGCTCATGTTATTAAACAATTGCTTCTATGGTTATTTTCAAATAGCCATTTATCAGAGTATTGAAAATTAAAATTTTTGTTTCAATAATTGGCTCTCTGAGATAACGCGGTGACCTAATGGTAAGGTGTCGGTCGCTAAGCCGGAGGGTTCCCGGTTCGAAACCTGATTCCACTGAATATCCGTCGTGTATTGTGCCTGTTGCACGTAGCGAACCATACGTAGGGGGCCAACCGTCCTTCTGCTGGTGTGGTGCGGAAGTTCGGATAGGGGGTGCCATCTCGGGTGTTGTCCTCAACAACCGACTGCGGATAAAAATTACGAGGTCCGTCCCAAAATAGCCCTCGAGTTGCCTCAAAACGGGAAGTTGATATAACTAAACTGGTGGTCTGAAGTTAAACTTTTTTTAGGAAATAAAAAAATTCGCAAGTATGTACAAAAATGAAATATCAAAATTTTAGTGTAGCAATACCGTTTTTATATACGTAAGATAGCGAAAGGATGGAGACAAATCTTGAACTAAATCTTTGAAAAAATCTTTTATTTGGCAACTCACGAATTATAGTGTGTTGTTTACATGAAGGCAGATTGGACAAAGATAGAGTTCACAGATTGCGATAGTATTTATAGAGAATATGAGTGCAAATTTAGGACTTCCCAGAGTATACGAAGATATTATACAAATCTCTGTTTTGTAGAACCTGAGGAATTTATGACGACAGAAAGCATTAAAACGTTCTGATTAAAAACTCACTCACTCACTCTCTGTCTCACACATACACACTCACACACACATGCAAGCACAAACACGCTAACGCACACTCACGCACTCACATCATTAGAAGAATATAATTTTGTTTCTTCGATGCGTCTTTTTTTAATGCAGAAAAAAGCTGACTTAATTCAGTTGGAATAATTTTTTGGAGCAACAATACAAAAGACGATATAGTTAGTTCAAAAATAGAATGGTTGCTCATCTTTTGTTAATATGATTACGATCTAGAGGAGCCTTCTTGTGAAGCGCGTTTCATCTCTCTTGGTTCTGAAACTAAACGTATTTGATGTGCAAATATAAAATGTGAATTCAGCAAGACTGAACAAATCACATTATTTGATTTTAAGACTTCGTCAATATTGACAATTTAGTAAGTTAAAGATTTTGTGCCACATTAACATTCACGAAAAGTTTACTTAAGAATGCAAAGCTTTTTAACAGTTGTTACCCTATTCTACATCAAAACTGATTAATAACTGCAGCAAAAATTGATTACCTTAAGATATTTCGCTAGGTACTTAGGCTAAAACAATAAAATAATTTTCCGAATTTATTTTATACTTGATGGCCTTTCAGTAATTTAATTGAATGGGCAAATTATTTCAGAATATTAATGTAAATATTTGCATTTTCTTTAATAAATAATGTTAATATTTTCTAACAGGATAGGTTAATATTTAACTAAGGATTCTGTTCAATATTTTTTACCCTCATTTTATTAGAATTTGATTTTGAATCTATCTATATAAAACTTAAAGTGTGTGTGTTATATATGGTTTTATCATCGTTTTCGAAAGGCTGGGGTGAATTTGATGAAATTTTGCACACATATTCCTCATTATCTGATTATTACTTTTAAAAGTGGTAAATAAATCCCACTCAAGCTGTTCTTAGGAGGGCGGGGATAAGTCTTCGAAAAACATGTAACAAATGGATCGATTGATAAGAAATTCGATGTAAATCTTCTCTAATCAAACACTCAAGATAACTCCCCTTCCTCTTCTTGGTACGGTAGAGCTGAGACTTTTAAATATCTATAACAAATGGATTGATTGCCATCAAACTTGATTTTTATATTTCAACCTGTAAAACTAATCATATAGAGGGATTAAAACTTCTTTAATGAACCTATTCAGATGGTAATTACCTCTAAGGCATGTATTGATGTTTGTTCAGAAAATCTCGATCAATTTAGTTAATATGAGGATAATTCGAAAATTAAACTCTCTTTGCACATGCGCGAGAGGTAGGCAGGGATTGAAATGCCATACCTGCGGTGCTGTACTTAGGTGTTCATAAAGCGCTGGTGAGTAGAATTATAAAACTGTGTTTCTGTTAATTTTTCTGGTATATCAATTGAAAATAAACGCTGAAAAAAATTTCTTCCAAACATGAAGTGCGGGCAGAAATACTTGAGAAGAGTTTTTCATTGCAAACTGTGTGAGTCATCGAAAACAAGCTTCGGATGGTGCTGAGTTTCTGAGTGGCCTTGGTTCATGATAACGTGCCTGCACTCCGCTAGATGCACCCATGAAAGTTTGCAGCTCCATTGGGATGTTTTTGAATATCTTCCTGTAGTCCAGATTTGGCACCTAGTGATTATTCCTTCTTCAGGCAAATGAAATAGTGATTTCTGTCATGACGTGGACTGCATGTCTTCGATGATGACGGGGCTCTCCGCGATTTTGTTACAGGATGGCTTCATTCCTTGGTGGTAAAATGTTTTGAGGAGGGAATCTACAAGTGTATGCCATTGATCACCAAACGGAACTCATTTTCCGAAATGCCCTCGTAGAAAGCATGTTTGTCATTGTTCAATTAAAAATATTGTGATAGACTTCCTCCTCTTATTGTGATAACTTCTCTCCTACTGGGTTGGATGAGTCACTGAGAGATATTTAAGAAATGGACCATTAGGGAAACATTTTTATATATGAACAGGTTCCTAAAAGGAAAGACGTCCAAAGATGGAATTAATGAAGCAAGAAAAATATGAAATATAGTATACAGTATAATCAATTGAAAGAAAATATTGATACTTTTCATTTGCGAATTATTTTATGAGAATTTCAGCAATATTCCATTAATAAAATATTGTTAAACATTATTTTATTTATATAAAACTGTTCCATTTTTATCTCCTACAAGATTTTGATAAGAAAAGATCGTCCAACTCCGGTGCACTGCTAGCAATATAATAAATTTAATAAATATGTGAAACATATTTTCAGCAAACATGTTATTGTCAATATTTCAAGTCAACTATAAAATGAACGCATGTGCGCACCCGTTCATATTCAAATATTATATACATAGTTACCTTAATAGTTTACCTGAATTCCTGATGTACAATACTGATATGAAAATTTATTGGGGCAAGGGAAAGGGGGCGAGGGGGGGGGGAAATTCAACCCTGGCGGTTCGTAGATTTTTAACTGAAAGCACCAGACTTTAAGTTGAAGCACCAGACTGAAAATAATTAATTTTCGTGCAAATATTTTCTTGGCTATGGAATTAAATTTCTATGAAAATAATTTTAATAATTAATTTTGCGCCTCTATTCTTAGACAAAGCGATGGAATCGGAAGTTGGATATTTATTAAGTAGCATTTTGATTTCAAAATTTCTGGAAATGTAATAATGAGACTAACAAACGTTGCAAGCAGTATTTGCTGTTTTGAATTAGTTGATGCGCAAGCTATTGTTCTGTAGTTTCTATGTGGGATCTAAAATTAGTACACCTTTTGTCTTGGATACAAACAACAGATCGTTTAAAAGGAGAACGACAAAAAGTTTTCACTAAAAGAATATGGTATCTGATAAATATTCTTCACTGAGTTTAAAAAATTGTAAGATATAATTGCATGAAAAGTATAAATACATTACTCGTTGTCAAAAGCGCACAGATTGTTCTCAAAAATTAATTTCTCGTGAGGTGGATTTTGAAACTGATAACTTGTGTTAAATTCGGAGTTGGTGCGATATAATGATTTTGTATCCGCACATGACTATTGGTGTGCATCACAAACAAAATTAATTTATAAATGGAGTCAATTCACGTGACACCACAGTGGCGTGTCTTAAATAACGTTGTCTTAGTCTGAGCTGTGGCATCACGTCTTTTTTTCCTGTTACAAGAAGCGCAGCGAATTCCAAATTTTAACGTCACGATTCAGTTTATGAGTATCACGTGAGGATGGACTGACTCCCATAAACAATCTAATAATTTATAAAAACGAACATTATACGTTACATCAGGTATACAGAAATAATGTTTACAATAGAAGACGGGATTGCCTTCAAAAGGGTGATCTCTTCAGGGGGCTTTTGCCAGTGAATTAAGTAAAAGAAGTGAATACACTAGATAAAGTATGAAACACAAATTTAATAAAATACAAATTCAAAATATCACAACAGCACAGTTGCGTAAATAACACCACTACAAGTCATACGCAGCATGATAGGTAAAATCGAAAATAGGACGCAGTATAAACAACAAACCCTTGGAGTGTTAAGAGGATTTATCAGCCGATGCTATACACGTTTCATATGTTGTTATTCTTGCAGCAGTGGTGTTGTTCTCTTATAAATTTGTAATTTTTCCATTAAACTAATTTCGCACACTTTATCTGGTGTATCCTTTTTTTTACTTAATTCACTGGCGAAGAGTTATCTGCAACGGTCCCCTTCTGTTACCGCGACTCCATGTTCGACTGCAAAAATGACTTGATTCTGTATGCCTGACCTACCCTTAAGTTTCTCCTACGATTTTAGAATCACCCTGTAATATAATTTTTATAAGTATTATAACTGTATTTATAAGCATTTTTGAAATGCCTCAAGAAATGTGTTGTAGTATTACACTGATTCACCTTAGCGGCTACACGTTTATATATACTGTTATTTATTTGTTTAATTTTTAATTAGTTGATATTCGTTTCTTCCTTTTATAGAAGAGCATATCTGTTAAAAATCTTTCTCTTAGTAATGAAATGATTTTCCCTCCAATGTGATGAATTCACTGCAGAAAGAAAGCAAGATTTAATTAAATCAAAGAAAGAAGACTGAAAAAAACTAAAACAGAGTGACAAAAAAAAGGATGATGCGTTGAAGCCTGCAAAGCTCTAACAACTGTGCATACGAATGACAGTCAACATTATTTAAGAGGATTATGAATGATGTCAACGGAAATAACGTCGTACAAAATTCCACAGCCACAAAGGTAAATTCTGTAAAGAGATTAAAAGCTCAAAAATAAACATTTCCATCTGCTAGTTTTCGTTTTTTAAAACTAAGGCAGGCTGAATCATTGCCTCTGCATATTAAGATTTAAGTAAATAAGATATGCTACTTTTTCTGCGAAAATTATTTTAAGAAAAGATATTTTGATGGATTTGGTGAACAAATTCAGGAAATATAATCTGACATTTAAGAATCCACGCTTTGTAATGTGTAAATCAAAAGTGTCGTTTATGCAAAAAACTGAAATGGAATTACTCAGCTTTGATAATACTATATGCTTTATGCCATTCTTTAAATAATCTTTCATAAGGAATATTCTTACCGACATATTTTGATAAGACGTTTATTTCTATAAATATTCGGTCGTTTTGAGTCATAAATATTTCCAAATTGAGTCAAAATATTTTCATAAATATTTTCAGCAACGATTTTTTAAATGTGTTCCTTAATCATAAGTAGCGATTTTCTCTTTATTGCCTTCCTTTTTTATATTTAAGTGCATATATTTATAATTTTCAAATGTTTATGTTTGTAATACGTTTTTTCATAATTTTCTTACAGATATGTAATAGCTAACATCTAACAGATATGTAATCGCTAATATCTAAAAGATATGTAATTTCTAACAATACTAAGCATTTCTAACAGATATGTAATATGATTCGCTAGATCAGAATCCTGTATCGAAGAGACAAGGGAATACTTTTGGACGAACCTCGTAATATGAGTAGGGTTGGCGGTTATTGCGAAAATAGCCAGTTTTCGGTATTCAGGTTTTTTCACCTCCGGTTTAACCTGGAAGTTATGACCGCTCAAAATAACCGGTTTTTGAAATAACCGATTTTCGTTTTTTTTATGAAAAAACAAACGCCGTTTGAAGAATTTTTTTTATTAATATTCTTTTTACAGGAAATCAATCCATTGGCCAATATTTATCAGTTCATAAAGACTCTTTCAGTAATCCGCCAACAAACAGACGCCTCGAGGAAGCGGTTGTCGTTGATTGGTCTAAGATGGTGAAATTCAAAGCTTCATAACTTGGTAAATTTTAGTCTAATCGAACCTAAAATCGAGTCTATCTTCCGATCCGGTTTTTTACCCGGTTATTGAATTTAAAAAAATAACCGGTTATAACCGGGACGCAAAAAACCGGTTAACCGAAACAAAAAACACGGTAGGTTCTTCCCATCCCTAGGACTGAGGACTGTAACGGAGAAATGAAATATGAGAACTGCACCTAATGAGACCATGAGGATTCACTTTCCAAATTTTCAAACAACAACAACGGAAAGACTTGCACCATGTCCACGTCACATCGGATTTTCGGTGAAATTAGGTTTCGAACTTGTGATCCTCTGATCCTGACTCTTGCACCGCGGCTCTTTACAGATATTTGAACAGCTAGGTGGTTGTATCAGCATTATAAACAGAACTCTTCGAGCTCAAGTCTTATTCCGCTGGGGATAGAGAAAGCGAAATTTCTAGCCCCTTCAAATGTATTCATTAGTGTGGTACGAAAATCTGTAAGAAAGATGTCTAAACCACATCCATTTGGAGGTCCATTTCAAATAGTTGTGTATTCCACAAATTCATAATGTTACTCTATGAAAATAGTCATTGAATGTATTTGTTAAGGAAAACAGATTCATTCATAAACATTTAACAATTTTATAACACTCAAAATTTTGAACAGAATAGTTAACTAACATTCTTTTATATATACGAGAGAATTCGTACGGTCTTGTCATACTGATTCATTCTTTTGTGTTGTTAGTAAGTTATACGAATTATCGTGACTGCATTTTTTTCAACTCAAACACGTACTAACTTCATTTGTTAACTGCAATTCATGGGCGGAAATATTATTATGTTAAAAAATTTGTAAACAATATTTTAGAGAAATCAATAGATAAGTTAAAAGTTCTGAAATAAAATTAACTTATTAAAAGTAATACAGTAAGATCTGTAAAATATAAACAAGTAAAATATATCATTTTTTAAAAACAAGTAAATATTTCCAACCTTTGATGCAGTGATGCAATATTTCTATTTATATACATTCAATAGCAAACGACACAGACATTATGTTATTAATAATACCTAAAATCTAGATCAACTATGAGACAGTTAAATTATCTTCAGTAAAGGTAATATCATTACAGATACAACGGCTTGTTGATGCTATTTTCTTTTTGAAACTATTCACTTTTCACTAAAGATACGTTTGATTGATTTAATCTAAAACTTGAGAATCTACCATTTAACTACTAGAGACCTCAGAAATGACACACGTTTTCTGACAAAATACATAAAATATTTATGAGGAAATATAATTGATCAGTTATGTTTTCGAAAACTACAGTGGTTACAAAACTAACTAGAATTCATGTTAAAGAAATTGAAACCATATCTGTTGCGATTTACCCCAGTTTCCATCTAATTAGAAAATTACATTATGGGATGTCATTGACATTACTTATTTATAACATTAAAAGGGGATATGTGACAAAGTTATTGGAAGACACATTTCGCCTTTTGCCTAATTTATTGAAAGGTTAAAAAATCTATGAAACATATTGAACAAATATTATTACCTCAAAATGCCTTCTTGAAATTCTTCAAATTCAGTTTACTTTCATTCATCTTTTTAAATAAATGAAATTTGAATCTGGAAATAATTTATTTTGGCTCTTAAACGGACTTTTCGATTCCACCGTATTAAAATTGTTTGAAACTTTCATCAGTATCACCTCTTATTGACATTTTTTCAGGCGTACATATGATAAATATTTGGCTGTTTTTAATTAAGTTGTAAAAAATTAATAGAAACTTAAATTTTATTTGCTTACATTCTTTAATCAAAATCATTTTTGAAATTAATTTTTCAACAATTAGGAATGCTTGCACTTAGAAAATAGGTAAATTAAGTATTCGATTATAAATTGGAAGAAATTGATGCTTACACGTCAATTTTGTAATGTACTGCTCATCTTGCCTGAAGAAATGCATGATGGTATACAAAAGTTCTTATGATCTGGTTTTAAAACAACTCATGAATACAAGAGAAGCAACACAACATTTGCATTATTAAGTAAGTTTCACTTCGCGAATATAATTTTCATCTTTAATTTAATTATTATTTGCTTAAAACTTTATAAAAATAAAAAGAATGAAACTTTGGGGCTTTTTATTGCACAGTGGGAATAAGTTTACAACTAATTTTAAGCCTTAAAAAGTCATTTAATATTATTAGTTTACTTTATTGATTAAAACTTGGGGATTTTGAATATAAAAACAAAAAGTTTATTTGTTAGCGTTGAACTACGCATTCACTCAAAAGTCTTTAAGATCTTGTTTCGTAATATCCAATTCATTAAACCAAAGCGAGGCAACACACAACTTTTTGCATTTTTAAAGGTTCATTACCTGAAAAATGGCATTCCAGGAAAAATAATATCTCCAAATTACCCTCTTTGTAAGCATTTAATTTATTTTTATTTACAATTCTATAAAACTAAAAAGAATGGTAATTCTATGGCTTTTTATTACATGGTGGATATTAGTTCACTTATAATTTTGAGCCTTACAACATTAGTTTGCAATTGCTTTGAATATTAGTTAACAAATAATCTTGGAAAAAGTTATTTCAATGAACGTTATCAGTTTACCTTCTAGATTAAGATTTAGAAGATTTTAATGTTAACTGAAGAAAACGAATCATTTGCAGACGTTGAACAACGCTTTCACATTCACACAAAAGTCTTAAGCATCCTAGTAAAAAGGATCTAGTTTCACAATAACCGACTCATTAAAACGAAGCAAAGCTTCACAAAATTTGCCTTTTTAAGTAAGTTTTAGTTCTGTATATAATTTACATTTTTTAAAAGTTCATTCCCCGAAAAACGACAAATCGCGAAAAAAAATTGAATTTCCCTCTTTGTAAGCATTTAATTTGTATTTGCTTACAATTCTATAATACTAAAAAAGATTTATACTGCCTTTTATTGCTTGATGAATATTACTTTACATATAATTTTAAACCTTACAACGTGAGTTTAGAATTGCTTTGAATATTAGCTTATAAACAATCTTGGGTAAAGTCATTTCAGTTAACATTACCAGTTTACCTTTTAGAATAAGATTTAGAAATTTGGAATGTTAACTGAAGAAAAAAAGTTATTTGTAGACGTTGAGTTACGCATTCACACAAAAGTCTTTAAGTTCTAGTTTCACAATAACCAACTCATTAAAACGAAGCGAAGCTTCACAAAAGTTGCCTTTTTAAGTAAGTTTCACCTTGTGAATATCATTTTCATCTTTAAAGGCTTAAAGCGGCAAGTCAGCAAGAAGAATCTATCTCTTGTAAGGACTCTGTACGCTTCCAGACATGAAAAGGATTGTTGATGTCAGCGAAAACGGCAGGCTCCAAATATCTCAAGAAACAAGGTTATTCTTTCGTTCCTTATAATGCGCGTCCTTTCTTTTGTAATCCATTGTGACTATGCAAATGAAGGACCGTGTCCTTTGAAGGAAGGAAGCTGTCTTGATCAAATAGAGCTGCCTTCAGAAAATGTTCGCAGTTGAAGACACCGAAAATTGGGAGACAGTTAGCCTTGTTAACAAGATTAACTCCTTCAAATCGGAGTACAAAACGAGCACTGCTCGAGTTAAGAGAACTGGTTATTGGCGCGCTACAGTGAGCTTCCTTGCTTAATTTTAATGAAACAATCGTCAGGATGCCTGCTTTCTGGGAGAATTTGTATTGGAAATGAGATGAATGTTTTAAAAGGAAAAAACTGTTTATGGATCCTATTGTTGTTAGAACTTGAATAAATTTGCGAAATGGCGAATGCGTGTTTGGAAGGTTATTTATAGGATAGGAAATCTAGGTGAAAGGCGTAAAAAATGTTTGACTTCCTGTAAATTCTGCTCGCTAAGTAGGCATGACATCTAAGGATGAAGTTTTGGATTTCAGCAAATTTCGGATTGAAACTGTGTTTTTATAGACTGTTATTTAACTTTACTTGTTTCATGTTTGTAAAGATAAAATTTTGTAGTCAACATTTCACTAACTTCCTTGTGTCCTAGAATTATGGAATTTTGCACACTTGTATGTACTCGATGAGAGTACACTATTTTAAAATATCTTCAGAATTTAGTTAATCGATTAATCTGAACATATTTTATAATTAATAAATTAATTTGTTTGACAAACGAAATTATTGCACATTGATTGCATTTCTCCTGTTGGTTAGTGCCCTTTCGAAGAGAAGTTTTATTAATAAATACAATTTTAATCTGAAATGGATTTCACCAAATTTGAGATTAAAACTTTGTTTTTTAATATTTTCTTTTAGCAAACGGGAACTAAGCAACAGGAGAAATGCAATTAATTTCAAAAATTTTTGTGTGTGAAAAGAAGGGGCTATATAACGCTTCACACTTTTCAGATCAGAGTAAACAAAACAAATTCAAAGCTTATTGAAATTATGGAATAAAATATACTACAGAGTAGCATTAATTATATTTTTCTAAGGAATTTTAAAAGCCAAAGCAGCCATATTAATTTCAACTGATATTCAACTAAATAATTCGAGTTTCGGTTTCGGTAACAGTGAAGGGATATGGAGAAGTTGGTTAATTAGTTATTAAGTATTTCTGTGCTTCATAAGGCTAAAAAATATATATAAAATTTTGAAAACTTTCGTTTGAAACACAGAATATTATCACACGGAATATCGATAACTGCTGTTTAAAATTAAATTTGGCTTAAATGAGCCAATTGCTTTTAAATACTTTAGACTCATAAGGTAGATGATCCAAAGGTGCCCATAGTTAAGCTTTGAGGATTTTTCAAACTTTTCTGGTTAGGTGTGTGTGGCTAAATTTTTTTTTGAAAAATTTTACATTTATCTCTAACACATATCAAGTATACTTTTCTTTGTAAAATAAAATGTAATTATTTTTATAATTCAATTTCATGGTGGGCCACTTTCGGCTCATAGTTTTCCAAAGGTGGTCCATATATTGAAATCGCTTTTAAAATGTGAAAAAATACTCGGAAAACTATTTTACTTCTAGAAGAGTTTTACAATGTTTAAAACTTTATGCTTATACGTGTAACAGTAACTAGGACAAGAATTAACGAAAGTTTCTTTTAGATTTCGTGAGATTTTTGTGATATGAAAATAAAACTATAACCACCATTCAATAATTAAATAAAAATTATATTGTTATAAATTTAACAATAAATGGTAATAAGTTTTTTCAGATATTTAAGTAGAAATTTTGAAAATTACCCTTACTACATTGATTTCCATATTTGTTTCCTAAGGTGGGCCGACACCCGGACCACCTTGGGAACATGTATATGGTCGCCATTTTCACGATTAAAAACTATTAATATAATAAATTTATTAGAATTGAAGTAAATATGGTTAAAGAGAAAGAAATAACTTTCAAAAAAGTATCATAACTCAAAGTTCTAAGAATTGAAACGCATGTAAATTAAAATATCTTCTTATCTGGAAATTAGAACGACTACTATTCAAAAGTGAATTCATTGCTTGCCATGGCGGCCTATCAAGGCGATCCTTCAAATTCAGCCACGTGCACTGCAGATACATGATTTACAATGCAGTTGCACCATGTTGTGATTAAAAATGAAATTAATTCTACTTTTGGGGGTGGGCTACCTTAGGAACACTGGCCACCTTTGGTTCACCTACCTTATTGAAAAATTTTAAATTTGACGGTACAGTATATCGAAAAACTCTCCCCGAAATGTCAACGATACGACTGATAAGAATTCAAATAACTAATAAAAATATCTTATGCGTAAACAGCTTAGTACAAAAAAATTTCGTAAAACCAGGAATAAAATAAACAAATCCTCGGAAAATATATAATTCTGAGACTTTGCTCAAACTATAAGAGAAGAACATGTGGCTAAGAAAAACTAATCATTTTTCTACCAACAAAAAATTTCAATATGGGAATAGTAATAATTTCAAAAGCATTCTACTCTGAAACTATCAGTAAAAACTGGTGATGTATTGAAAAATTTAGTACCATGTTTTCTTTCTCCTCTTTTAAGAAATCCAACGAGAAATAGAAATTGCGTGTATCATAATGAAAAGTAAAAAAAAAAAACGATAGAGTTTAAAGGATCATTAAAAGAAAGCAAGACTATAAAATTTCAATTTGCTTGGGAAAATGCAGAAATAGAGTTGTATCATTTTCGATTGAAAAGAAGTATCCTTTTTTCATATGAAGAGGATTGCTATTTCTATTGAAATGCTCGAGTCTCAGAGATTATATTCTTCATCCATTAGGCAACAAATTTATTAAGGCGCCGTATTACTGAATTCACGAATCTGATATGTTTCTTCACTGGTCAAAATGGCCCAATTCCAATCGAAATTCATCGAATTGCAACTTAGTTTTTGAAGTCTTAATGGTCACATTAATTTGCACAGTTATTAATTACTCCCTATTTTTAATATAATTTTTTCGTAAGAAATAATCTTTGAAGAAATAAGAAGTGCTTTTTAATGCAAATGACTTATAATAAATACTAGACATATAAAACAATATCTTTAAAATGACAACTAAAATGAGAAAACGATAGCATTTAAAGGATAATTTAAAACACAAATAGAACTATACTATTTCATTCTACTCGCATCTTATAGGAAGAGGACAAAAATATTTATGGAAACGTTGGAGTGAGTGTTTTCTTCATTCATTAACTCTTTAACAACAAAACGGCTTTCCTCGGTGTTAAATGTTAAGCATATGATTGCCCGAAACCTTCCGAATTGCCATTATAGGTTTAAGCCAAATATTTACCGGACATCGGATTATTGAGTTCATGGTGCTATTATAGAACCTCCACGGAAAAAATGAAGAAGTTTCCAATAGAAATTCATTGAATGCATTTTTAATTGTTCTTTTTTCTTCGAAAATTAATCTTTGAAGGGTGAAGGAACATTATGTATGCTAAATCAAGAAATGACACAGTAAATGCAAGTCTCACAGGACGATCTCTATTGAAATGGCATCCAAATGAAGAAAGCGATAGAATTTTAATGCTCATTTAAAATACAAACAGGGCTATAGTATTCCAATTTACTCGAAAAACTACACAAATGGAGTTATATAATTTTCAACTGAAAAAAAGGAAACAGTTTCTCATTTTATATGGAGAGGACTGGCATTTCTATAGAAATGCTGGAATCCCAGAGAGTCCTTCCCATTCGCAATTGCTTTTTCATAATTATTTCCCTTCTGTGTGAGCTAAGGGCTCCGAAGCACGTGAAGGGGAATCCGTTCCTGTACATGAAATTGAGAAGGTTAGCGAGCACTTCCTGCAATGGTTCCAATTGCGTAATGAGATCCGTTCATTGTCCACTCGCACGGGCCGCGGTCATTAAAATTAGACCCGAGACCCTGGTTAAGCACGTATTCCGGACTTTTTCCGGCACGGCTCTACTTAAAAGAGAATGATGGAGTCCAACAGTCGGACTCTTTAATTCGGACGCGTGTTATACTTTCCACATGCGTTAGTTAATGAAAAGTTCAAAGAGAATATTTCCATTCTCTTTTGACAGGTCAGATTTCTCAGGCTTGTTAGTAATACCGCTGATGAGGCTCAAATTACCTAAAGGAAGTTCAGATGTAAAGACGCTTTATGTGGATTTAGAACAAACGTTGTTAAATATTATAAAATTATTGGATGTTTTAAAGATATTGCCAGTTATTCTTGGTTTTGAAAAAGAGAAATAACGGTTTGTCGCGTGTTATGCTTTTCAGGTTCCCTAGTTAATAAAAAGCTCAAACAGAACATTTCCATTCTCTTTTCATCAGTCAGATATCTCAGCCTTGTCAGTAGTATCATTGATAGGGTTCAATTTGCCTGAACCTGTCAGCACAAGATATTGTACGATATCTCTACGTTTTCGTTTCATATATTGAATGTTGTATAGTATCGTGGGGATATCGTAACAGTATTGTAGTACATCTTGTGCTAATAGGGAAGGAAAATCTGACAAATAAAATATTGATGTGAATTTATCACAAACATTTTTTACGAATTATAGAATTAGAAGAGAGGTGTGTTTCAATGATATAGCCAATTATTCTTGTACTTTAAAAATTATTTATCATACAGTTTTCTTTCTAATGGAAAGTTTGATTTAATTCGAATGATAGATATTTTTCCGTTTTTAACGACACTGTATAGTTTATATTCAGCAGAGCTTCTAAAATTTTCCATTCAAGACTCCTTTTGGGAGGAAAACATTTTCAAAACCCTATTTACTCTACAAAAATCTTGCCACGACCTCCAAGATTGGAATTAAATAAGGAAATAACGCATTAAATAATAATAATTAAACATATATTGAATTAAAAGTCTCAAATCTTTCAAATCAATACCTATTTTAAATGAAATAGTTCAAATCAATAAACTTTTCATAATTATTTTCGCTTACGAATGTTAAAGAATCTCAAATTAAGTATGCCCTGTCATAATTTCCGAAATCCCAATATCTTTCCTTGCGTCCCTACTTGGGTTTATGACTAACGGTTTCATAATCCCTCATATGCAACAGATTTGTAGCTTCAAGGAACAGATCTCCTAAACTTAAATCAATTTATTATATTTATATCATAATATTCACATAAACATTCTTCAGCTACATTTGTCTTAAATTACTTCTCTAAGGATTAAAAAAGATATGCATTAAATTTTTGATGAGGTCTGTTCTCCTCGTACCCATCCTTTTTGTTAAGAGATATAATCAAAACGTAATTAAAATTGATTTCTTCGGACTGTTAAATTTTAAGCGCGGATTTTTCTTTCTAAGACTCACACTTAAATGGCTGATAATGTGATTCAAGTCCCATGCCATAAAGTTTTAAAATAAACTTTTAGTTACGTCAACATATTCCGGCAACAACATTTTTCGATTGAGATTGAAAGTTTTGAAAAAAAATGATAAGTTCCCTTTTTTAATTAATAATAGCCGCAGCAAGCAGATTTATTTCTCTAGACTGTGATAATTGGTATGGTGTTAGAAATAGGTGTAAAGTTCAATATGTGATAAATATGAAGACATATTTTTATCATATATAGTATGTAGAATTCTGGAGATAGCTTAAAGCGATGTTGATTTACTGAAAGACTTAACTACAGAACCGAATTCTTAAATTTTTTTCTAAACATTATCTATTATATACAGCATGTTCACTAAAGTCCTTTTCATCCCTTCATTTTTGCGCGGCGACAGCTATAATCCTAAAAGTGGTTTCAGGGTATAGTAAAAGTTGTTATGCTTTGTTTGATGTGACCAATTTACATCACCTCCTAGCAGGAAAGCGAGGATTTAACATGCCAATCCTGAAAATTGTAAGAGATCAGGAAAATTACTAACCATAAAATTGTAGAACAACCTAGATTTCATACGAAATGACACTTTGCTTATATGAATGCTAAGAAAAGAACGCGTACAACGCTCGTTTGTTTGTACGGTATTTCCAACACTGTGATGTCGCGAAACGCGTCAGAAGTGAGCAACTAGTTATCACTAGGGAGATTTGCCGTTGGTTCTCTATCTGCTCTTCGTCAGCATCAATACATATCTATTTCAAGCTGAATATTTGCAGTATTCCAGGTGACACGCTGGCACAAAAATGCGTGGAGGGTCACACGCCTGCTCTTTGAGGAAACCCCGTTGGAAGGTATCCAATGAGGTAATATCCGATGAACATGATTGCTACCGAGGTTACCACAGCAGATGATTTGTTGCTGGAAAATGTGCGCCGTGCGATTCAATCTATCTTAAGTCTGGTAATTAGTCCTTTAGAGAGAAAACGGTAAATGTGCATAGTCACAGCAAGTTGCTCATTTCTGAAGCGTTTCGTGACGTAACAGTGTTTTGAAATTACGTAATAACAAACGAATGCTGTAAGAGTTCAATCGATGCTGTATACAACTTCGTAATTGGCAGGTTTCCGGCATTTCGTCTTCGCTAACTCCTCACTTTGCACAAGGAGACGTTTAAGTGGTAACAATGAATAGAACACAGTCTCTCTACTATATTTAGATCTATTTTTTATCATAGGCGTTGACACTTACGCTAAAGAAGTGAGAAAGGACTTCAGTGAACATGCTGTATCTATCCACCTATTTATTTTTAAAATTATAAAAATGTTTTATAAGTTCCTCTGAAAATCTCAAATTTTGTAAATTGTTTTAGTCCTATTATAACACATATAAGAGAAATTGAATGGACATAACATGCTAGTGCCTACAAAAAGAAATCTATAGAGAAAATATTGTTTCACATCACATTATGTTCTACATGTAATCGGTAACGATATACTATTACATTCAAAAAGTTCTAAAACATTTTAAATATTTTCGAAATATAAATGAATTATGTCGATTCTCGCAGGAAAAGAGAAAAATATCTTGTGACCGACTATCCAGAGCAAGTTTAACACAGCTCATATAGGTACAGCGCATGCGCAAAGCTCGTGATTACCGGCATCTAAAACTTCCCGTCGCGGGGGTGGCCATGCCTTGAGTGCTACATCAAGCTAAGACGCCGGTTCACAGGTCACTCCAAGTGCTAAATTGCCTGTAAAAACATCACATTCCGATACTTCTACAACCAACTTATACTCTTGATCTTGTCCCGTGTGACTTTTTCCTCGGATGACGACTCTGCGTAAAGAGAAACTATTCTCAAGTTCCGAAGAAGTGCAGCTGTGAAGTTACTGGAAGAGGTGGCAAAAGGAGGCTTGTAACCCGCATTTACATCTGTATAGGGACGGTGACAAAAGTGTGTAGTTGTGCAAGGTATTTACTTCGAAGTAAAGGCCATATAAATAGGTTCTATCTGTATCCATTCTTCCTTAATAAAATAAAATCTAGAACTTTTTGAATCTAGTAGTATTTCAGCAATTATAAAGTCGTCTCAACAAATAAACTTCGATTTTGTCTCAGCGACATAAGTTTATTGCTCTGAAAACGGTCTAGAATTTTTGTAGTATTTTGCGTCTGTATTCCTTAGAATAAATAGGAGCTTAGACTTGATTTGCATGGATTCTTAAGAGTATATGAAATAACCCTTCGGTCAAATGTAGCTAATTCAGAATTAATTTATTTTAATACATGGCGGATGGCTGAAAAGACTATATTTACTAAGGGACAAAGATTCCTGCTGCATTATTCACGACTTTATGTAAGAAATATCGTTATAATGAAGAAATGATACATTTTTTTGTTTAATGTCAAAGGATAGCTTTTTAAATAAATCTCACTGGCCTATATAGATTCATAAAAAATATGACTGCTGTAGTAACACATTTCCTTGAAGAAGATAAAGGCATATTTTTGAAAAAATATTAATGAACCTGAATAAGTAATATTTTCGTGAATTTTCGTTCCGTAATAAGTTAAAGGAATTTTTTAAAAATATAATTGCTTATCAATTTATTAGAACTATAAACATTTTAATAAGTACAAACATAATGGAATATAATCATCACTAAAAAAATGACATCTTATTTTAAATGTTTGTGTTCTAGATTTAAAGAGGAAAACTGCATGTTCAGCTAGAGCGATTAAAAAGGGAAACATAAATATAAATACATTTATACCATGTCTGTACAACAAAATGTATGTATAAAATGACATTACTTTCGCTCATATGCACGTTAATTAATTTATACTTAAATTTTCAACTTTTGCATAGGCATGCATGTTTTACAAGATCTATTTTTGCGATAAATATTGACTGTAGAAAGAAGTTATTGGCAAGCAAATGATTTGAACATCTGTAGGAAGCCTGTGGCTTTTGGGTAGTCTCAGATTTCAAACTGGTGGATCTCAGATTCGATTCCACACAAAAACCACCTAATACAAGTTGAATCCATCGAGGTCAGTCGTTCTTCCTTTGAGTAAGCTTAGTGAAGGTGGCAGTTGGTTATATGTCATCCTTGTCATCTGATCACGGCTGTCCGTCCCAGAATAGACCTTGTTTAGTAGGGTGGATAGAAAAGTATAGGAAAATTTTGTTTTTTTTTAAATTAATTTTGGCGTGGGGTGGGAAAGTTGTGTCTTAGGTATATTAGTTTACATATATTTTTGTATTGAAATCCATTCATATCTTCCAGTGCCCCCAAAATAGTTAAAAATTACATTTTTTTTGGAAATTTATGAAAAAATATTTCAAAATTTCCTTTAGCGCCGGGTAAAAAAGTTTTGTTTTGAGTATATTAGTTTACGTTTTTTTTCATTATTATTAAAATTCATTCATATCTTCTGGTGGCCCCAGCGCCCCCAAAAAGTTAAAAATTGTCTTTTTTTACAAATACCTATTAAAAATTGTGAATTAATGAAAAATATTTGAAAAATTGGCAGATTGTTCAAGTATTAAAGTATAAACTTATAAATAATTATAATTTCATAAGAATGCATGAAGTTTAAATTTAATAGTCAAAGAAATAAATCACAAAACTTATAAAAAGTAAACTTACATCATAGATTTTTTAATTATATTAGTTTGAAGATTTACATATTTCTAAAGGTTGAAATCCTTTTTGGTATTATAATGCTTAACAAGACTTCTTTATTGTATCCTGTTCAATATGAAGCTGTGTCTCTTCTCTTCTCCATATACACTTTCCGACGCTTCAGACGCCAAGCGAATACATCTTTCTACAGCCTGGGTATGGCATGGATATATTGACCATTCCTCCGTTTTTCTAACTTTTATCATGGCCTCAATTTCTTTAAATGACACATTCATCAAAACAGGCGGTTCAAATCTTCCAACTCGTTGCCAGTTAATATGTGCAAAATAATCCTTTGCTTTAAAGTCTATTTTTGGCACTTGAGAAACTCTTACTTCTAATGATCCTCTGTTTTAATTTCTAGCACAAATTAGTTTTCGTAGTGCTAAAGACCTTGTATTCTCTCTGTTATCTGTGAGCATTGACAATAGCAAATTTTCAGGATGATGGAAAAAGCTATTTCGTTGAATATCAGAGTCTACTATATTTCTTAAATGTTCCAAATATCTAGAAAATGAGATAAGTCTCCAAATATGCCGCTCTCCTTCTGTTATGGAGGGATTTGCATTGACATGGAACTATACAGGTGAATATACCTTCATAATATATGTTGCAAGAATAATAAGATTGTCAGATGGTTTTTCTGTGGCCGCATACAACCTTAAAATTCTATCTGCAGTTGTTGGCCACCTTGAGTGATCAGCTGGGCCAGGCTTTCTTAATGCCAGTTTAAAATAACATTCACCACGTGATATCGCTAGGCAAATATCATATAGATATTGCTGATCGTTGCTGAGAACTATTCTATCTATACTATTTGGCATATTCTCTTAACTTATTGAAGGAAAAGGAGCTACAAATAGCTCCTCGCAGATTTTGATTGCTTTAACAATTGGTCCACAAAATTCTGTAGGACCAGTTGTTGCGCCCTCCAAAGAATTTAGTATATGATGGAGAGGTAACTCATTTGTATGAAGCAAACAAATGCATAACTGTAATGGGGTATTGAGGTCTAGTTCCATCAAGCTAATAATACCTCCCTTGTGCCCAGTATTAACACTTGTTCCATCGCATCCAATTACTTTTAGCCCATTTAATTGCATATTATTTGATACAAACAAATTGAGTATTGCTTCTTTTATGGCTTTAGCTCCTCCTGATACAGTAGTTACATGTCCGATATACACAGAGTTAGATTCGTTTACAAGAGTATAATGCTCCTCCTTCGTGGTCTTTGGGTAGTACTTTTTGTCCTTCTTAATTATCACTTTTGTTTAGTCTTTTCTCCCATAGAAATATAATCCGGTTATAAGAGACCATGGCCATGACCCACGTCCACCGACTCACCCATTGGGTTTAGAGTCTACAAGGATGGACGGGTGTTAAAAGAGACCGAGACACTGTTAACTTAGTAGACTCTGCAACTGTATTTTGAAACTTTATACGCTGTCTACGAATTTTATTGCGATCTACCACATGCGAAGTCTCTTCTTCGTGTACAATTCCAATGTTTTGTAAAACAGCACTGACAGTTGAAGCCGATGCTCTATCTTAAATTCCTTATCGATCACCATTCCCTTGGTAAGGTAGGGAAATCTAAACGATTTTGTGATTGATATTCCAAGGTAATTACATTCGTATCTGTATACAAGGACGGAGACACAGAGTTGAGCTCAAGTAGCTCCATTTATTGAGCATGAGAAGCACCAGAATCAGTTTTAACCATTTTCCGTTTTATTCTTTCGTCTTCCATCTGTTTTCTTTTTCCTCTTTTCTCTTTTTTTAGTCGCAATTACGTCCACTCCTCCAATAACCATTTTCCTTTCTAATCTCAGATCTTTTATAAACAATCGATCAGCATGTTGAATTTTCATGTCTTTTTGGCATTTACGGGCATCGAAATTTGTACATTTACAAAATGTGATATCGAACAAACTCGATATTTTTTCATTACAATAATTTTCAAATTTTTATTGGTATTTTTTATAATTCCTTCGTCCTCTCCTATACGTTTTCCCCTGTAAAATCGTTTCTTTAACGCATTTTTTATTTTTAATTTTTAATTCGAAATTTGCATAAAAATCTTTTTTTTGCAAATAGTTAAGTGTCTTGCGGCACCGGAAAATATTAAACAAAGTTAAAAAAAACTTTTGAATGCATGCTAGTACACTTCAAAGACAACTTTTGCACCCTATGCCGAATATTTTATATACACTTTGAATTTTCGATCCACCCTATTGTTTAGCCTAAAATTGGGACATTACTCTAATTAAATTGGGCATCTCGAGACAAGGCAATGCGTGAAACAAGGTACCACAAAGTTACCGTGTTACCACAGAGTACCAGTTATTAACCTTAAAAAAGTCTTCTAACGGCATAAATAATCTCGGAAAGCATGTTGTGGCCGTGGAACGACTGCCACACCTCAAGGGGTTAGATACGTATCCGTAGCAACGACAAGGAACAGAAATCATACTGCTGGTTACAGACCTTTTAACCCTTTATGTCCCAAATTAATTTACCAGCGAATTTGCAATTTTATCTTTGAACTATTAGATAAGTTATCAGGCAGAATAACCCCAGGAAAGGAACTAGCGTATGTTGGAACTAGCGTATTTCAGCGTATTTTTGCGAATTCCGCCAAGGAAAAAGGTCATAATACAAAGATATAAGCGTGATAAAAGTGGGACTTTAATGTCCCGTCAGGACATAAAGGGTTAAACACTACCGGCACTCGCTTATCGGAAAAAGAGCCGCTTCTAACTGTTAATTCAGGTTGATCTATATGCATGGAATCCTGTTACGTGCATTCCTGGCAGATTATAAGCAAGTCATCTTCAAGACATATTTTAATGGAGTAATGAGTATATAAGTTAGGATCCAGAGTGGCCTCTGATGAATCTAGATTCGAAACTGCTTTGAGAGACGCAAGGGATAAAAAAAAATCTTCCAACATGTCTTCAACAGTTTAATGGTGAGTTTGTGCGACAGTTGCTAAAATGCGCATAAGGTATCTAGAATTTCATCGTCTTCACTGATGGATTTATGTGTCATTTTAACAACAAAGTACATATTTCATGATTGACCACGAAAATTGCTCTAAGGAGCTTTTGTTTAATCTTGTTTCCCAAGTGGGGAAGGGCAAACTTAAAGTGATTTCAAATTCTGAATCTACTGTGTATCATGTAAATACCGCTCGTAACGCCACACACAAATCTTTTGACGGTTAAAATAACTATTTATTTTGGCATTATTTTTTCTTTAATGAATAATTCTAATTATGATATTGAAACTTCAAATAAGTCTTTTTTTTGTTTCATTAGCTCTTACACATTGTCTGATTTGTTTAGTATAATTTTCTGTTTGAGTTAGAATCACTCGCCTTCGTTAGCTTTATTAAAGTAAATCTGATTTATATTGTATAGGCGATTTTTTTCAGTTTATAATATGTTTAATTAATATTACTAGGTTTTATTATATATCTTCATTTTCTAAAAATTCAGTCAGTATATATTACACAGGAGTATTGGAAAAACTTTTATGCCTTAGAAACAAAGTACACAGTCTGATGTAGGCTTAAAACCTTCTTATGAGAACTTTAACAGTACATGATTTTAATAACATAGTGTTGTTAAGTGCAAACTTGAAAAAAGCATTCGAGCCATAACCGGCTTTTATTTCTATGCATTATAATAGCCAAAAATCGAACAATATTGCTTTGTTTCTACTCAAAATGTTCATCCATATTGTAAACAAACACAGACTTACAGTATAGGTTCAAAGCTTGGGTGACATGCGCAGCTACCTTTGTCACGAGACTGTGATGTTAAATGAATCGACCCAATTATCTTGCTCCAAAGCAGAATCCATTATATTTAAAAACAAATCGAAATTTTAGTGAATTACGAAATCGTGTAATATAGTATTTTTAATTAATGAAATTCTATCCTTATTCTGAGTCAGGAATGATAACTGATTTTTTAGTATTCATTCTTTTTCATTTCTAGATAACGACAGAAGAAAACTGACAACTCATAAGCAGATAAAATTTAGCATTCAAGAAAATTCATAAAAATCTAAAAACATCAAAGTATTTTAAATGAAATAAAGTCTCTTAAAATATTGCAAAGCTTTATTAATATAAAACACTTAAATGATTAAAATAAGACAAATACATAATGAAAATAACAATAAAAACAATGGATTAAGAGTTGAAATTGAAAAAAAATTATTTAATTTAAGCATCACATAACGGAATTAAATATATTTCCAGATTAACAAAAACCAAAAGTTTTCAAAACATTTAATTGATTTGATTATAATTTAAATAAAATAGCATTTATCACTCTTTTATTGACCTGGCTAAACATTTTCAATCCGAATAGTGTTTTCGTTTGAATATTTCTAACACTCCAATTAAATGTTTTATTTTCCCATTACTAAATACCCGAAAACGTTGCTTCCTTTTTCAATTCTTTTCTGAGAATTAGTTTGGCTTTTGTTCAGAAATTCTTTCTACACAAAGAAACAGCTTTCCTTTAAAAAACGAGAAAAGGGAGGAGGGTGAGGAGAACTTTAGAAACATTTAATTTATTGCCACGTACTCCTTCTCCTTCAACGAATTATTCATTGATCCGAAATCAGATTTTCCGATTCTTTCAAACAAAATGACTGTCACAGAATGTTCAATTCTGAAAATACTCGAGGGGCCGCTGATATTCAGCGTATTAAGGGAAGCAATCCAGATGCCGAAATCTTTCGAGGAGAAAATGGCAGAGGCAAATCACATCCGTAAGATATCGTAAAAAACTTTATCGGAAAAAAGATGAAAATCTAATTCGCGAAAACCGGAAATCGGTGTAACGAATTTGTTTTTATCCCGCTTCATCTTCAATAACGTATAAAACTAAGCCCGTAGCATCACTGTCATCAAGGGAAACGGCTGATACTCCCCTCCGCTGCAGAGTGAACTCGTCGAAATGAATGCCAGAGTAATGGACGAGGGGTCACGTGACCCGACTTTCTTACTAGCTCTCCGGGAGGGTAAAGTGGGAGGGATCGCCGATGAATATGAAAACAAATATGATCTAGGCAGGAGGAACGGTGGAAGACGAAAAGAAGTGCAGGAGAGAGAAAGAGAGAGAAAAAAAAGTAAAGACTATAAACCGAAATCCGAGTAGCAAAACTTTAGACATTATCAGCTTTTTGAGAGCCGAAACTATTTTGTCTTCGTTTTACCATCCGGTCAATTTCTAAGTAGTGTCCAATCTGCTAGACTCACGTAGATGCTTTGTAATGTGTTGGAGGGACTGTGCGCAAATAACTGATTTTACATGCTTACCACTGGTTCAATATCACATAAAAATAATCCTATTTTGAACGGCCTTTGTCTCTCTTTTAAAAACAATAATCAGTTATTTGAAAATAAAAATTTAAAAAATTCTCTTTCAAATATACAGTGGAGCAAAGTTTTGCGTCTCTTTTTCTCAGTTTATGTTGTGCATTTAATTTTGCTTTGTATTTCTATTAAATATGTTTTTCCAACTCCAAAAATAATTTTGTAAATTGTTATAAAGTAAGAAAAATGATAGTTCCTTTAGAATAAGAAAATATTTGTCTAAGCTTCAACTTAAGAAACCAGTAAATCTATGAGTTGACTCACATATTAACATCCTTTATTTCTTGTTATGTTATCGACCTTTTATTGTAAGTCTTCAAAAAAGGTTTTCAGCTTTTAAGCTTATTTATAAGGCTTTTCTTTTTCACGTCTAATAAAATATAAATTTTGTACCTTTTAAATATATCTTCAACTTATTTTTATATACAAAAGACTACTATTTAGTATTGGAATATGACACCGCCGTGAAGTTAGAAAATCGTCTTTTAGTTCTATTTTATTTTTATTTACATGAGAAGTCCGACGCAATATTTAATTATTTTATTTCTGTAATGTCATTTATTAAGTAGTAAAATGTAATTCAAGTAAGCAGATGCTAAAAGTATATTCTTTTCAAGAATATATTATTTTTCTAGAAAAGAAATTACTTCCAGACTAATGATAATTTGCGTTAATTTATTGGGTTTTCCCTAAATTACATAATATTTTTTTTTATTTTTATATATTTCCTTCGTTATTTATATTTGCATACTACGCACTCTCTGATTTAAGTGGGTATAATTGATCGTATATGAATAAAATGTATACATTTTATTTTTTCGGAGAAGTAATGTTTCCAAAAGATTACTTCTCCGAAATTGGCGATAGAAAGTGATATTCATGCAACTAGATGTTCCTTTTTTACTCATGTACTTCTTTGCTTTCAGATTATATGTGCTTTAAAATTAGTTTGATTGTCATTTCATCTTTTAAAATTATACATTCAGGAATAATTTCTACGAATAACATAGAGTTTTTTTGTCTTCCAGGTATCTATTCCTCTTCCAGATTGTTCTTAAAATACTAAGCTTTTAAAAATTTTATTTAGAACATCTACATGAACATAACTTAGCAGCAATACTCGGTATACATCCATATCCCTGAATTCTTACAATAGATACCGTTTACAACTAAAATGATCTAATACTGGATGCATGTCTGCGACGAATGTCTTGATAATAAATCTTTGCAAATTAAAAAAATAATGAAACTTCTACTTCTCTAATTTTCTTAAATTTGAATCAGTTTGAAATTTGGTGCTCGAAAATTTATACTTTGCTAATGTCCCACAGATTTGATTCAATTACTTGCTTGTGTCGTTGACAGACTGGGATATTAGTCAAAGCTTAATCCTTCTGAGCATTTAGTCATATCTTAAAAGTCATCCTCTATGAATTATTTGCTTGTTTAGTGGTCTAAAGAAATTGTGGTCTCCGTTTGAATAAATTACGATTACACTTTGTAAACTTATTAATGACTTGAAGGTTAATTTCTGTGAGTTATATGGTAGAAAACATAATTCTCTGTCGGTAGTTAGTTGTCTTGAACACTTATCATCATCAGTTTTCAGATGCAGAAGAATTTCGATTTTTCGAATTCAAAAGGTCCTAGTCATTGCAACGAAATTATGTATGCATATTTGAACAAAGTATATATTTTTGGACAAAGTCGAATGAAATTCATTTCTTAAATATGTCCATAACTTTTTAGTGTTAAAGTTAATTTTTAATACAAATTAGGTTGGTCAGAACATAATTCACTACTCATGACGCTACCCATATAAAATTTTAGAACATAATTTTCTGTAGCGTTTATCCTAATTTCAACCAATAGCATAAGTTTTACTGCATGCCCATCTGCATGTTGAATAAATTACACGACATCAACGGCACTGAATCATATCATTGGAAATTCTATCCAAATGAAAATAATCGAATTCTAGCGTATGTTACTTTAGCATAATGGTACCAATGTTTTTAATTAATAGCTGTTTATTCATAAATATTAGTATCGAAAATTTCTTATAAATAGAATATAGAAAGAAAATCTTAGGGGAAAAATCCCATATGAATTAAGTTTCAGTCAATTTCAGCCCTTCATTATCTTTTCTGAAAAATTCCCAACTTTTCATACCTCCATGCAACCAGCAAAATAAATGTACACTCTTGTATAATTAAAATACAAATATATCTGCAAAATAAAATTTATAATCTTTAGAAATTACAAACACTAATGGAAAAAACATTATGCCAGCAAAAACTATAGTCTGCTTCAAAGATGGTAATCAATGAATATTCCATATTTGGGTCTAAACTTTGATACTCTCGACATGCTGAAGTGAATGAATATTAAGAAGCATAAGACAAAATTTGTTTGAATGAATTACAAAATGCTAATTTTTCTGGAAATTCGTTTGTGAGATTTAAAGTGTATTGTGAAACCATCACAGTGAAAGTTGAGACAGCGGTCTCCTTAAAATAAAAATTTGCAGCGACCCTTACTCTGGAGTGCGTGTTTCATATGAAAGATCTCTTCAGATATAAATAATATTTTAATTTGCCACCTTAAATTTCATTTCTGAAGAATTATTCACACTGAGTTAGCTTTTTAAAGCTCCAAAAGTAGGCAAACGGACGAAAGTCATCTATTCACGTAACGTTTTCCACTTAAGAGGGCACCTCAAATATGGTGATGAGAACCTTCCATATAAGTAAGAAGAGTCTCGCTTCCCGGTGGGATATAGTAAAGGTGGTATGGCTCTTAGAGCCCATCTCCGATGACGGGTCATACCCCCTTTCAAGGGGGTCGGCGCATGGGCCGCTCGTAATGGGGGCTGTTGTTTTGAGCCATTCAAATAAAACATACGAAAGATACTTTCTTTATTGAAAGTTATAATTAAATAAGTAAGAAGGTAAGCAGGATCGGCGTGGGCAATAAATAAAAGTAAGAAGTTAAGTAGAACGACTTGTCTATGAAGAAATAATTTTATAACACAACTACACGAGCTGACTGTTCCATGACTTCACTGGACACCAGAGAAAATAGTAGAGCATCGTATTACAATATAGTTACCACATCATTTTACATCGACACCACATAGATACATAGAAAATTCTACAGTAAAACCAAATAGAGCTTATATACTTGCTGTGACGTAAAATACGTCATAGCCAGCCGACGTAGGAATTCGGAATACTTAATTGTTGCCAACAGCTGTTTTGCTTCGGCCACAGTGATGGTGTTTCTTTCGCCGCGGCTGGTTTTTCAGAAGTACCGTGATGCCTAGACAGGGCCGCGGGTTTTGTTGTGTGATTATTCACGTAACTTAAAAATCACAGCGCATTCCATCGAGATGCACGTTGTTTTAAGAACGACGTCTTTCATGCTAAAGCAACAAGCTTAAAGGAATTCAAAATTAAATTAACATTTGACTTATATCTCGCAAGCATAAATCCACTGTATTGTATGAACTCAATACATCTGAAATAAAACATAGACTATAATTGCAGATTAGAAATATATGTAGGTATGATTTTGAAATAAAATTTATTTTACTCTTGTCATTGCTAATATTTGTTTTAATTCTTTCGTTTCGCTAAAAAAAGTTAATTCAGTGCTTAGTGCTATAGGTAGATAGGCAAATAATTTTTAAATTGCGGTTGGGCTCACTATTTGTGGGTACTATTATATAAAAACCGTTTTCTAAAAACACTTTTATTATTGTACAGAAAAGTAATTTTTTTAAAATTTTAATTATTATTATTTTTTTACTTTTTTGGCTTTAATTCATTATTAGAAATATGAAACCTTGCAATCTTTTTTCACTAAAATTCATTACTAGGTGGCGTCACTCCTATGGGATCAAAATTTTAGTTACATAAACCGACCTAATGGTAATTAAGTTATGAATTTTTTAAAACAACAAGTGCCTTAAATTTCAAAACTCTGGCAAAATTTCATCTTTGCAAACATGAAACAAGTTAAGTTAAATAAAAGTATGTATAAAAGAAGGGAAGTGTACCTATTATATTGGTTGAGCCAGAGTGAAGATCAAGTGACTTTTGCTTCTTATAATCATATTGAATTATTGTTAGCAAGATAACTGCCAATCCTATTTTGAAGAACGATTTATTTCGTGATTTGGAGTCAAATTGTTAAACAATGTAATTCTATCAATGCGCAAAATTGTACCACACAATTCGGTTCAATCAAGACTAGAATTCCACAAATAACACAAGCTGAGGAAGATTAGAATTAGTTTTTGACCTACATTTCTCGAACAAATTTGCTTTCCGCTTAAGTTTAATTTTCAAGGGGATAAGTCCCAGAGGTCCTTTTATTTATTCTAGGAAGTTTTCATGCACTTCATGAATCAACACTAAATCTTTTTCTTTTCCAGTGTATGCTTGGACATAGAGAGAATTCTGAGATATTCAAGATCAGATTTCAGAATGATTCCTGGATGTTATGCTTATAATTTTAACCTTTCCTATTAATTATCTAAAAAAGTCCGAAACATCAAAATAATTTTAACCCTGCAGTACACACTTTTTAAAAATTTTCAACGGCAGTTGTGTAATGAGTGCAAGAAATATAGGGAAAAAATTTAACTTGAATTTTCAATTTTAATTCATTAATTAAAAATTTTACTTGTTTAGTTAAAACTGCTTTATTAATAATTTTTTTTTACTTGAAGTGAAACATTTACTTATTAAATTTGTTCAATAACAATTTAGTAAGTTACCAGAACTAACTTTAATGAGGCGAAAATTTGCAAGGCATTACAGCGCAGTGCATAGTTAATTCAATGCACAGACAATGAATAAAAATCATTTTTGAGATCTGCAATTTTCAAATCAGCAAACTGAAACTTTGTCATTTACTTCTATAAGTTGAAAGCAGTGTCACAGGGGACAATAAGATGTACCAATAAAATTCTAAATTCAGTCGAACTTTAATGATCTTCATGTTTCATAAATTTTCAAAATTAATTATTCAGCATAATAAATCTGTTGAGAAGTGTTTTAAAGATAATAAATATTAGAAGAATTTTGTGAGATTTGTAAATAAGTTCCTTGATGAGCAGGAAAAAAAGAGATTGTTTTTATTTTTTTATTTTTAGTTCTCAACTGCAAAAATACGTTTGAAAAAACATAAAATAAAAAGACTGGCCATTAACTGATATATTTGAAGTTAGTGGATGCTCAACTACCAAAACGTGCTTAAATGATTTCTCCCTAATCTGCCATATTTTAATTGAATCTCAAAGTAGTTGTGTTTTATGGCATTATTAAAAATAAATATTTTTCCTGCTTAGAAAGTAAGCTAATCTTTTTTTTCTGCTATCTTGATTTAAAGAAATGCGTAGAACTTATGTGTTTTTAATAGGTTATTAATAAATACTATTTTTTATTGATCAGTCTTAATAAATATGCTATTTTATACGAAAGAAATGTATACTCCACCTTTTCATAAAGCCGTTGTAGAAACTTGAACTATAGGCAAATGCTTTAGGTAACAACCTGTTATTTAAATTTCCCCATTGAAATTTCAAATTCCTTCAGAACACAAATAGACATTAAATGCGGATTTATAAATTATTATTAAAAACATAGCATTTATTCTGTACTACTCTCTTATCATTTCCTTAAAAACAAATAGAAAACGATAATGCTGAATAATAATTATCTTTCCCATTGACACAAAAAAATCAGAGGCCGATCAATTTTTTTAATCCTTGCAGAAATCGTAATGGCTATATGAGTATGCTTGATGTTTGAATGTCTTTTCATTTAGAAGAAATTAATGATGACTTTTGAGTTAATTCTTTATAATGAAAGTCCTAGTCGACATCATTTGTTGTTATATTCCATACTCTTTGTCCAAGAGAGAATAGATCCAAAGACATTTTGTTTCGAATTCTGATTTCTTCTTTGTAACTTATTAAGAATTTGGAATGGTTTCTAATCACTCTTCTTGACAATGAAGCTTGCATTTTTACATCAGTTACATTGTTTAAACAGATGAATAATTTATAAGATTTGAATGGATTATTTTTAATGGAATTTGCCAAGATTATTTTACTAGTCAAAAATTCATTACACACATAAAAATCTGGAAAAGTTCTGAGAGAGAAAAACTGGTTAAAATTAATAAGCAAGCATATATTTGCAAAGGATCCTGTTGAAATATTTGATAAAAATATATTTCTGATGGATTTCCGAGAAGTTATTCATTCTGAGAAATATTCTTTTACAAAATTTTGTGACGTTCCTTATAACTATTAAAACTGAGAAACTTATTGTCAAGAGCTTTACCATTCGAAATCATTTTATTGAGATCAGCATCATAAAGCTACAAAAGACGACATCTCAGCATAAGCATTTAAACTTTCAGACTGCAGTAAATTTTATAATCTTATGAACAAAAGCACAGATGCTTTTTTTAATTTTATTGCATTGACTCACTGTTTAAGCAATGTTTTCTAAGTAGGCTTTACATGCAGTACTTTAACACATTCATCGCTATATTAGTTCTAATTCATCCCCGATAAATGTTATTTGAGCTCTAGTATCGAGTTATGATTAAATTTATATTTACATTCGTTTGCCTCATTGTACCTTTCCATATTTTACCATAATATTCTTCATTATATCACAATACAAATGTATTATATAATAATTCCTTACATATAAGGAATATATAATAATGCAAAAGAAACTAAACAAACACGCCACAACAGTGATGAATTTGTTAAGAAACATTTAACTCACCCATATGAAATTTTAAAGGCGTAACCTGCACGTAATGAAAATTATGACATTTCATTAGCAATGTTCCTCGATGTCAATAGGGCCGCGTGGCCCAGTGGTAAGGTGTCGATTCCACGCTCGAAACCTGTTTCCACTGAAAAACGTCGTGGCTTGAACCTGTTGTACGTTAAATCATACGTAAGGGGGCCAAACGTCCTCCCGCTGGTGTGTTGTGGATGTTTGGAGAGAGGGTACCAGCTCAGGCGCCATCCTCGTCATCTGACTGCGGTTCAAAATTACGAGATCCAACCTAAAATAGCCCTCGTGTTTCTTCAAAACGAGACGTTAATATAACTAAACTAAATTAAATCAATATCAAGAAATTATTGAAAGAATCCAGGAAACATTTTTTGAGGAAATTCCGGTTACTTCGCTATAAAGAAGCGACAGAAGACACGTTCTTAAATCTAAACGTTTCCAGAGAAAAACTTCTACAATCTCCCCTTATCCTTAAATCATGAGTGCAAATCCAATTAAAGTGAACGTAAATTCAATATCACTCTATGGAATTATTTTTTTGAATTAATTAGCTTCAGATCAAATGATGTTATAAGACAAAAACTCTAAACTTTTTAGCACTTCCAATGATAAAATTTTATCTTATATCCTTTCCATACTCTGACCAAATCTAATCCATTTCCTGGTTCAAACTCCAGCTCTTGACCATCGAGGAGAAGGGTTGGTATAAAGAGGAGTGCCAATGATCTAGAGCTGTTGGGAAAGAAATTGCCGAAGAGCCCCCCACACAAACAAGCGAGGCCGGGGGATAATGGGACGGGACGTGAGGGATCGCGTTAATCTGTTTCTCCACGATACCCAATGCTCGACACGTTGTCACGCTCATCCCCACCTCGGGCGCGTGACTTGCGAGAGCTCATTTGTTACGCCCCGACCCTCCCAAATCCTTCATTGGCTTGATTGAACAATTCGCTCTTTTGTCTTCATCGCCACTCGGATCAACGTCAGAGAACGGCGCTCATCGCCAAATGCCACGTCGTTACACACTGAGGATAAACTGTCCGCCGATTAGCCATCCCCAGGTTGCGCAAGAAATGCAACCGCTATTCATTGAGATGAAGTCTTAAGCCGAGTCTCTCCAGAACCAGCCTCATCAGGAGCTGGGGCGAATAAAACCGACTCCTCAGCAATGGATGGAACGTCGTTAAGCAGATAACGGGTATTAAAATACGTTTAGTTCTGAGGATGGCGTGGATTAGAAATTTCTTAGCTAAGGATATGGGGTATTTGTCCTCGCGAGGACTAATGGAAGGAAAATGTGCTAACTTTTTTTGTATTTGCAAGAAAACAACTTGATTTATAAATGGCAGAAAAACATTTGGAATGTTATTGAATCTTCAATTTGAATTGTGATCTTCATTTACGTTACAAAAATTAGCATCAAAAGAATGCATTAGCAAACTATTTGGAGTTTATTAATAAACTTGGTCTTCACCAAATGGGCAGAATCTGAAATTTCTCTAAATTTCTAGTTGAAATATATGTTCTTGAATGAATATTTATGACACAAAATTTGAATATCATACAAGATATTAATGTATATGTACGGAGCCCACAAAATTATATATTATCCAAAAATGAGAAGTAAAAAAATTATAATTAGCCAAAAATATATGAATTAAAATTTTGCAATGCAAGGTGAATTACTTTTCTGCTAAATTTTGCATAATTTTTAAATCTGTATTACTTTACAACAAGGCAAAATTAAGAAATATTTGATAACAATTTGTTTGATAATCAACCAAATACAATAGCAATTTCTTTGAAGCTAAATCTTTATCACAATTTTCTTTTCTATCCTCTAACAAGAAATGCATTAATCTATTTGGTGATTAAAATGAACAACTTGAGCATCTCTATTCATCCATATATTGTTTCTTCAGATTTTCAGTATTTCTTTAATATCTTGATTTGACCCTAACTGTATGAGAAGTACAGATTTCCAGAATTTTGGTCGCCCAACCCGATAAATCCTTCTGCAGTACAGAAAAAGGAGTTAACTCTGTAAAAGTTACTCTCTACTAAGAGATTTTGCGGGAAAGATGCATAGTTCTGAAACTCAACTTGTCAGAAAAGTGTAAGGAAAATATGTCACAGATAATTATCAATTCAAAAACGGAACGAAACAATAGGAACCAATCAGAAATATGTATAACCAACTATAAAAAATATTTTGCAGGATCGTGCTAAGTAAAATCGTGAAACTGAATCAACTGGAAAATATTGTGGTTTCAGAGGCCTTATGAGGTCCCTTAGAAAATAAAAATCGCTTTTAAGATACCTAAGTATGATCGACTATTTTTAATGACGCTAAGATACCAAAACCCTGAAATTAATTTTAAAAAATGAACAGAAGGCACGACAGTCTGAAGAAATATTATAACTTCAGAGTTCGAAGCCAATATTTTCTCCATATATATTTTTCCCGTAAAACTATTGAACGACCAACATGGCACTGCAACCATTTATCTATATTGCTTTCTTATATGAAGAAAAAGCACCCCTGTCACAGACATAATCGGCCGTTTTAACAAAATAGGAGAGTCATTTCCTGAACCAATAAAACTTTTATTATTGCTCTCGACTGCTTAGCTGTTCTCGCGCAGAAAAAAGCAGATGATATGTCATGTAAAAGAGTCAGGTAATCTCGTGGAAGATTGAGAAGATGATTGAAGAGATAAAAGTGCCCTGCTAGGGGAATTCCAGGTATGCTGCATGACTTTTTTTTGAGGGAGACGTTTAACGCCAAAAAAAAAAAAAGATATCACAAATCAAATTGGGATACCTGAAACTTAAAATTCTTTGATAAAATTCAGCGTATTAGCAATTACGAAGAGTAAAAGATAATATTATTCCATTACAATATCGTTAGGAAAAGTTGGATGAAATAAGCTGTGTTTCTTTAAATAGAGCAATAATTTAAAGAGCAGCCCTATGTCTTCAGTTCATTGGAGTAAAGGAAAAAATAATATTGAATCTGAAATATGTTGCATATATTGCTTTATTAAAAGCTCTACAGGAAAATTTGGGCAATCAAATCGCCAAGGAATTTTGTTTATTTTAAAGTTAAATTATAAATGTATTATTTTGCTCCATCTGAGCCATCATTTTGAATAGTTTTGTAAATTTATATCAAATTAATCTGGTGAGGAGGAAAAGTTCTTAAATATAGCATGCAGTAGTGGCTACTGAAACCGCACCACTTAGTTTTTTATTATGCAAACAATACTCTTGAGAAGAAGGTAATTGTGATCTGTTTGAAATAGAAATACATGATTACACCATCACTTTTGCTATTGTGTCATCCTTTAATAGCTTCGTGAAAAAAATATGACAAAATTTAGGATGGTACGTTTTCGTTGGCCATTACTGTAACATTTAACATAACATACGAGATTCAGTGAATAAGATTTGAAATTCAGGTATGCTGGTATGACGTCCTTCTTCTAGTATCAAAATAGAATGTTTGTCTAACAAAATCAGCTAAAATTGTGACTCTCTAGCAAATAGTTTTTCTCTGAACAAACAGCGCTGATAGTGCCAGGGAGCAAATATCATATTTCATAACTACTTTAATGGACGACAAGAAACGCAATAAAGACAGCACACATGACTGCACAGTCATATGACAAACGTAACTGTGAGGATTATCCAACATCTAACTGCATGTTACCTTATGTTACGTTGTGACGTTTCATCCCATTTTCTCTTACAGTATGCGCAACAGGTTCCAAAATTAAATTGGCACGGTGCATTTGATAGATGCCACATGAGCATGATTTCCTCAATTGAAAAATCCCGTGCTTGAGACCTGATGCTAATGTAAATCGTGCTAATTGTGCTAACCGCTGGTACAAGTTAAATCTCCCTTGAATACTCAAACATCCTTACGTTAGGGTGGTGGGAAAGTTACGAAAATAGGATGTTTCTCTAGATTCCTTCCTTAATTCACCATCACGATTCATGCTTACAAGATTAACCCCCTCCCCAAGTAGCCGTCTTATTCCTTCAATCCAGGACACGTTAACCGAACAAACGGAATCAATTTAGAGTAATAGTGGACACTGATATTTTTTATACTGCAACCAATATTTATTAAGATAATTCCATATATGAAAATCATATTCAATGAGTCTATCTACAAATTCTATTTCCGTTACTTTGAGAACAGTATGACTTCATACCAGTACTAAAAATAAAAAAATCTAACTAAAATATCTAAGAGTCCTGTTTTTCAATGTTAGCAATCAGTTTCATTCAAAACTTATCAACAAATGTATTATGCGGAAATTTATGCGTGATCAAAAACTTAATAATAGTGTTACTAAAACCCAGGATTCTAACTCGCATTTAATTAATATAAACATGAGTTGGCAATGATACAATATTACTATTCATGGTAGTTTCAGAATTAATCATAGAGAGCAAAATGCTTCTCTGAAACTGATTAATTGACGGCATTAAACACGCTTTGGATCATTCGAATTTCAAGTGTCAGAATTAACGGCGTGGAATCCATTGCGATCTACCTAGTTAATTTGCAATGTCTAACTGAAACACTCACTTTACATATTATGATTTAAATATGTAGACTTGATTTTAAGTACATATTAAATAACCATTGTATAGAGTGAAAACCAGCGACATGGAAAAATTTAATTTCTGCATTTCAATTTATATTACTTCTCTTATGATATTATGATTTCATATTAGGACTAGAATGGACGTCTGTTTATTTCATGATACTTTTGTAAAAGTGGAAAAGGAGTTATCGTAAAATTGTGACATTTGTGAAAAAAGCCATCACATCTAACTTTATATTAAATAATTACTGCGAGGAAAAATTCCAGTTCTTCCACTAAATTTATAGTACTTGTCTTGTGACATTATCACCTCATTTCAGAACTAGAATAAACGTCTTTTTATTTCAGGATACTTTCGTGAAAGTCGAAACGAACTGTACCACAGAATCAGGATATTTGAAAAAGAAAAGCTAACATATATATATTTTTTAATTTAAAAAACCATTCTATGGGGTTAAAACCGGCAACAGGGAATTCATTTGACTATTGTCTGTTTTTACCCCATTGCGTTACACATGGGTTGTTTAGGAAGAAACAACATCAGCCAAAATAAAATTTCGCACTTTGCACTTTTTATCAATCATTCAGACAGAGATATGTCAGTGAATTTTAATACATCAGGTCATGATTCTACCAATTTTTAAAGAAAAAATATAAAATTGCTCATATATTTGGTTTGGTTTCAGAGTACAAAAACAGCCTAAAGTAATATGATATTTGCTAGTTTTTAGTGTAGACACCGAAACATACTATTCTATTCTCAAGCTTTATTGTTTCAATAGAGATGACTGTAACTGAAACGATAACGAAATTTTAAAAATAAATTTCTTGTTTGAGCGAGGTGAGGTCTTCGGAAGTTTTAAGTCCACTCATATCAGTCAAAACAGCTAGTCCGTAATTCAACTTAATGTTTTTTCTTCAACAAATCTTATATACGAAAATATCATAAAAATTACCTCTTTCATAATATATCCTTCATTTAATTTTCCTTTATTTATTAGATTATTATTTATTATTAATAATAATAATTAATATCATTAATTATTATTATTAATTACTTATTTATTAAAATTTATTATTAGATTTTCAACGAATCTTACATAATATAAAAAGTATCTCTTTCATAATAGACCCTTTATTTAATTTTCCTTTATTTATTAGATTATTATTAATTATTAATAATAATTATTATTATAATTAATTGTTATTAATTATTATAATTAATTATTATTATTAATAATTATTACATTTTTGTGTCAATCGGTAAAAAAAGGGCGTTGAAATTACAAATTTCATTTCCTTTATCTTACACCCAGCCCTATTGGTAATCACGCCGGCTTTTGATTCCACTTCCACGTTGGACGACCTTCGGAAATCGTGGTATGACGTTTCGCTAATTTTTTTCCCCGCTGCGTTTGTTCGTTTTCATGCCTTTTAGCTTATTTTTTACTCTACATGTGTTAGGAGTATGTAGAGAAAAAAATAAAGAGAAAGTATTGTAATCGTCAAAAAATTCGAACTCGAGATTGTGACGAATCTCCACGTTTTAGACCACCTCCCTGAGTCCCAAAATTTTGGAATTCTGTCTGTCTGTGAACACGATAACTCGAAAACTACACAGGTCTGCAAAAAAAAAAAATCAGCTGATGGGATATTTTTGGTAAATTTTATGTTTTTTAGGGTGCTGAGTCCAAAAATTACATCCATTTCCCTCCATCACGTACAGTTTTTTTACAAAACATGGGGAGTTTACATTAAAAAAGCATAACTGCGATGAAAAAATCAATATTTTATTACAATTAACTATTCATAATTTTTCTTATAATTGGTTAAAAGAAGCAAAAAACTATTCCTTCATGATATATTTAACACTACACGTTTACTCTTTTTGTCTGTGAATCCTTTTCTTCTTCTCTTTGACGCTCCTCCGAACACGCTTTCGCTTACCATCTTCTGTTTGCCGCCTGAGCATCCAACAGTAATCAGCTAGCATGCTGACGTCCCATCTTCCTTAGTATCTTCTCTCGAAATCACGGACATCCTGGTGATATTTTTCACCCTGCTCTTCACTATAGGCTCCTAAGTTTTCTGGAAAACAGTCAGTATGGGAGTGTTGGAAATGAACTTTTAAGCTTATGTTGCATCCTTGAGCTTCATAAGCTGTCAACATGCATTGTACAATGGTTTTGTGGAGAGGGTCTTTAACATTCTCGAAAAACCCGTGCACTACATCCTTAAAAGAGTCTGACGTTTCTTTTTCTTTGTCCCCCATTGTTTCTGAAAAGAGGGAATCGGATACCAGTTTTCGTATGTCGTGGCCAGTAAATACTCCCTCTTTCAACTTGGCTTCTGACAGTTTTGGGAACTTGGAACGCAGATATCTGAAGCATTCCCCATCTTTAGGCAGTGATTTAATAAGCTGCTTCATAAGCCCTAATTTTGTAGGAAGAGGTGGTAATAAAACCTTTTCGGGTGGAACCAAGGTTGTATTTATGACATTTTTTTCGCCGGGTGTTGAGGCACCTCGAAGTAACCAGTCAGTTTTGGTCCAATGGAGGTATCTGGTTCGACTGTCCCACACGCATAGGAAGCAGGGATATTTTGTGTAACCTGCCTGCTGACCTAACAGCATGAACATTTTGAAGTCTCCACAAACCATCCAACGATATTCTTGATAGTTGATTTTCTCAAGAATCATAGACAAATCATATAGTTTTCTCCCAAATGCACCGAGTGTCCTAAAGGAAGCTATGCAAATGAATTACCATTATGCAGCAAGACTGCTTTGAGGCTTGTTTTAGACGAATCTATGAATAGACGCAACTGAAATGGATCATATTCTATGTCAAAGCACTTCTTTAGCCCTTGAACATCATTACAAAAAACGAGATTTACCACTTTTGAAAAAAACTGAGTGAATTCCTTCTCTCTGTGCCTCCTGTACCAGGAGAATGAGTTCCAGGTGTCAGCAGATTTTTATTTTTCAGTCTTGACCCTAGCAATTCAACTCCATCATTAGAAAGGCCTAAATTTCTAACTAGATCATTAATCTCTCTCTGAGAAAATGGTTGGGGTCCCTCATCCACAGAAAAATCTGAACTACATTCGTCCTGGTGAGGTAATGTGTCTCCATCCTCAGAATCACTCCGGATATCACCCAAACTTGAAGGTGGGTGTCACTCTTAGAAATCTGAAATTAACATATAAAATCATTATTGGATATGATTTTTTGACTCAAGAATATGATACCAGATTTCAGGTTAAAAAGATAAATTTTACGCTTAGTCAAACTAAAAACATGAGTTTGGCAAGAAAACCTGACGTGATGGAATTTTTTGAATATTTTCCCCCGTTTCAGTGAGTAAAAATCTATAAGAAACAGTAAAAAAAAAATCCTATGCAGTTTTTTGGTTGTAGACCTCTGTTATTAGAGTTACAGGGATAAAATTTGGTATGTGATCTTTACATGTAATTTGTAGGTTTCTTTCAAATTTTGGATGAAATCCGTCTGAAGGCAAGTCTGTCTGTTGGCGTTCATGTGAACACTATAACTCAAAAACTTGAATAGTTAGATGGATAAAATTTAGTACACAGTTTTTTCATCATGAATGTAGGTCCGTATCAAATTTTGGACCAAATACGTCTTAGGGTTGATTGTCTGTCAGTCTGTATAATCACATATTTTTAATTGCAATAACTTCTTAACAAAATTACCTAGATAAATGAAATTTGTTATGTGGCCTTCTTACCTTAATTGTAGATTTGAGTCCAGTTTTTGTGTCAATCGGTGGTTAAAAAACAGGCTTTCAAATTGCATAATTAATTTTTCGAATCCGATTATCCATCCGCGTGCGTACTGGTAGCAATCTCTGTGTACACGGAAGCTATTGAGCGAATTACGCCACTTTGTCCTTGAGCTAACAAGAGTGGAGCCTAGCAGTGTGCGATAGATGCGTTTTAATCGGTACGCATCTCTTTGAATTTGATTCCTTACCTGAACATTTTACAATCACTACAATGAAAAACCTTCTGATAGTCATTGGATTCTGGGTTACAGTAAGTTCGAATATTTTTATCCACGCGGGGAGAGGGGAAACAGCACCTTTTTGGGGAAGTATACGAGAATGTTTAGGGGAGACCACTTCCACTTGTTAACTCAACTTAATGTTTTTTCTTCAAGAAATCTTACATAATATCATAAAAAAGATCTCTTTCATAATAGATCCTTTATTTA
>BGPR01000153.1:982723-1116289 GCA_013235015.1 Araneus ventricosus
CTCTCAGTGCTTTCAATATTGAACATGTGAATAATTTTGCATCTCTTTTCTCAAACTTAATTCAGAACAAATTAATTAGATACTTTTTAAGTTAACTCAGTTAAGAATTAATATTGATGTATTTCCAACCCGATTTAACATTATCTTAATTAAAGCTTGATTATCCGATGCGTTTCATCAATTTCGTTTCCACAGAAAATGAAATTTCCTTAAGCAACGAAGATGTTTACCTTTTGTCCCCCTTCCCCACTATTCATTTACCCACCGCGGTTTTCCTACCCACAAATTAAGTTTTCTCGTGTAATCAACCATTTCGTTTACTTCTGGGTCACCTTCGTAATCAACAAAGCCAAATTGCAAAATCAACAATCAGGCGTAAGAGTAAATTAAAAGATCTGGAAAACATTCTGGGAGATGAGTCATCTCTCCACTGCATCTGTGTTCCGTGAATACACTTAACGGGTACATGTCTGGATTCCCAATAGCGCCAGAAATAAATAATGTCCCCTGCATCTGTTCAGAGGTAATCGCTCTGTGTGTTTAAGATAATAGCATGCCAAACTGGGAATAGTTAGAAGCTTCTTTGAAGAAGACACATACATCACGAATTCTCATTCGGAGGAGAGATATTCTGCGGTTGGTACCGGAATTGGTATCGACATTTTATAATCAGTGTCGTGTTTCAAAATTTTCTTGAAACTTTAATCGCGGATTGTTTGCGCTAAATTATGTAACGATTTAGAAATGGAATCTATGACAGAATGAATTAATAAAAACAAAGAAATGCGATGCCATTTTGTGGCGTAGAATGGCTTAGTTTGGGTTTTAAGAGATTATCTTAGGGACGTATTGTCAAGCACTGGTGCTTATACAGTCTCTATAATAGACGTTAACCACTTAACACATTCGCTGCCACTATTCACACCTGAGATTCGAACCATCTATGTAATTAAATGACCCCTTCTCTTCCATGTCTTAAATACAGTAGAGAAGGGGTCATCTAAATAGATAATAGGTTCTGGACGCGCCAGCTCGTCTGTGGCAGTGAATGTGCTAATTGATTTTCTCTTGTGTCACTCATGCGTGGAATTATCTATCTCTTATAAACTAAAATTAAAGCAGTCTAATACAATATACAGGTCGATTCAGAAGTCCGGAGCAAAAACCGGATTTTCTTGTTACAAAAACAGAATTTATTGGTAGCATAGTTTACAATTTAGATTGCTAGATGGCTCTACAGTTGTCTGAGCGATGTTTTACGTACAATAAGACAATAGTAGAAGGTAGTGACATGCTAATGTTCGTCCTTCATTCAGGAGCTCAGATGGGAGACTAGGAATTCCATCTTTTGCAGCACTAAGCATAATTTGTGATAGAACATGAGCAAAAGAAATGTCACTTTACTATGATGGTTATCGTGCCACATATAGTCAGAGTTATATTTAGTAGAAAACAAGTCAGATGAATGAAAAATTACTTTACTCTTCCCTATTACCTAAATACAAAGTATATTTACAGAACAATCAAGCGTCATTAAAAAAAAGTGCTAATTGATTTGTCTTTATGAAAAAGTTATGCAGACTTAGTTAAAAATATGCAGATCTTCACTAGTACTGCCATGTCGTAACTATGTATCTCTGGAAATTACCAGTCGAAGGAGCTCGATAAAAGATTAAAGAAAAATTCTAGTACGCACACAGTTGTCTTGGTCGAAATCTACCAGGACATCTTTCGTAAACTCCACCCAGTCATTACCTTCTAGTAGGTCTCCCGTGAGAAAATGGTCTGTGTACAAACCGAATGTCACTCAACCACAGGTGTCTTTGAAGATGTGAAAGAGATCGTTCTTTAAATATGATAGACGATACCCAGGACGTCACGAAGTCCCGAATCGACGGAATTTCGTGCCGACATCAATAAGTAATGCTTCAGTAAATGTGACGTGCTGTTTTGGCTAAGTAACAAGAACCCAGCGAAAGTATAATTACTGTAACAATATAAGTTTTAAAAAATGAGATACATTTTCATAACGAGTATATGGTTATATTTTTACGTTTAAACAATGTACCGTTTGAGACGAATTCTCCGCAATAGATACTACTTAAAGAATTTTTAAGATCTCTATTTCGCTTCTTATTTTGTATTCATGACGCTGTTTTCAGTATCATATTATAACACTTCGACCTCTACACTTAATTAGATTCAAGTCCTGTTCCGACATGAGACCTAATTTCAGATAGGCCTCGTAATTTTAAATAGTTTTCAGAAGACAAGGGGACCACACGAACTGGCACTTCCTTCCTGTAATTCCACACCACGATATTGTTACGAACATGGAATGTCGCTTCCCAGCAATGTTGGTCTTATAGTTGGGAAGAGAGTTCTGCAGGGGTATGTATGGGAGTGCTGGGGGAATGGAGCCATCGACCCGGACCTTGATAACCATTTTGGAGACTTTGGTGACGAAATGTGGGATCTCAAAAGTGCTGAAATTTTCTTGATATCTCTATTAGAGACCGAGAACCGGATTTATCCAGATGATTACATGTATCGTCACGGCTTGTCGGGGTGACTATAAATAGAGCCATGCTCGGATCACAAGATAGAGTGTGTGTGTTGATCGACTGGAATCGCCTTTGGAGTGCGAATGTCTTTGGAATCTCTCCTTGGAATTTTATCCGCTGTGCGAGCTAGTAAACTGTTAGACGTCGAGCTGTATTGAAAGTGCTGTTGCTGCTCTTATTAGTGAATTGCTGTTTGTTTGTGTTGCTAATCTGAGCAACTGCTGTTCTTACTGTTACCTGCGCTTCGTGTTTTCCGGAATATTCCAGAACAAAGCGTCGTTCTCCATTATCTTGCTTGTTGGGTTTTCACCGTACACACACCGAGCGAATTTTGTAATAATATCATCGTTATACACCATCGAATCCGTACCCATCAGGTTCCTAACCCGAAACTATACCACCAGTCCATTACGACTGTAACCTCTACCTGATATTATAACTGTCTGCCGCAGATATAATTAGAACATATCGTTGTTGAATGCAATTTGGTCTTCGTCTCCGAAATGGCACCAGTTCAATCAGTATGTGTGTCTCATACTGACTTCGACATTTTCCCTATTGCAGACATCATTTTGCAATACATATTCTATGTCCGTTAGGTATACTTTACTCTTGGGTTTTCTGATGACTCTTACTGTTGGGACTCTAGTCGTGCAAGTAAACCTACAAAGAATTGGCTGATGACGCCGCGAAAGAAGGTTTGCACATTGTTTTAATGATCTGGTAAACACAATGATCTGATAAGGACATAGTCTACGTATATATTTTCACAGATGCCAAATTAACCAACCTACGTATTAGTAACACTTTCATAACTCAAAAATAGACGATGTTTGGTGAGAGAGCACTAATGTTCTCAGCTGTCGTATTGATATTTCAATTTTTCACGTTTTAATCGAATGCCCTAAATTTCATTATTATCGTTTGCGCTTTGTTTTTTAAATCAATTCTCTGTTCCTAATTGGGATTGATTTAAAAATAAAATATCATTCTTTTTTTTGAAAAAAAATATTAATTATAATTGAAAGCAAGCTTGATTTTGTTTATATAGAAATTGAGTTTCAAGCATGAAATTGGTAATGTTCAAAAATTCTTTAAAATGGCTTTTCTGACATTTTAAATTGTGCGCAATATAAAACTTCCTGTAAAATTAAAAAAAACGATTGAAAATTTCTAAAAATTCGTACACATAGTTAAAAATTTTCACGTTACTAATAACACACCAGATATAATAATATAAATAAGAAACGCATTGGCTATGATTCATTAAACTTCCATATTCCCAATTGGGAACATTGGCCAGTCATTATAATTCTTTAAAAAGAAGGAAGCTCTCTATTGTGAGTTTCCACTAAAAACAAAATGGAAAGGAGAATTCCCCTATATTTCAGGAAAGGGAATCCCTTTCTGTTGTTAAAAGTTTAATGCCTTAATTTTGGTAAAAAAAAAGTCATTTTAACTGGAATGTAAAATTAATGCAAATGAATGCAAAAAAGGGGTTTGTATTCGTGCTACTTCCCAGAATGCCATAGGGTACAGTTATAAAGTCTCACTTTTTGCATTTTTTGTGCAAAAAAATCGTTAATTCATTTAAATTCATAAATTTTCAGTTGAATTCATATCTGTGTTCAGTTATAAAAATTATATTTTCAGTACTTTGCTTATTATTCAGTCTGTTCATCACTGTTTTCGATTTTTATGTGTAGTGTAATCAGAAGGCTAATCATGAAGTGGTCAATGTTCCCAATAGGGAACATGAAAAAACCATGTATAAAATTTTTTCTTCATATTTTAATGATTGATATCTTTACACTAAATCATTGGAAGGTGAAATATGTAAAAAAGTAATTAAAAATTAATCTGGATATGAATCCGGTCTGTAAAGGGTTAAATAATAACAGTTATGGCTATATGAACTGGTGGGAGAATAGCTTCACCGAAATACTTTTGAGTTATTAAGAGTGATTGGTCTTATACATTTTATTTAACAAGCATTCATTTTAAATTTTTGAGAGCACTACTCTCACAGAAAACCAGAATCACTTTTTTTTTAAGATTTCGCCATATATTAGAATATCTTTCATGCTTATTTTTCCTATCCTAAATCATTTTTACATTATAACTTGGAGGATAAAATTACCATAATGGCGATATTTTTGGCACAGTATAGCCATTTCTGGCTCTTGTGCAATGAAACAAAAAACTCCATCTCCCAAAATGACACCAGCTAAAAATGTTACTGTGAAAGCCTTAGTAGCGAAATTAAATTACAGTCAATCGTCGCTGTGAAATCCACTATACATAATTTTCCCGAAAATACATTTGTAGCTTTTCTTTTAAATATATAAAATTTCATATGAATATCTCGTTTCCATGTAAATATGTTATAATGACAAACACCCCAGACATGTATATAATAAATATCAAGGTGTCTGGTGCGATTTCTTGGACACCATATGCAACAGTTATGAAGAGAAATCTACATATTCGAAGCTAAAGTACATGATTAAATGCATTTGCAAATGACAATTGTCTAATGGATAAATAATATCCAATGCATCTGTATTGAAATTTAACTAAATGTAACGCTATTCATAAAAGTTTGTAAATAAGTCTGCTTTCGCAGAAGAATCACTCAAATATTTAAATTACCATGTATTGAGATCTCATTTCAAAATATTTCTCATTGCGCAGTTATGTGAATTTATATGCAAAATATTGTGACAATCACCCAGCTACTGATTTATAATGTGTAGCCTGGAGCATTTAAATATGAAAGTGTAAATTATTTTATGGAAGGAAAATTCATAAATTATGGTACAAAAGTGAATTGATTGGATTTAGCGAAGTCTCATGTGCATAATGTTAGATTGAGACTAATTCAACGCTCTTTTATCACACAAAGATAGCCTCAACACAGAATGAAGAATGGTTTGACTTGAAACATAGCTTCCACGAATTTTTTAGAAACAATTTAGCTTTTACCTCACTGTAAATGAGTGGTAGAATAGTGATAGGAGGGGCAAAGGGATATAAATACCTTGAACGCCTAAAATAAAAATAAGTTAATTTTGCTTATTAGTATTTGTTTGCCACAGTTTAGTCAAATCTGGCTCTTGCAGCATTAAACATCACAAATGAATCAATCAATCGTTTATTTCAAAGGACGTTATTTTCCATGCTACTCTTCTGGATAGGTCGGTTCCAATGTGAAAGAAGATAAATGCATGATATACGTCAAATGCGGCTTGCGGTGGCCTGGTAGTAAAGTATCGGCTTCATGAGTGGAGGATGACGTGTTTGTATGATTTTCAAAATATGGCAAACAAAAAACTTGGCTCGATTGATCTTGAATTGCTGCAAGAAAACTTTAAAAATAAACAAGGAGGAGAGTTCTCACCTCGACATTCCCATATAGTTACATAATATGGAGTGTTATGTGTTTCGCTTCGTAGTATAGCGAAGAAGTTCGATTATGCGCTTTCGACCTCTCTTCTTTAACCGTCGGGATGTGAAATATGATATAGATCTACAGTTTTGTTTTAAATGTCCGCATGCCACATTTCATCTATCTAGCTTGTTGCGTTTTTAGATTATTGCGTTCACATACACACGAATAAAAATACCGACAATCAGTAAACCTTTTGACAAATTTGGTCCAAAATTTGATGCAGATCTGTAATTTTGATGATAGAATCATATGCCTAATATCCTCTACCAAGACTGAGGCAGTATTTAATGAAGGCTGCGGTGGCCTAGTGGTAAGGTCTTGGCTTCGGGGCCGGAGGGTTCCAGGATCGAAACCCGATTTTTCTGAAGATCCACTGTGTATGTGGGCCCTTTGTGCGTGAAATCATACATAGAGGGCCAAATGTACACCCGCTGGTGTGGTATGGAAGTTTGGAGAGGGGATTCCAGCTCAGGTGTCGTCCTTTTCATCTGACCGCGGTTCAAAATTACGAGGTTTGTCCCAAAATAGTCCTCATGTTGTTTCAAAACGGGACGATAATATAACTAAACTAAAGCAGTATTCAATTATCGCTTTAATGTTCAAACTGACTAAAAGTCAGAGAGACTCTTCAAGCTGATAGATTTCGTCTGGAATTTTATGGACATCTATAGTTTCGGAGTAAAGACCACATACCAAATTTCCATTCTTCTTCACAGACATTTCACTCTTCTGGTTCTCACCTTAATTCCAAAGAAGGTTTCTATCGGGCTCATGGAGGTTTGAATGGTGGCGATTCATCAAAATCTCGAGGTCGAATTTTCTGATGATTGCAATACTTTATGTTTGTTCACTACCTATAAGAGGAAGTAAAATATCAGCAAAAACGGTTGATAATTTGTACTCAAGTTGATTCTCAGAAGGGAACTTGAGGAAATACATTGATTTCTTTTTAAGTCATTGGACATTTAGGAATAAAACGGAAACTGTTAGAACTCCCAACTAATAAGGGTGAGATTTTTGGTCTCGAGATAGTAGGAATAATCTAGTAAATTATAATAGTCAGATTACTGAAAGAGAACAAATAATAGATATATTTATAGGCAAATATCTAAGAAAGATTCAAAATATAAGAACAAGGACATAATGAACAGAAAGGAAAATATATTATTTGTTTCTTATCCGTTAACTGAAATTTAAATAAAAAAATGAACTTTCTAAACGCTGCAGAGATTAAAATTTGGAAAAGGGTAGCCAGCAATAAATCACAAGTTATCAGCTGTTCGTGAATGTGTGTTGCCATGGGTGTAATCAAACATTGAAGCCATAATGATAAATCTTAGGAATCTCAATTTTCCTTGCGCGGAGCAAATTTGTTTCCCCTTGACAGTTAACTGATCAGAGAAGGAAGCGCCATTAAAACTCTACGGCAAATTGCTCGTTAAGGATTTAGTGTGAGAGGGGCGGATCTCAACCCATCCGAAGTTGTGCAAGTAGTGTCCTTCGCGGAGATCCCCTCCCCTTTCCTCGTATTGAAGTTTATATAGAACCAAAAGCGAAGCGTTACATTAAATTAACTGGTAAGTGTGTTCGTAGGGCTACATTTGTCTGAAATCGTGCCAGGGAAATTATTGCACGGTAGGATTTTAATAAGCACAGGGCGTCCGCTCCATACCCTAATTATGGGAGCTTCTGCGGTCCAGGAGTCTTTCTCGATTATGAAGCTTTCCTAATAAATGTGCGAAGCGAGTATTCAAATTAAAACTTTATGATTTCAAAAGCACTTAGTTCGTACCTAGACGATATTAATAAGTTATAAGGCTTCCCTCCTATCTCGATAAATGGACCTTTCACACATGGCGATGGCTCAAGTATTAGGCCTTTCAACAAGGAAGCCTTTCAACGGTCTAAGCTGTTCTTTGATATTAGGCGAAGAGCTTTCAGAGGTCGGCGGAGGTCTAAAGAAATCGGATGAATCCTTAAGCGGATATTTTCCCTCGTAATTGTTCAAATAGGGCTTTAAAGAACAATTACTTGCTAGTGATTCGAAATTCTCTCTACATTTATTGGACAATATGGAAGGAGCCTCGGATAGAATTAACTCCAGCTTGAGGGAAAGGGTTTCATTAATTTAAGAAACACGCCGGCCAATTCGCGAAAGGCAAGCAGGATAATTAACACTCAAGAGAGTTATTTATTCTTAAAGATTGAATATTTTGAAATTCTAAGTGCACTCGCTATGTCCAATTAATCGTTTTCCTCGAAATGGCATTGAATCCTTCACTTTAAAATGCCTTTAAAGCTTTTAGGAAGCGTTCCAGCGTAGTAAAATTTTACCGATTTCTTTTTTTCTCGTGCTTCTGTAGCGCGACAAGTTTTGCAAACTTTAGAAATGTATTTATGCATTTTTAAGCACACTTTTATGAAAACCTGTGTTACTGAGATAATCTGTAATAAAGCAGAAAATAAAAAATTGACTGCAATCAAAAGAAAACTCCAACACTACAGTAGTTAGTAATTCGTCTTTTTTACGTAATATGCCGTTTCAGTAAAAGTTAACAATTAGTTTTAGTTGCGTGATTAGCTCTTACGAAATGAGCATTAATGACTTGGTGGCAGGGTCTTATCTTCATCATCGAAAGATCTCTGGTCTCAATCTCGATTCCGCCGAGTATCCGATAGAAGGTTGTGCACGTTATACTGGAGGATTCAAAATTCAAGCCTACTAACTCTTCAGAACACAACAAAATGATTTAGAGATGTATTGGCTGAAACAGATCATTTGAAAAACCACTTGTGAATTGCATTAAAAACGTCTCAATTGTAGATGAAATAAATAAGATATATACAGAAGTTTGTCCGGATAATTATAAATTTATTGCTTGAAAAAAGCTGACTGAATCGAAAATGAAATTTTAAATTAATAAAATGGATTGGCAATTGAAATTTTACTTGGACTCAGAATTTATTGCGTACTAGCTTCGAACTAAATTCAAACTTCAGAAACGGAACTGCTACAGATATCTATGAGAATATTTGTTTAGAATTTTCCGTCTGTCGGAACGGAAAATTAGTTATCCATTTAGAAGAGAATCTCCCTAGAGTCAATCTTGTAATGCAATATTTCATTTTATTTTCTACATTTTAGACAACAGTGCATAGATGATTCAAAGAACTTTTAGATACTCATTAAGAAACGAAACTTATTTCTACGCTTGTAACTATCTTTAAGTATTACTTGAACTGTGAAATTTTGCATTAGAAACAGATTAATAAACGCGCTTACTTTTGCATTTTAAATGTTACTGGACTCTAACAGTGCAGGTTACAAAGACGTGCCGTTTGATTATTTCTTTCAATTTATAATTGCTAAAGTGGTGCAAAATGAACAAACACATATATGATTTATTTAGCTTTAGAGATGATTTTTAATTTTGTTTGATTGAAATTGTATATTTTTTGTTACGTTTTGTGCCACAAAAGCATGAATTTAAGAATACTAATATAAAATAGAGCAAAATCAAAGGCATTTTGGGATTTTGCAGAACAAACTTAATGAAAAATGAGAGCAGTATCAAAAACGCAAAATAGTTGTTGACATGGATAGTTAACCTCAGTTTTGTGGAAATAAGTAGAATTGGAAGGAAAATAAGTCAAGATTTTTTTTTGTTTTAACATACTATTTTATATTACATGTTACTTCACGTGTGTGGTTACGTTGACACATTATTTATGTTAAAATACTGTAACGTGGTTATTCCCAAGATCAACTCTGAATTACAAATTTTGTTAATTTTTGTGGTAATCAGTTCTAAATATATCAAAACGTTTAAGAAATATTCCGAAAAAATATTTCAACCCTTTTTTTTTAAAAGTGAGTGTCTCCTATAGAAAATATTTGGACGGACGCTATGGTGAATAAGAAATTTAAATTTATTTTATTTATTTAACCTCAATTTCAAAATCTAGTGACATTTCGATTAATCTGGGGGAAGTTCTGATTCTTTATCATACATGCTGATATACCGATTTGAGAATTTCTTTGAGGGGTCCATATATTTGGAAATCAATGAAATTCTATATATTTGGAAATGTATGAAATTCTATATATTTGGAAATGTATGATATTTCATATATTTGGAAATGTATGATAGCGAGAGACCGATCACGATGACAAAAACTCGCTTTATGAGAAAACGGAATACAAAAGGGATATAGACGATCATACACCCAATTTTTAAAAACAATTGTGTGACACAGAACATTCATTTCAGGCACGAAAGAATTAGAAAAACATTTTCAAGAATTTAAAATAGCATACGAGACAAATTGCAGGATCACGTGTTTCCGAGGTCCACGGTCCTTTGTTCATTTGAGAACTGACTTAGAATCAATAAACTCGCTTTTATATAGTTTTCTTATTAAATGTGAGAAGAAGTCCACAAATTAGTTTAAAAAACATCCGAATTTCTGAAACATGTTTCTTAACTTCAAACTTCGAATATTTTCAAAAAGCTTGATTTCATAACAAATAGTCGTTACCAAATGTCGTCGATTTCTTAAGCGTTTTGGTCACCAAATACAGCAATCCTCTCTTTAGTGTCAAGTAATGGAAAATATAGCAATTAAGTAAAAAAAAAAAGATAACCAGCAAGTATTTTTCTGTTGCTGAAAACCACTGGAATCTTGAGAAACAATTTCATAAAGTAAAGAATTGTGATTTCGAACCACTCGTGTTGAACAGACACGATATTAAATATAAATCTAAAAGTCATACAGAAATGACTAGAAGATCATTTTGCCTACGATAGTTTGGAATAAATTTTCTTTTAACGGTTTTGGAATAAATTATAATTTATTAGAAAATTATAATTTATTATATTTTAATTATTTTATAACATGTAATTAGAAACGATTCTTGGATGGTTAAGCTTATATTAATTCAATCGAATTTCTCGGGAAAAGAATCTTATAAGTAATAGCATTCCATTATTCAAAAATAATGCCAAATCTCAGTTTTCTAATTAATTTTTTATGTTTTTAAAAAAATCCAGCCTTTTGGAGCGAAATTCTAACATGTCTTTCCTTTGAACAAATACCGAAACCTAGAAGTGAACCAGGAAGCATTAAAAAAAACGAGTTTGAATAAAAGTAAATCTGGTTATTTCTATCTGGATATTATCTGCTTTGTGAAACGTCATTCAAAGTTCAGATAAACGTATACATACAACAAGATAATTTAAAAATCCCTCTGATTCGTAAAAATGTTAGCCTTGATTTCTAAATTACGATGCACAAAAATGCATTGAAATTGTTCACATTTGACATTATTTGGAAATTACCTGCTGCTAACTCGGTTTTTGGACAATAATATGTTTCAAATTCATTTATATACAAATTATCCTACCAAATAAAGCATTTTAGTTTTTCTAGTTCAGAACTCTAAGCGAGTTATGGTATTTTAGAGAACTTTTTATTTCTAAAGTAGTTCTTCAAATCTACGAATTATGTGATTGACTGGACTTGGTTTCTGGAAGAGGAATCCTAGTCCTCCTAGTTTAATTCGAGTCTGACAACGGGAAAGGCTTCTGCTTTGTGGTTAGTCTATTTAAAGACTTAAGGAAATATTTTTGTACTATTTTATGTATTTGATTCCATTTTATAATATTATATATATTTTGTTCAAATATTTTTGTGGCGTTATATGTAATTTGTTGAAATATTTTGCAGTTTACGTAATTTATTTTCAATTTTTAAAGAGTTAAATTTACAGAAATTGATGAACGTGGTTGATCTGTAATAGTCATCTAAATGGCCCTATGCGCTCAAGAATAATGTGAAAAGCAGTAGTCCAGCTCTCCCAGTTACGGTTGCAGTGAAAATATTTCGAAATTTCAAATGACAATACCTACTTTCTTTCACAGAAATGTGATCCTCTCAATGAAGAACATAAAATGGAGTTGTATGGAGTAAAAAAGCTTAAAAGGGAGTATTTTTAGCACGAAAAATACCTTTCGAACGTGATATTGACTGTGACGTCAATGGAGAATAATTCTTGTTCTGGTGAACATGAAAACAATTCTTGTTCTGGTTTTGCTGGTAGATACTGTTGATGGAAACACAACAGGTTTTGATTTCTGTGAATGTTAACTGTGTGAGATTCAGTTTCATGCTATATTCAATTCAAATGCGCGAACAGTTCATGTTGAAGCAAGATTATGTTTTGAAATCTTTCAATGTACAAGCACTCATATTTAGCCGATTTTCATTACCTTAAATGCATGCCTGTCATGTTAGCATTGCTGTCGAACTTCACCCTAAATCCTCTACATCTTTGACTGAAATAATGAAGGTTCGAGTTGCCCAGCTCCTAGTAGCACAACAATATTGTAAAATATTTTGGGAAATATTGAACAATGTTGTGAATACCGAGGAATACCAAATGCTGTGTCTAAATTTTTAAAAGTTATGTAAACGTAACATTTTCTCACAAAAATATTTGTTTCAGCTTAGTAATTCATATTATTTACGATTATATTTCAAAAAATTCAATGGAATAATTTTTCATTAAAAAGCCAAATACTGTATAACACTGAGTAAACAATATTGGAAATTTTATATTCCCCCAACGTTGATCAATGTAGTGGTGACAGTATTGAAATGTCTGCGTTTAAGAACGTTGACCAATGTAGTGCTGAGAATATTGTAAATTCTACGTTTAACATCGTTTATAAATGTAGTGACGACAATATTGTAAATTCTGCATTTAGCAATATAACACAGCGTTTTATTATTCCAGTTTATTTTACTTGAAGTGACTATACAACCTGGATACGTTTGTATATATCTTGTTTTGATTCTTTGTCTCTGTTTTAAAAAAACTTCCGGTTTTTAATAAAATCTCCTAAACCATCCTTCTTTTTATTAATTTAATAAATCATTGATAATTTCAGAAAACCATCTAGGCATTTTTATAAAAAATATTACTTTTGAAAAGTTCTCAATTCCATCTTTTACTAAATGTAGAACTCGCTCTTAAAAGAAAACTTTATATAACCTTTTTCTTAATGTTGAAATTCTAACGTTCATAAACAAAATTAAACCCTAAAAACAGTCAATGTTTATTGAAAAATAAAAACTTTCTTTGGGTCCCATATTTTCAAAAGTAATTACTTTTGAACCCTAGTTTCATAATGGACCTTATGCACGTGTCGTCATAGTCACATGACGGCGGGACGCCGAAAACAACTGATCGGAGTTCGAATAGAATGCATAGCAAGCTAAAATAGTCATTTTTTCAGAAATAATGACAAATAGCCATAATAAGTTATTCAATTAATGTGAAATATATTAAAACTCAAATATATTTGTAAAAAACATTCAGAGATAAGGATTATGTATTGAGAGTTACAAATATAAAAGAAAGCTTCTTCACACGAAGCACATCGTATTTCTGAAGGGATGAAGATCACAACAAACAGTCCTAAATCGACGACACTAGAGAAATAATTTATAGCAATGAAATTTTCTGCCGAAATACTTCGTTAAAAGATTGAAGGAAAAAAATAATAAAATTTCAGTCGACAACAAATTGAGTTAATAAAAGAGGGCCTGCGATTGTTATGTATTAAAACTAATATTCTATTATTTTTATCCAAAAAACCTGCTTTTATAGACAATAATCGTAAAATAAAAAAAAACTGTCAGAAATATATACTATTAAGGAAAAATTTTAATTTTCTATAAAACAGTATGTATTATAAGCGAATTTTACATTTTACATAAAAAGTATGTATACCAAGTGTTACAAAAAAGCATATAATCAACACAGAAGAAATCAATTTTTAAAAAAGCAAAAGAAACTATTTCCATACAAAGCAAAAAATCACTTATTTCGAGTTATGACAACACACAAGAATGCATCGTTGCACGAACCACTGTCTTATTTTTGTAGATGATAAAGATTACAAAAAATCGTCCTTAATCGACTATGATAGATAAATCGGTTTTATCAATAAAATTTTCTGACGAAATACTTCGCTAAAAAATTGAAGGTAAAAATTTAAATTGATATTTCAGTAGTCAATTTACATGCCGATTATACATAGTAAAGAATAGGCGTTCACTTTGTTTATCCAGCCACAGCTGTTTTTCTATACTCTCGAACTCAAACTGTGCATAAGGTCCATTTATTCTACTAGCAAAACGTAGTTAATAGCGAAAATCGCTCTCTCTTTGACTTCAAATCATATTCTGACTCAAAATTATAAAAAAAGTTAATTAAATAAAGAGGACAATTCAAAATAAGATGTAGAGATGCACGATACTTCGTATCAAGCCAAGCTGGGTTACTGCAATCTATCGTCAGCGTTGAAAGTCTCGGCTGCTGAGTGGACAAGGCGATTGATGAGGTAGCCAAGTTGTTCGCGGCTCGAATCCAAGGATCGTATGCGTAACAGATGTCGATTACAACGTAAACAAATGATGCGGTATGGAAGCAAAGTTTTTTTCAATCTCTAATAAATAATTAGGTTTAATATTAGGAATATTTATAATTTTAGGGAAATAAATAGTACATTATTGAAACTAGGTTGAACTATATTGTATAATAGTGCTCAATATTTAACAAAATTGACACGCAATATTAAGCAATATAGGAAAAGTCTTAGATTTTACACTGTTTCAATATTGTAACACAATATTATACACTATTGATTTTTCGAATTTTACAATATTGAACAATATAGTGTGCTACTATCTTAAGTCAAATAACATCCTCTAGCATGCACACATGACGTTTCCGCCTATATATTCCTTTAACTTGTGAGCATGGCCTACTTTTAAATTTGTCGGAATGTTATCGAGTCACCCAGCATATTTCAAATAATTAACCACAAACGTGGAAAATATTTTCTTAGGATAAAAAAATTATATTTTTTTATTTGTTGGCTTACAATTTCTTTTGTTAAGGCAAATATTTTTAGAGACGATGTTTCCTTCACGTTTGTTTCTTTAAAACTCATATCTGAATAAATAAAATCATAACTAGAATCTAAAACACATCCTACTTTACTGGCGAACTTATGTTTATCATTAATGTAAACCAAGAGTGCTGAGTCGAAAAATTGTGCAGCTTACGATCAGTGTTTTTTGGTCTATACAATAATTTGAATGTTGTACAAAAAATTTAAAGTTAAATATTTATTATTCAGGAAATGTTTCTAGTGAGCGACTGAAAATTAGAAAGTAAATCCATTTGAGATTTTTCATACCCAAAGCACGTGGGTTAACCGTCGGATGAGAGAGAAAATAGAAAAATCACGTAATCCAGTTTCTAGACTTTAACGTTAACCTAAAGAGAGAATGTTTGAGTGATCAGGCTTAACATGGAACATTCTTATTTCCACGTTGGTCTTCTCATGAATGCATAATTCCACAACTAGTTTCCACAATTCTCTTAAGCGTTGTAAATGTTTTCACTGAGGGCTAGAGAGCACATTAGTTATATGTGGAGCATTTGAAGAAGAATGCAGTGCGCAAATAATTATTATAATAAAAACCACAAAAATACCACTGTAATAAAAAACCGCATAAGACATGCGATATGACGTTATAATACATAATTCATCATGATAATTAAGATGGTCCAAGATTCCAGTTCAGATGCTATAACAGGTGGAAATAGCAACTACGAGCCATGGTTTCATTACGAAGCGACAACTGAGTCAGCATCCTACAAAACAATTTTCCAACCCACAGTATATATAATTCTACAAGGCTCTCACTTCAAGGCATTGAATCAGGTACTTTTGGTTTAGCAATTTTAATTTCCTGTTGTAAAGCTACACGAAGGCTAATTTGGGAACAACTGCTTAATTTTGAGCCTCGGTCAAATAAAGAAGACAATATCTCGGCCAGGAGCCAGCCTCTCTCCAAACATTTACGCCACACTAGTGGGAGGACGTTTGGTCTTCGACGATTTAACGTGCACCACGCCTACATACACGGTGGATCATTCGTAGAATCAGGTCTCGATGCCGCGATCCTCTTGTCCGAAGGCAGGATTCTGCTACGAGGCCACCGGTGATCCTACCATGGACTGACTACATGCAATTACGATCCTTCAGTCCTAAATCCTTAACTATAACATTGTACTACCAAAGTCTCCTGCTTAGTGTAAGAAAGGATGCACCCAAATGGGTAATTTTTCTAACTGAATCCTTTCAATCCATTTACGGACAAAACTTTTATAAATTAACACGTTTAATACTAGTAGAAGTCAACTTTTATCTTTAAAACGTTACATTAATCCAGCAAATCAAACATTGACATTAATGTAATTTTTTATATACCACTATTTGGCGCAGCATGGACAAACCTTGTTATTGCGTCATAAAAGACTCATCAAACCACAAAAACATTCATATAATCTTATAATTAGATTAAGCCGTACATTATTGTCTAAATTAAATTTCTTCAACAAATTTTCGCTTCTTGTAAATCATTACACATGGAAAAGGGAAAACCATGAAGTCAAAAAAGAAAAGCAGATTCATCTCTTTTAATTTGAAACGATTCCATAAAAATTCCTAGAAAAATACTTAAACATAAAGAATCCAATAGCGGAAATAACCTGCAGAACGGACGATATTTCTACGTCATTGTATGGACAAAAATTTGGGGCACGCTTGTCAATGGCTATTCACTCCACACAATATCCCAGGAAAAGTTGAGACGCCGCATCGTGAATCAGTCTTTTCTGAACCAAAACCTTTTAATTACGACTTAATACACTCTCATTTTGTTCAATCAATAAGTGGAACGGGGCGTAGAACTCCAGCATCTGTTATTTATCGACGGAATAGTTATGAGTGGTTAGCCCAAAGTACAGACGTCTAATAGTAGTAGTAGTAGTAGTAGGTAGCTTTCTCACTATCAGTGGCTTGCTCGAGACAGATTTAAGTGGCGAATAAATTTTCAGCAGATGTTGACAAAAGGGGAAGAAGAACGACCATTAAAATGCATTTATCTAGGATAAACATTTAAGTATTGAATTTTAAAGAAAGCCGCCAGCAAGACGGGTGTACCGTTTGGGGTCGAAGATCGATTTGAAGGAGATGATTTTTAAAGTAATTTTGGCTATTCAGGGGAAATATGAAACCTTCGTTAGCTGCAAGATGTTTGAGGAGAATTGCATAGCCTTCAATAAAGGGAAATACATTCATTGCCCAATACTTAATGGGATTAATTTTGAGTCTTAGTTATTTTCTACTCGCTTTCCTTTGGAAAGTAAGTCTTGGTTGTAAATTTCAAGCAGAGCTCTTTAACTCTACGACCATTTAAGAACAAAATGTTTGCTGCGGGTTATTATTCCTTTCTGCGAGACAATTTTTCGTGTTTATTGGATGAATGAAATGAAGTTTTATGAATGAAACAAAATTTTATCCCTGCAGATGTAAGATATAACACGTTTTATTGATTTTTATAAGCTTAATTCTCTAATGTGAGAACTTTTGCTTATAAATCAGTGCTTCGGTATCCTTATGTTTATTTAAAAATAGATATATTTCAAGTTGAACTATTTAATTTCAAAACAATTTATGAATTAAATTCTTATCTGTAGCCGATGCCAATTTTCTTTTCTGTTAGTGACTTTTTATTATTACATATTTTTGATGAATGAAACTACTAAGTATTTCGGTTGATGAAGTTGCATGTTTAATTTAAATGTATTAAGTTTTATTTCCATAACATTATTTCGATTTTAGCAGTTTTATGTTTATTTTAAAATGCAGGGTGTCCGATAATTGTGGAACACATTTTAAAAATTAATTTAAAAAACCTAATAATGTTACAACTACGGTTTCTTTTTAAATGAGAGAGCAAATCAAAAAGTTTTTTTCAGATAGGTAACGCGGCGTTACGGCGTTCTAAGTTTGCTACAGCTATAGAATTCCATACGCAATGGCTACTGATCGGCAGAAACCGACGCTCGTTTTCTGGTTTCTTTTTTAGTTTTTCTTCAATATCTCAAAAAATATTCAAATTCCTTCCACACTACATGTGAATTAACAAATTAAAGAGCGTAAAATTCCTTGCAAATACATGATTTTATTTTTCTTCTTGCTTTAATATTTTTGCAGATAATGGCTCTCAAAAATAGGAGATTTTCAATAATTTACGGCCACCCAGACACCATAACGGCGCGTTTCCTAACTGAAAGAAATTCTTTTTGAAAGGCGCTTTCATTTTTAAAAAAAACTTTAGTGTGACATTATTAATTTCTTAAAAATTAATTCTTGAAATGTGTCCCACAATTCTCGGACACCCTGTATATGTATTTCTATATGGACTATTTAACTTCACGTCAATTTAAAAGCAGAACTTTTAGCAGTAACCGGAACATGCTTCTTTCAACGAGGAAAGTATGAATTTTTGTTTGCATAGCATTATTTCGGTGTTAGTAGCTTTATTTTAAAGCAGAAAGTGTTTTTTACGCTTTGCCAGAAGCCGTATTTATGTTTCACGACTTGAGTTCCCATTTTCTGTTTTATTTCATTGATTTAATGTGTTTCTGACACAAAATGATCAATTCTGGACCGTGCGGTAACATACCTTTTCAATAATTAAACCATGAGGATCTTTCACTAGACAAATAGGGTTTCTGAACTTCAGAGAAGACCTGAAGTCTTCTCAGAAGTTAAGATATTAAATCTACTACTAGTGTTTTAATAATAACTGTTAACAACTTATTCTTAGCATTTATAATTAAATATAAAAATAAGAACTATATATTACTAAATGTAAAATAAGGGTCGTATGTGAAATCTGATATTATGATACATGTAAGGATCTGTTGAGGCATTTATTAAAGTTAAAAATAAGGATTATCTATTATTGAAAACAAAATAAGAAATTTTAATTAGTGAAGAAAAAAATTAGGTTCAGAAGTGAAATTTTATATGATCTGTGTAAATATTTATTATTAAATGGAATAACAGGGATAATTTTTATTGAAGGCAAAATAAAGAATGTTTATAATTAAAGATTAAAGCAAGGCTCGTGAGTGAAATTTGAAATTAGAATTTATGTAAGTGTTTATTATTAAAGGTGAAAAATATAAGAATCACTCACTATTAAAATAATACAAGGAACGCCAATTATTGTAGAATAAAATTAAGGGCCGTAAGTGAAATTGGGTATTATGATATATGCAGGCAGATCAATCCAAGCATTTTTTTAATAAAGATAAAAACAAGAACCATTTATTATTGAATATAAAATAAGGAACGCTAATTATTGAAGATGAAAATAAAGCTCGTAATGGAAATTTGATACTATGATCAATTCAAACCAATATACTCATGAATTTATTCTAAAAGGTAAAAATTAAGGACTACTTATTATTGAAGATAAAATAAGGAACATTGATTGTTAAAGATAAAAAATAAGTCTAGTAAGTGAAATTTGATCTATACAAGCGGCATACACTCTTTGGAGAGAACCCTGACATTATCAGTCAGTCCTTATTTAATGAAGCTTCCTTAAAAATATAATATATGAGTATCCCTGGAGAAGAAAAATCCCTAATTTCGAGATCGAATCAAGATGCATGGAGATCGAAAAATCCATTATTTCCCAACGCGTTAAAACTAATTTCAAGTAGTAGAAGAATTCGTAAAGGTCGTCATCCGTCAATATCTAATCCCCGCAGGGAAGTCTAATCTAATTTCTCGTTGCAAGCTTTAAATTTACATGCTGTAAATTTACCTGAATTAGTGATACTGGTAATGACCATTTATTTAAGACGTGGATCAGGTAACTCTTTTTAGTGATATTTATCAGCTCCGTATTTGCTCAGAGCTCTTGGGTGAAATGGCGTACTTAACCGCACTTTTCTTCGTCCCTGGAAACTAAAACTCTATTCGACTAAAATGCAATCGAAATAAAATTATCCACCCAAGAGTAATTGGAAGCAGTAGTTACATCTTTATTTCATGGATAAAGCAGCGTCGTTATTTCGCTATCTTTGGAATTGAATGACTACAATTCAGGGATGAAACTGAATAGAGGTTGGGAATGCCTTACATTAATGTCCTAGCAAATATCTCGATGTTCACGGAGGTGTAACGTAACATTTATTAAATAGGATGAATATATTTTCGAGGTTGATACGCATTATAATAGCTTACGGTGTGCGGATCTCTAGTCATAAATTCTTAGTTGGTTTATGATTTTTGAATGAATTGGTGAAATTGAGGTACAACTCAAGCAACATGTTCTTAACAAATTAAATCGCCTTAATTTAACGTTTTTATGTCTAGTTCAGTGATTTACTATAGCAGCTGAATAATGTATGTTCTCTTTCTTCCTTCAATTTTTTCAGGTATTCATTGCTTTAATATTATCCTGTATATTTACATTATAATAATAGTGTTTTAATGAACCCTACCTGCAAAGCATCCTCTTTGTAATTCACTTGATTGATTAAGAATTAGAAAATATTAGTGTCAATGATATTAAGCTATTTTTGAGTAACAATTTAAAAATAATGAACTATGCATAAATGCTAAATTTGTTACATTGGCATTCCTATTTTTATTCAAAATTTGTCAGTCATTAAATTGCTTCTTTGAAATTTGCAATACACTTTCAAGATGAAAGTTTACGCTGAAATGTTCATTAAGTTCCGAGCATTTTTTTAAAGGTCTAAAATCCCTTTTTAAAAATAAAAGGAAAGGGGGGGGGATCAAAAATCAGGATCTGGGCTAAAATTAAATACCCTACTCGGAGTATATCTGATTTATATTTTCCAAGAAGGTATAGAGGAGTAAAAACAGCCCCTCGGACTATTAGGGGGCCTCGATAAATAAGCTGCGCTAGTTGTTGAAGGTTAACGAGCTCATTCTATTAATCAAAAGGAAGAAAATATCGACGGCGATAAATTTGACGGGCAGGCAGTCACATTAAAGCACAAAAGTTTCATTAGTCGCTGGCCTTTATCCTTGTCTGATGGATCGGTGCTCTTTGACGCGGGCCATCTTCTATTACAATTTAGGCTGCGCGCTGCGACAGCTTGGAAAATAATGCCACGCAACTTCACTCACGGCCGTCATTTAGCGACGCGCGGATTAAAATGGATATCGAAGGCCTTACAATGATAGCATCTGAAATCATAAATCCTTCAATAAATCACGGGGCTCCCATGCTAAAAGGGTATTACGTAGTTTCTTCTGAGAAAACAGAGAACTAGATGGACGAGTTTCGTTGAAAAAGCATTGTTAGGTTTCGTTTATTCCTCTTCGGAGATTCGATATCACTCTTAAAATAATAATGAAAATAATATACATGTATATGAAAAAATAATGAAAAGAAAACGTTTTAAAAAACACGCTTTTATTAGTGTTCTCAAAAGTAGAAAATTGTTTTAATAAAATTATGTAGGTCAAAACTAGACAGTAAATGTATGAATGTTTAAAAATGTTCCTTATTATGATAGTTCTTTATTATGAGAGCTTGGAAAATAATGCTACTCAACTTCACGCACTGCCGTCATTTAGCGACGCACGGATTAAAATAGATATCGAAGGCCTTACAATGATTGCAACTGAAATCATAAATCCTACAAAACATTATGGGGCTCCCATGCTAAAAGAGTATTATTTAGTTTCTTCTGAGAAAACGGGGAAACTAGATAGATGCAAGAATTTAGTTGAAAAATTACTGCTAGGTTTCATTTTAATTCCTCTATGGAAATTATTATACTCGTAAATTTCTGTTGATGATACCTGAAAAAATATTAAAAATAAAAAATAGTTTTTAAAAACACGCTTTTATTAGCATTCCAAAAAGTAGAAAATAATTTCTAAAAAATATGAATGCCAAAATGAGACAATAAAAGTATGGTTGATCGTTTATAAATGTTCTTCATTATAATAGTTCTCTATTAAAAATAACACCAGACAACTTCACTCACGGCCATCATGGACATGCGGATTAAAAGGCCTTAAAATGATAGAATCTGAAATCATTAATCCTGCTATAATTCGCAGGGCTCCTATGCTAAAAAAGGTATTACTGAGAAAACACTTACTAGGAGTAGGTATTACTGGAAAACTTGCTGAAAGAGTTTCGTTGAAAAATTACTGTTAGGTTTCATTTAAATTCGTGTTTTTTTAATCTAAATATAATTTTTATAAGCTTAATAGTAATTCATGAACAAGAATACATTGAATATTTCGAATAAAAAATAATAATAAATGAAAAAATAAATATTTAAATCTTATGACTCCGTACATATGAAACAAAATATAATGTTGTGTAAAATATAATATAATGTAATGTAATATATGAAACAAAATATAATTTTTAATACCTCAATCGTTTGCTTTATAACTGATACTATGGAAGAGTTTTTAATGATAATATTGGAGAGCTGCTTATATTATTTTATGACAGAATGTCAAAGAATCAAAGTTATCGAAACTAAACAAAGAAAAAGGTAATTTTAAATCATAAAATTTTATATATTTTTATTATTATTGTGAAAAACTTATTAAAATTCGACGCATTTAAGAAATTTTCAAGCACAGAACGAAGTTCAATTTTCAAAAGAATCAAATACAAAATCAGATATCTCTATTTGTAACTTTTGCAACCGTCAATCTTCTATAAAAAATTAATGAGAAAAATTAAACACAAGGATATCACAAAGAACCCCCACCCCACCCTGCTGTACCATCCAGATCAACGATGAAAGACCGGCCACCGCGACAAAAAAACGGGCACTGAAGTCGACCGCAAAATAGCACCCATTACGAGCGGATCATACGACGATCTCGCCCCTCTTTTACGGGTATACGACCCGTCTTCGGAGACAGTGGCCATTAATACCAGGATATAAGTCAATAATGTTGACAAGAAGTTGTAAGGAACTGTAGAATACAACTTAGCGATAAAAAAGTTTTATTAGCTCACAAGGAGCTGGTAACAACAAGCGAACAGAGAAGATGCACAAAATTAGTGTGACTCATCATTTATACTTTTGAGGATTATTCCAAAATACTTACCCAGAAGAGTAAAGAATGGTGTAGAAATTCCTAGAACATAATACAGGGTGATCATAAATTATTGGACCCATTTCAAAAATTAATTTTTAAAAACCTATAATGTAGCAACTTCTTTTTTAAAACGAGAGAGTAGCTCAAAAAGTTTTATTTTTGAGATAGGTAACGCGTCGTTACGTTAAACTAAATCTGCGCTAGCCAACGCAAGTGTCAAAATGACTACCGTGCAGCAGAAGGCACGTCTGGTACGTTCCACAAAAGTAAATAAATTGTAACAGTTCAAAGAATTATTCGGTTAGATTATCGAAACTGTCGGTCTCCTAGTAAGAACTCGATTCAGCGCCGGCATGACAAATTAAGGATTGAAAGTCTCCCTGACTGATGCACATTTCCCGTTTCCTTTAATTTCTCATACCAACGCTTGATGAAGTTTTTATTTGCAGACTGACAACTTCAATATTCTATCCTAATAATTCTTTGAACTGTTATAACCAATTTGATTTAGTGGAACCAGAGGCGTGCCTTCTGCTGTACGGTAGCCATTTTGACACTTGCGTTGGATTGCGCAGATTTAGTGCGCCTTAACGGCGCGTTACTCTGGAAAAAAACTTCATGACCTACTATCCCATTTGAAAGAAAACGAAGTTGCAACATTATAGGGTTTTTTTTATTAATTCTTGATATGAGTCCAATATAATTTATGACCACCCTGTATTTTAGAATTAATGCAACAGTCCTTCGATTGAACTCCCTTGGCCGGAATTAGAACCACGAAGAGTCAGAATAGATTCCGTCCAATGCTCTACCAACTGAACGATGGTGAAAGCTGGCAAGTCTTCTTTCTGCAGCAATAAATCAGTTCTTATCAAAAAATATTTAATGAAAAGAAAGTCAGACTTATTATGAATAGTTTTTTATAAAAATAGTTTTAAAACTATATATCAATATACAGGGTGTCCACACTTATCAATAGCTAATTTCTAAACCGTTAGAGATAGATATATAGTTGCAATTGGAAAAATGCTTTAAATGAAGGGAAAAATTATAATATGTTTTTTGAGTCACTAAATATATTTCTGAAAAAAATACGAATTCTAACTATTTATTCGGTCCCCTAGTCCTATCAGTCATATTCAGAAAATTATTCTTGAAATTCTAACATTTTAAACAAAAAAAGTCCCACTCTTCTGCGACTAAAATTGAGCGAGTTCTGGAGCTTCGATTTTCATGATTTTTACCCAATCAGCGGCCTCGTCGAGCAAGTGCTGTGCATTGATTGGTGGATCGTCTTCAAGACGGCTATTGAAATGGTGTAAAATGGTCTAAGTCAGGGATATTCAAAGCTCCATAACTCGGTCAGTTTAAGTCGCAGAAGGGTGGGACTTTTTTTGTTTAAAATATTAGAGTGTCAAAAATATTTTACTAAATATGACTGATAGGACCGGGGGACCCCATAAAAAGTTAGAATTCGTAACTTTTTCAGGAATATATTTAGTGACTCAAAAAACATATAATATAATTCTTCCCTTCATTTAAAGCATTTTTTCAATTGGAACTATATGTCTTATCCCTAACGGTTTAAAAATTAGCTATCGATCACGATAAATGTGGACACCCTGTACATATAAAAGGCAAATGCCATCACGCACACACTCACTCATCAGAAAAGAGAAACTTGAATTTTAGCAGGTGATTGCATTTTGGGTAGTAGGTACTCATTAAGAAAAGATTTTTCGAAATTCTAATTAGAATTTTAATTAATTAAAAATTACCTTACATTTTAACGTTTTTCCACAATAACTTCGGAGGATATTGACGTGCAAAATTAATTTTAGCATCATCTTAAAGTTTTAAAAAGTAGCTTTGCAATGACACCAATTTCATTTCCATGCGACATTCTGTTTAATTTTAATTAATTTTTGAAAATGTTTTCAAACACAATTTCCAGCGGCGAAACAGGAAGGAGCAACTGCGTTGAGATACCAAGGTCACGGTTCTATTTATAGCACTGGTGGTTGGAAAAGGTTTGGTGAAGGGAAAGTACTGTTGATTTACGGTCATAGTTCACACAGGGCGTCAAGCTAATAGGCGCTGCCAGGTGGCGCTGCATATTTGACTTTCGCGGCCATATTCGGGCGTTAGTCATTCTATCGATGAACGATAGATGAATTGAGTGAAAGGTATTTGAAACGCAGTTTTTAAATTTCATTAGCTGTGATTCATCATATAGAATTGTATCGCTGGCATTTTAAAATTACGTCTTTGCTATCTGCCAAAAACAATAAAATATTCACTTTTTTATTCAACTTTCCTAAGTTATCGCAGGTGAAACCGCGACGGGGAATGCTATAATTAATATGAAATCCAAAAATAAAAACTAATTTAAGCAGATTAACCAGGTGGTCGCCGAAGGCGGCTAGTAAATTATAAAAGTAGTTTTTTTTTTCATTCTTTTGATTAATATCATCTTAAAGATTTTCTTCCATAGAAAGTTTTAAGATTTAGTCAAGTATAAAAGAAATTGCATAAAATCGCATAATTAGTATCTTAAAACACATTTTTAAGTATTAATAAAATGATATTGAGTTCAATCTTTACGTATTCGAGATTCTTCTGAAAACATTTTTCTTTATGTGAATTTTTAATAGAATGTCAAATTCATCCTTAAAAAATGATCGTGTTTGCATGACTACACTTCATTCAAATTTTGTAATTAAAAAATAAACAATGACAGCATAATTTGCTTAATTTATGCTCGGAAATTTTATAAAATATTATCTTCGTTATCTTAAAATATTTTTTTAACCTTTTTGCTTTGATATGAAAAAATCTATAAAAAGATAATGCCAGCTCTTGAAACATTAATTTTTGAGTATCTAATGTTATTTTTCAGTCTCTGTTGCTGTTTTTATAGAATTATGTAGAGAAAAAAAGATACGAAATATTTAGCTTCAGCGACAAACAACTTAGATTTAAGTCTTAAATTATTTTTCTTTCCCATTGTTCATTTTGTTTTTATAATGTAATCAGTAATTCAAAAAAATGGCGATAAAAAAACAATTCTTTATAGCTAAAAATGTGCTTAATATTTTTTTAGCCGTCTGGAATTGCGTTTAAATTATCCTTTTAAGCAAGGAGATCTTAAACATGAGAAAAACGTTAGTTTCCACAACCATTATCCAGAAAGTAATTAAAGATGAAGTTATAAAGAAGAAAATTCATTGTCGTAAAAAATTTAATATTGCAAACATATATTCCTTTAAAAAATTTCGCGACTCATTTTTATTTCGTACATTCTAGAAAATTTTATGAAGTGTATATGACTGTATAAAAGGATTAAATATAAATGAAGCATTTCTTTAAAAAATTTCCATGCTTTGCATAGAAGTTTATTTTAAAATTGGCAAAAGGCATTTTTGTTGCACAAGAATACCGTCATATTCAATATATAAAGAAGATCTTCAAGGCTTCAATATGGGTTTTTAGAAATGAATATTCTATACGAGAAGATAAGAATACAAAACAAAATAAATGACAAACTAATAAATTTTCATTTGTAGAAGCTACTTTATTTTTAGTAGGCGAATGTAAAGTTTTGCAAAATTCTTTGAAGGGAAAACTTAATTTGACAAAGCATGAGGCAAGTTAAACCAGCGGGTTTTAGTTTAGTTACATTAGCGTACCGTTTTAAAGCAACACAAGGGCTATTTTTGAACCACGGTCAGAAGACGAGAAGGACACCTGAGCTGGCACCCTCCCTTTAACTTCCTCAGATCAGTTAACACATCGGGAGTGTTGTCCCCTAGACTTTCTCGTATACTTCCATATAATGACGTGTTTTAAGTTTAACTTGGTAGTATATTGAAGAAAATTCAGTCTGCATTTTGGAAAAGTATGTTGCCCTGTGGACCGATTTGATGCAAAATTTAACACTAATATACAATTTTGGGCTAAATATTATATTTGAAAAGTCTTGCATCTAGCTCTCTGCGTTTTAGAACTATCGCATTCACATACACACGTAGTATAGACATACCAACAGACCGTCAATTCAAAGATGTTTTTCAAATTTTGGTCCATATTTTGATGTTTATCTACAACTGTGATAAAACCATGCGCCAAATTTTAACTACGTATATAGCTTGTTACGCTTTTGAGTTGCCATTTTCAGATGCGCGCTAGCGGAAAGATCAAATTCTCTTCAACTCTTCATATACAAGGGCCGCTTTTTTTCAGCCTCCGATGGACTATAAAAAAGAGAATAGTAGAGAACAAAATGAATTTATTACCAAAAGTCATATTCAAACATGGTTACTTTTTGACATAAACGCCTTGAAGATTCAGGCATTTCTCATATCGATGGAATAGGTTTGCGATCCCCTCTTCGAAGAACGCTGCCGCCAGTTATGTGAGATGGGCTTTGAAGTTGCTTTGAATCTCCTCATTTTTCTGGAAGCTTTGGCCTCCTAGCCAGTTCTTCAATTCAGGGAAGAGATGAAAATCACTCGTCACTATGTCGGGGCTGTACGTCGGCTGACCAGAAACGTAACATTTAAACTGATCCAGAACCTGCTGGGTCACAACAGCACTGTTGAGGGCGGGCTGAACACTGAATGAGGACAACTCCAGAAGTCAGAATGGTTCTTTTCAGTCGTCGTAAAGTCTGACAAGAAACAGCTGCATTGATCGTTTTCCACAAACCAACCTTCTGCTTGAAGAAAGCGAATAACACTAGGCAACTCGCACTGGGCGGCAGCATCAATTCTACCAGCCATGTTTACGTGTCGACAGCTCAGCTTAAACTGGCCAACTGGCGTCGGCAGCAGTTGAGGTTATGGTTAGAAACATGCGCAGTTTCCCACCGCGCATTCTCACCTCCTACCACTTGTCTGCCTGTTTAGTGGCTCGATAGGTGGTTGAAAAATAAACGGCCTTCGAATATACGAGAATTCTTAAACCTCCACAGATAAACCTTATAAGCGTGATGATTCTTAAACTTCTACAGATAAACCCTGCACCGTTTTTTGACTCACAGAGATTCTCGGTAAAATGAAAAGCCCAAGAGCTGAAGGAACCGACGAGTCCTCGAATTGAAACCTTAACACTCCATTTTAGAAGAAGGTCAAGGCGACTACATCCAAGTCTTTAATTATTCATGAAGGGACAGATGAGAAAAAGAGAAATGTAAATTAAAGGAAATCTAATCTCTAACTCCATATTGAGCGTTTTCAGTAAAAAAGGTGCATATTCATAAATTATGATCATATGGATCAAATATTAATTCGCGTAATCAATGATCAATTATAACTTTTAAAAATGAGAACACCCATTTTCTCTGAGCATAACTGGGTGTGTAAAATGATATCAAGTGAATGCTAATTTATTGCTAATTGATTACTAATGGCCTGAATATTTCAGAAAAGTATGAACAGTAATTATTTCCTTTAAGGAAATTGATGATTATCTTTAAACTTATAAGTCATTTGTCGAAAATATTTCGCAGTATGTAGTTTGAAAAGTGAATACTTAGGAAACTTTAACAGCTTCATCATAAATTTTGATAATAGAGGAATAAGTTAAAATCGATGAGTGATAGAGTGTTTGCTATTTACTTTGATCGTATTTGAAAGGAAAACGCCCTTTGTATGAATAATTTGTGCAACATCGCCTTGATAATTTATATTAAATATATTTATATTTAAATTATGTTTTACAGCTAATTGTACAATAATATGAATAATACATATCATATTGTCTTGATAATTTATTTTGAATATGTTTGTATTTCAATTATGTTTTATAAATCAACAATACTAAATAAAAATGCCAATTGTGAGTTTCACGGATATTTAAGCATATCTTAAATATTAAAAAACTTTATAGCAATTATTAATAAATACATCAGAAGATAAAATAAAGTTGTGTTTGAATCCCACTGCTTTTGGAAAGAGCATGTTATTTTATAGTAAATTTTAAACATTTTTTTTATTTACCTTATCCATTCTTCATTAAGTTCATAGCTGTTTTAACTACACTGACGGAAAGAAATCCCAACACGAAGAAACAGTTGTGGTAGATAAACGAAATTTGATAGGCTTGTTTATACATCTGAAAGATGACGTCTATTCAAATTTCTCGCTAGGCGCATAACTGTGGCGCTAGTGGAGCCACTATGAACATGCAAATAAGGTTTGCTTTAAATACGCACTGTGAAGTTCGTGAGCGTTATTTATCGTTGAGATTTATCGTAATGAGTTGATGTTAGTCAAGAATGCCTTTAAGAAGACGAAGAAGCAATTATCAACAGCTCACTGAGTTTGAACGAGGTCGTGTTGTAGGGCTACGAAAAGGTGAATTTTCTTTCCGCGATATTGCAGAAAGACTTGGTAGGAATGTATCCACTGTGCATGATTGTTGGCAGCAGTGGTCAAGGGAAGGTGCTGCCTCAAGAAGACCGAGTTCCGGGAGGCCACGTGGCACTACTGAGAGGGAAGACCGCCGTGTTCGGCGTATGGCTGTGGCGCATGCTACTGCGTCTGCGGCAGAAATTCGAGCTGCAGTTGGAACCACAGTGACACAACGAACTGTTACAAATCGGTTACTTTAAGGACAGCTCCGAGCCAGACGCCCTGTAGCGTGCATTAAACTGACTCCAAACCACTGCCGTTTGCGACGTGAGTGGTGTCAAGCTAGAGCTCATTGAAGGACGGAGTGGAGATCTGTTGTGTTTTCTGATGAAAGCCGGTTCTGAGTTGGTGCCAGTGATGGCCGTGTGTTGGTTAGAAGGAGGCCAGGTGAGCGCCTGCAACAAACCTGTCTGCGGCCTAGACACACTGGACCTACACCTGGAGTTATGGTCTGTGTAGCAATTTCCTATGACAGCAGGAGCCCTCTCGTGGTTATCTCACGCACCCTGACTGCAAATGTGTACGTCAGTCTGATGATTCAACCTGTTGTGCTGCTATTCATGAACAGAATTCAAGGGGGTGTTTTCCAACAGGATAACGCTCGCCCTCATATCGCTGTTGTAACCCAACATGCTCTACAGAGTGTCGACATGTTGCCTTGGCCTCCTAGATCACCAGATCTTTCTCCAATCGGGCACGTATGTGACGTCATTGGACGACAACTCCAGCGTCATCCACAACCAGCATTAACCGTCCCTGTACTTACCGACCAAGTGCAACAGGCATGGAACTCCATCTCACAAACTGACATCCGACACCTGTACGACACAATGCATGCACGTTTGCATGCTTTCATTCAAAATTCTGGCGGTTACACTGGTTATTAATGTACCAGAATTTCACATTTGAAATGGTTCTTCTCGCGCTTACATTAACCTGTGATCTTGAAACTTTAATCAATTCAATATGTTACCTAGACAAATATATTGCCGAAATTTCATTACTCCACAATAATTTTTTCTTGGTGTTCGGATTTTTTTTCCGTCATTGTATTTTTATATTTATTATTATTATTTTCTTTTTGGCGACTGTTCGGAGATGGCCTTGATATTTGCATAAGACCTTTTTTTCCAGAGACATCAAAACATGTATGGTGTTACTATAATCAATAACAACTCAAGGTGACAGTTCATGGAAATATACGAGCGACCGCATCATCAGTGAATGACGTAATACGTGTTTTTACGCGTCATAATACCTAGAAAAGGGATTCATGAAATTGAACAGAATGCATTTTAAAAACAGTAGCATTGCACATAATATTGATTGATGCTGCTTAAAATTAAATTTTACTACTTTTAAATAAGTAAAAATTTAATTTGGGATTATTTAAGCGGATACAATGATACATCGCGTATAAGTTTCCCAGTACTTTCAACTTGATTTATCAGTGAGTAAAATATTAAACTTCATCCTGCCAATCATTAAAAATTGTTAACTGAAATGTTTTTAAAGTTTCAATCACGTTGAAAATGACTTTCCATCTTCAACGTTTTTCAATATAAGTAAAATTTGCTGTTAACCTATCATTTGACACCCAATCATTTGTCTTAATACTAATTTATCATTAAGAAAAATTTAACAATATGGAATTTCACTTATGAGAAACATATTTCAATTACTTAGAAATGTTTAAATAAAAAATGCCACAAATACATTATAATATGAAATAATAAGCAATTTTTAGGTGTAAAATGAAATAAGCATAAACCTGAAAAATTTTCTTACCAATAGAATCCTATTTCCAAGAATATTCAAATTGCGATGAGTTTACGATTACGAAGCTAAGACTGTCAAGGGCCTGTCGTGCTCAAAATGTGACTTCTTCATTCAGTAAAGTAGAAATATTATTTTCACATCGAAATTTATAACAAAATTTCGTATTAAACATGCAAGTTCCGAAATATTTAACTTGTCCTCGATCTAGCGTTGACAAAAATTGAACGATAAGAAATTTCACTTGTGCTTAGCATGTTTCTATTACTTTAAAAATTTTGAATAGCAAAAGCCCCAAATACTCATTATTAGAAGAAATAATAAGCTATTTTTAGACGTAAAATAAAGTAAACAGTACAACCTAGAAGAATTTGCTTACAAATAGAATCCTATTTCCAAGAATACCGAAACACACAGTAATTTATACGCTTCCTTAAAGGTATACGATATGCTTCCGAGCGACAGTACCTTTCAACGAGCGTGATGAAGCATCCGCATCCATAAAGATGACTCCCTCATCCATAAAAATGATTCAAGATCTGGCGATTGGTTCTCCCTGGACCACATTGTTTTAAGGGAGCACGATGCTTAGGTTAACTGAAAGAAGTGACTGAATTTGAGACAGCATATGGAACATGACGCTTCATCAATCACTTGGACATCTGTCAAAAGTTGCGGACAATAACACCGCTGGAACCCGCGTCAAATGAACATCGTTAAAGCATTTCTGGTTGCTCATCATCTTACTGGCCTTTGGATAAACGCTGTCTTGCGATTGGAGTTCTTATATCTATTGATTTCATGAATAAGTGTTTTATTAGATAAGCTGTAACTTTACATTAATATTAAATGATATTTGCTTATTTGCATTTATGGCATGCTTCGACGGAATTTGATGAAATATTTGAATACTTGAACCTCCTTGGAGTGCTCTCGATTAAATAATACCTCAATCTAAAAAGAATTTTACCCCAGCTAAATTGAAGCTAGAGATCGAACAATATGATAGGTGTTTTTTCAAACCCACGTCGACCCACTCAGCTAAAAGGTTTAGAGTAATTTTAAAATATGATAGGTTTGATTATGATTTGGAAAAGAATTCATAAATTGTTTATAATGGCTAAAAATATAACCGAGTTCAAAAACTGTACCACGTAAACTTTGGTCTGAAAACTGCCAGCATATTTTGTTAGATTCTACAGAAATAAAATCTAAATTCCTATGCATGTTAAGTAATTTTATTTGCTATTTTCAAAATATTCATTAAGAATAAATGGATTTCCTATTATCTCATGCCAAAAGGCATATATTTCATTGAAAATTACTTTGACGATAGATAAAAAAAACTTTCAGCTTAGGTCTTCAAGTTTTGATTGTCAAGTTGCACACAGAAACATCCGAGTTTCACATTATAACATAGAATATGTTTAACAGAGTGTTTTTGGTTAAAAGTTTTTTTAAAAAAGAACCCCTCAGAAAAAACGATACCACCAATAACATGATTTCCTATGTTATTTCCAAATTCCAAAAGCAAGGGACTGCAATGGCAACACCAAATGGATGTTTTAAAATACTTGTTAGTTTATTCTTCGACAATAAAAATCGAGGAGGATATTTTTTCCAATTCCAATTACGTGGCTCACAATTTAGCAGGAAACGATTGAATAAAAGTCTCCTCAAACACTGTAAATATACGAAAACAAAAAATTTGGCTAACAATCCTTGTTAGAAAAGTTTATAATCTTTATAACAAAAATTTGCTGCATGTGTATTCGATCAGTCAAAACTAAAACTGATTTAAACAGACTTCCAGAAAATTAGCAATTTATTAATATGAAATAATTAATGTACAATATTGTATTACTGTTAGAAAAACATATCATGTGCTTTGATTTTGAGGTTTCGAGATATATTGGCTATCATTCGAGTTGGAACTGCTTACATTTATTTGACTTGGGAGATTAACTCTCTGTTTTGGAGTTGCATGAGAGGTGATTTGGGATAAACCACGTATTTTAAACCGTGATGACCTGGACGACACCGGAGATGATAGTCACTTCTCTCAAACTACATTCCACACAAAATTGTGGATGTTTGGCTCACTGAATATTTGGCTTACGGTCCAAATACAGGGTGGGTATTCTTTTGAATCGGGTTTCACACTATAATGAATTCGAAACTCTTTCAACAGAGCATCGTAGGAGCCGCAGTGGCCTAGTGGTAAGACCCCGGCTGCGAGCACGGAGGGCTCCAGGCTCGAAAAACGATTCCACCGGAGATCTCTCGGGTATTGGGCCCGTTGCACGCCAAACCATACGTAATGGGGTCATACGTCCTTCCACTGGTGTGGCATGGAAGCTTGGAGGGGGGGTGCCAGCTAAGGCATCATTCTCGTCATCTGACTGGGGTTCAAAATTACGAGGTCCATCCTAAAATAACCCTCGTGTTGCTTCAATTCAGGACATTAATGTAACTAAATTAAAACAGAACATTGAAATTCTAAAATAACGGGAGTGTTCTTCCCCCAACTTTCCCGTAAATTAACAAAATATTATGCTTTTTGTGCTTCAAAGTATAGTGAAGAAAACCGAGTATGGAGTTTGGGCGCCTTCCTGTCTATCGATTGAGTCAAACAGATCAACAGTTTTAGTGAAAAGACAACATAATAAATTTCGTTTGTCTAAGCCACTACGTTTTCGAGTTATGGCCTTCACAGCCCGACAGACGGACAACACCTGCAGGGATTTGGTCAAACTTTGATAGAGGTCAATAGTTATCATTATAAAACTGCATGCTAAATTTCATCCATCTAGCTAATTGCATTTTTAAGCTATCGTGTTCACGTGGATGTGGACGGACTAATAAACGGACTTCTTGTAAACGTTATTTCATACACAATTCGATAGAAATCTGCAATTTTGGTGCCACGTATCAAATTTCATGCTTTCAGCTAGTAACGTTTTTGGGTAACCGTGATTACAGATCGACAGATAGGCATCATTGCAAAAATCGTTTTATGGACTTGGAATGGTCGGTGGTGAAGATTCATAACAATTTTGAGGTCAAATTTTTTGACAATTTCAATACTTTCTCTTTATGTACTTATAGAGAAAGTAAAAAGGGAATAAAAAAATACGAAAATAATAAGACTCAGACACAAGGTGGCAGTCTCGACTGGAAGCTCTAGCGCTAAAAGCCTATTATCCTTAAATGTTACATGTTAAATTTAATTTAACACGAAATAAGGTTGGTGAAAGGAGATTCTTAGAAAGAAACGACGATTTTAAAAACGCAATTATCTTACTGTTGCAAAAAATCCTTTCGATGCCTTCTCCCACAATTCCTTACAATTTTCGGCTAAATGTTCGAGAATATAATTCTTGATCCAATAATAAATCAGCATCGCATAAAGGACATTATTTAGTTACATGAACCTGACATTCTTTCCATATTTTGTTCGCAATATTCTCATTATCCCGTGTTCGTATTAAGATCCGCGTAATTATCTCTCCGTCACAATCCGGTCGGAATCTCTGTAACAAATGCTCGGAGACCTCTAACCCTGGTTCTCCTTCGAGCTCCAATTCTTTTGCAGGGAGCAGAAAACGCGCAGAGATTGAAACAAAATGATTTAATGAGATCTGAAGTGATCCAGGCAATTATTGTTGAACAACTGTTTTTATTGGAAACATAGTTTCGCGTGGAGGCTAATTAAAGTTCCAACTTGTAATGCACCTTTCCTCGTTAATTAGAAAGACTGCTTTTGACTAATCGATCGCTAGCTAAGCTGAATGCTTTCTGGTCGACTGTTTCGTTTCAATAAGTGTTTAGGAATGCAGCTGCTAACTTCAGGGCGAATAGTTTTCTGGGATGGAATTAGTAGTTGGGACGATGAATGGTCTTTTACATAGCGCATGGAAAGAAATCAGGATTGATGGTGCGTGTTTGTGGCATCTGACAATGGTTCGAGATGCTGGTGCTCCACTCACCAACGATTGCCAGCAATTATGTTGGGGAATGTACGAGTTAAAAATTGCTCGAGAAGTGTTTTGTGAAAGATTCTTTCATTATCAACTCGAATTTAAAGAGCGTGTTCCCGACTGTTCGGGCTATTTATTTATTTCCTACTAAGACTGATGAGTTTGCATTCAATTTTACTCATTAAAAGTATAGATCTCCCAGGTTGATGCATTCAAAACTAATCAGTGGTGCGACATTTCCCAATGACAAATATCGATGCAATTATTTGGATTTCAAATGAACAGGTGGAGACAAGTGCTGTAGAAAAAAGGGATTAGGTTGGAAGCAGGGAATAAGCAAATGAACTCGTTAATATTGGCATCGAACTCCATATGTGACTTTTAGCTGTGCCAAGAAATTAATATATTTATGTATTTCTCGTAAATGAAATATGTAAACAGGAAATACTGCCATCGTCAAAAAAATCCACTTTTGATGAATTTTCACGTTTTAGACCTCTCTGAGACCAAACAAAACAATTTTGGAAATAAGTCTCTCCGGCTGTCTGTTGCTCAGCTGGCCTGCGAAGACGATAGCTCAAAAACAATACGAAATAGACAGATAAAATATGGCATGCAGTCTTTACGCTAATTTTGTAGATTTATCAAATTTTGGACGAAATCTCTGTCCGTCCTCAAAAACGCAATTAACTAGAAAGAATTTCCTGCTGGTTAATAACTTCTATTTAACAACTAACTGTTCTGTTTCTTTTTCATCTTAGCACAGATCATGTTTAATGGTGGGTCAGAAGGCTAGCCTGTATTTAAAACTATTCAGTCACGTATCCTCATTTAATGTTGCTGCTAGGGCGATGCAGTTGAAATCCCAAAATTGACAGTAATATCTATACCTTTTTATCACCAAATGACGAAATAAACTTAGTTTCTTTATTTTTAAATAAAGTGAAATAAAATAATCGCAACTCAAGAAGAACTACCAAAATTCCTTCACTAAATCAAGTTTGGAACAAGACATGCAATTATGAATTTAAGAAAATTGGCAAGTTTTCATACACAACTTTAAATTTCCTTTAGTTTCTTTAATCAAATTTCTTTATTGGTGTTCAATTCAAGTAAAATAAGAACACAAAACGTCACCAGGTAATATGATCAAAACTTTAATAACGTGACATTTATTAAAATTTGCGACCTACAGATATTAAAGAACAGAAATGAGTCACTTTTAGCGAATATATCCTGTGAAGAAGCTACAAGGAACCACCTTTATTAATAAAGGCGGATTATCTCCATTAATCTTTTGATTACAGAAGCATTTTCCTACATGGTAACACATATTTAGCATTATAGAAACTTAGCTAATTCTTCTATCAACTTTAGAAGAATCATCTAAGTTCGTAAGAGGTTAATTTGATGTTACCACTAAGTGCACTTCTTTCGTCCTATTTAGTACTAAGAGATATACAGAGATATTTTGTGATGACAATGGCAGAGTAGGTGTTAAGATTTTATAATGTTCGAATTCCAGGAAAATCTTAATTCAAAATTACCGTTTTTCTTTCAATCAAGAAACTAAGATGTAGTCAAACGACTAGCAGATGAATGAAGGTTGCGTTCAATATATACATAGTTTGTCCAAAAAAAAACTGATCTATTAAAATAAATCATTAATTGGCAAGAGTACTTTTAAATGATACTTGTCTCTCTCTCTGTTGTACTCCTTTTCTGAGACTACGCTAAGTCTCGAGGAGAATTCTCTTCTCTTTCTTCTATTGTTTCAAATCGTCGATCTTTCGAGATGGATTTCAAACCTTTGGAACAAAAGAAAGTTCACAATGTCAAATCTGGTGAGTTACGACATGTTATGGAAAGTTTTGATTTGCGATTTTGATTCAGCAACTCCTAAGTAGGTGTGACAAGATTTATATAATTACATTCATATTTTGTTATTCAGTCAAAAGACAACGACACATTTTGCTGCATTGCAGAATCTGCAGTGGAAATTATGTGAAATGAGTTTTTGCTGATGACTAGATCTTCAGAAATCTCATAGACATTTAAACAATGATTTCCAAGAATTACAGCACGCACTTCCTCGATGAGTAGCATGATCGTTGGTTCTCGAAAAAGGCAGACAGTTTGATTCTCTTCTGTTGATGTTCTGCTCGATTTGAAACTTGTGCACCATTCGCAGTATTTACACATGCTAAATCTATCTCTTCATTAGTTTGTTGTCACGCCTCAAATATTTCAGTAAAGACTTTTTGCCAATTCTTTTAATTTTTTCTTCCATTTTCAAAATGTAAATAATCTCCAAACATAAGAAATAATGGTTCACTCTACCACTGAGCTACAAATTCCTGATTTGAAATTTCGATTTAACTTCGGATAGACCTCGTATTCTGTTCATTGCTGTGTTACTCATTGCAGAAATTTATTAGTAGTTCAATTTTATACTCAAAAGCTAAGATATTTCCAAAATAATTGTATTTCTTTTGATATTTCCAAAGTATTAAACCCAAAGGAATATCCAATTACATTAATATATTAATTAATAAAGATGAATAGAAATGTCGGAATATTTGTAATAATTTGATCAATTTCAAATATTTCAAGAGTAAAATTTTAATTTTCCATAAGAAATCAAACCTGAATTTAGAGATGTATTGGGGAAAGTGGGGTAAACCCGGGTAGCTAAAGGTCGAAGGACTGTTGGAGTTAAAATATTCGACATAGAGTTTGACAAATTTTATTATAATATCCATTGTTTATCGGTGTACAATATATCTTTCCAGAAAAGTCCCAGTTTCTTTGCTTTCTTTATCAATGATTTTTTTTAGAAAAACGTCAAACTACCCGGTTTTACCCCACTAGTGGGATGAAACTGGGTACACATGTTAACGTTATGGGAAATTAGGAAAACTGATTTTCAGTGGAAAAGTTGCAATCATTTTTGTTTTATATGACAATTTAAGAATATTAGTTACAAAATTCACATGTTAATCAGTTGTCTTCTTCCTCCGCGTCACTACAGCTTTCGTGGGCACAGTTAAAACAGTTTTTACATTGGATTAACCCTTCTTCTTTATTTAAATTAGAAAATACATCATTAAAATATAAACAATCAACGTTTGATGTGTTTTTATCTTCTTAATCGAAGGAATCATCAATACTGACTGTCCCGATCTTATGCCACTTGGAGTACCCGGTTGTACCCCGAGTGCAGATGTTATAAAAAACAATATAGAACCGCGCAATTATTGCAGTAAATCCTTATTGTTTGATAGGGTATGAATCCTCAGTAAACGTATAATAAGCTAGACTAAATATAGTTTTTTAACTGTAATGATTTTTAAGTAAGGAAGTTTAAAATCAAACGAACATTAGAGAGTTGGCGTCTTAAAACAAATAAACCTTCACAATTGAAGTGCATTGAACAGACACTATGTCTGTTCCTTTTTCTTGACTAGTAGAGTGTAATTCAGAATCTGTCTGCTAGATAAGAAAAATAATAGCGCCAGAATCAAGGGTTCCCGGTTTTACCTCACTCTCCCCTATATTTCTTATATCAGATAAAAAAACTTCAAGGGTTTCAGGGAGAGAGTTTCATCTCTTGCATTCGCAGAAACAGTGATCTACCCAAAATAATGACTTGTACAAATTTGCGGGAAAATACCATTGTCTATGAAATGGAGCCAATTCATGTACTCAATTTAAATGCGCAGAGCCCGATTTTGGATTTGGAAAAAGAACATGATGTCCAGTGGTGCAGTCGCAAAATGAACAGTGACGGGATGCTTTAGAAGCTGTACCGGAACGTTCTAACCTGGGTGACAAAAATCGCGCTGTTTTAAGGACGTTTTCACAATTTTTTCGTATTCATTTCTCGTGAAAAAAAAAGCAGTGCCGGAACGGCGTTCCACCTCCACTACACCCCTGGTGATGTCACAGCCGAGCGTAAGACAACAACAAAAGGATGATGGTTTTCATCAGATGTGTCTTCATTTTTTATCTTTTTAAGTCATCTTTTCTCCCAGTTCAAAATTGGACATCGTCGAGATCCGAAATTTTTATGATCACTTGGCTTCTTACAGAATGCTCTGAGAGGCCATGGAAGCCTCCTGGCATAGTCTGGCTTTGTGACTGGAGAGTCGTTGGTTCGCTATCTGACCATGGTTTAAAATTTTGAGGTCATCCCTAAATAGCCTTTTTCTTCATGTTCGCTACACTGTTTAAATAACCAAAAGGTTATAGTCGCAGGGGCATGAAGTGGTGTTCTGTAGCTTATAAAGGGAACTTAAAATATAACTAAACAAAACTACTGTGCTCTGTAGAATTCTAAACATCCTATACATTTGGCATCGCAAAGAAGCATCCCCGCCTTTCCTTAGAGTCCGTGTCAATAATGAAAGACCAGCCATCGCGACAAAAAATCGGGCACTGAAGCCGACCGCAAAACAGCCCCCATTACGAGAGGCTTCAAGGGGCACGACCCTTCTTCGGAGATGGGCTCTACGAGCCACACCACCATTGCTATATCCCACCGGGAAGTGAGACTCCGCTTACTTATACGGCAGGTTCTCATCCCCATATTTGAGGTGCCTCCTTAAATGGGAATTATATATTTGGCATATAAAATTGTAATACCTAGATTTTCGTATTACATATATCAACACCTTACTTTAATGACATCTGATATTTCACACTTATCATTATCTCAAATTACAGGCTTAGAAAGAATTCAGCTTTCCATACTTGTATTTTTCACACCTACAGTTTAAACCTCCAGTCAAACCGTATCTAGATATAAATATAGAAAGTGCAGCGATATCTGTTACAAATCACAAGACCGGTAGAAGAAAAGAAGAAGAAAGATATCTTCCTCCTCTTCTCTTTTAGGCAAATCGTTTCGAAAAAAAAAATGCAAATTCATCCAGCAAGCGAGTCTCGCTAAATCTTCTCCCTCATGATAAATAACTCTTTTTCGGGTTTCTTTCAGCGTGTGACTCTGCACCGCCCTCAATCCACTACCCCACCGGAGCCAAATTATTCATCTGCTGTGACACATTTTATGACAGCTTTACGGCATTTTTAAAGTAAACTTGGAACGGGGAGGGGATCCAAATGCACGGAACATTACAAGCACCGCAACTTTCATTCCCAGAAACAAATCTCAGAAATGTCATTTAGGGGGACTTCTCACCATAGGATGCTGTGCTTAATGGAGCTGAATGCCTCAAATAATCAGCGAATGTTATTTAAGGATGTTTCGCATTTATATGCATTACTTTCGCATCTTCTTCTCCGCCGTATGAGAATTCCATCGGGGATGGTAGGGGTAAAGCACTTCTTTTTGCATATCTTCATTTTGAACACCTGGTTTGTGTACGTCTTTGTTGCTAACGACGTCTTGGGATGGTTCCGAGGATCTCATTTGCTTTCCCGTCCGCAAATTGTTATTAAAGCATTATGGGAATTGCTTCGAAAGCTTTTATAGCGGTCACTGGGCCTCGATTGTCATTTAACGTGAGGGTTTCTATTTTCCAACTTATTTATTTGCACCAAATGAAAATAGGGTCTTTTACGAGGGATCATTGTTCAAGGTACTTTAATATGGAAAATGCTTACCGACTCATCAGTAGGGAGTTTTGCTGCTGCGTTATCAGCACCAACAATGGGGAGGGTCGCTTCCCTTAAAAAGAACTGGAGGAATTTCACTCGGAGTATATCTTTCACACAATTAGACTGCATCTATTAGAATCGAACCTCAAGAAATCGCTTCCGTATGGGTATACCCATTAAGGAAACGGCACGAGAACACATTTATATTAAAGCGAGATTTTATGGACTTGTTTAAGTGCATTTTCTGAGTACTTGAGCCATAAATTTCTTTAAAAAATGTTTGTTTCCGTTATAAAATAATTTTTTCTTGATGGCGCCGCCGTAAAATCATGCATTACTTATTCAGACCACCCCCTCTGGATAATTAAAGGGGATGGGGGTGATACGAAGTGTGGTGAGAGAGAGAATGTTTCAAAGAACGCCTAAAAGCGATTGAAATCCAAGTACTTTCGCTTTAATGTACTACGTCAAGTATTTTTTAAATATGAAATGAGCGTATGGGTAGCTCTAGGTATAACTCGTTCGGTGAGGGAAGTAAAAAAATGCACTGAGGGAAAAAAAGTATACTCACTTAAGAGTAATGGTTGATCAGTGTGATGTAGTAATTAAACATTTCCTCTTAAAGCTTAATGGACAATTACTATGCAGAAATGATGGAAGGAAATTGTTCGAAGATGCATTCCCTTTAATGTTGGATTGTTAAGTTCATAACTTATTTTAAATTCCATCTTCTATTTAGCATTTCTAAATGATCCGATTATTTAATACGCTCAAATTTTTCAAGCAATTTTTAAATATAACTTAGCTTTCTTTATCTAATTTAACTCTCTTCTTTTCCTTATCTAACTTATATTAAGTCGATTACTTGAAACATACCAAGAATTCTCACATTTAATTTTATTTTTGCATATTTATTGCTTAATAAATGTATGAGTTGTTGCGGCATTTGTAAAATAAAAATAATTATGCAATATTTTGAGGCTAAAAATAACCAATTTTATTTTTATCATCTTTAAGTCATATTTAAAATCCTATGCGTATGATACCAATGAATTTTTTGAAGACTAGATTTGATATTTTTTAAATAGATTTTTGTTACAAGGAATCAACAAAATAATGTACGAATATGAGCAACTTCATAAATGCAATTTTAAAAATTACAGAATTTATAAAATTTTAATACAAAGAAACACCTCAGGATTGAAGACTTACTTTCCTCCAGATAAAATAATTAAATTCTTATAAAATTGTTTAATGAGGAAACGAAATGATGTATATGTTTGCTATATGTGACAATTTAAAGCGGCTAAAGGCTTTAAAGAGTGGAAATTGAAAAATATTTTAATTAAATATAGACAGGATTCCAGCTTTAATTTTCCACCAAATTTAAAGTGAAAAGAAACCTATTGGCAATATTAGATATGCAATGATTGTATCCAGCTTTAAACATTGAAATACTCAACTAATTGAAATATCATTACCTTCTTTTCAAGTTATTAAATGTATCTATTTTTCAAGGATTTTTTTGAAAAAGTGGATGGAAAACAATTCATATCTTGAATTTCAATATACATCCTGAAATATTTTACCTCATCTCGATTCTACGCTATTGTATTGAAACATATAGTTCTACTTTATCCCCTTAAAAAACATACAATGCAGAATCAACAGAAGCAGACTTTATGCAAACCGTTTTTTCCGGTACACGGAAACAATTATTTTGTTATATGTTAGTTTATTCATTGATCCAAGAGATATTTTACTTCGTAGTTCCTAGAATAGCAGAATCAGTTAATTAATCAAGTACAAACGTTTACGATTACGCTAAATTAAAATTTAATTACGGCACTTAATTAGTTTTGAGCGTAAAAGCATTGATAAAATATGATGGCTAGGTCCATTTCTCGATTGTTGGTTGCCCAGTAACAAGAATAGCTATACACTCCACTTATACAATATGTATGAAGTTAAAAATTTCATAGCAAATGAAAGTCACGCATTAAATATCAAAATTATATTAACGTATTAATTAGTAATTCGTTTGACATTAATCATGTTTTAATTATGAACAGGATAGATCTATAGATCTAGCAGTGGCTGATTTGATTGGTTACCCTTTAAATTGATTCGAAACGCATACATCAGCAAATTGTTTAAAACTGCATGCATTTCTTTCACACTCAGTTCTTTCCCATGGAGCACTGACTCATTAGCATCGAGCTTTGAAGCCGTTGGATGTCTGTTTGGGGGTCAATCCTTTGATTTTCAATTGTGTTCAGCTGACGAGGACGATACCGCAGCTAGCAGCCCCTTCTCTAGTAATCAAAACAACACTAAACGGAAAACGTTTGTCTATTTTGTACACCAGGCCATATACTCACAGATTTTAAGTGCAATGCGGTTATGAACTCGCAACCCTCCAATTCTAAAGCTGAAACTTCAGGGACTCGTGGACGATTGAATTCTTTTTTAAAACACTTTTATTTAACTTGACTTGGAATTCATTTGTTCATGAAGAATTTCATTTTGTAAGGATGGAATTTTGAAATCGATTTTTATCTCATTTCCTGAGGTGCCAAAGTTTTGAAAATTTCTACAGTTGTTTGTTATGTATGGCAATATACTATTTTAATATTTTCTGAACTTAATCATACGTTAATCCATTAATTTCATTAAATTTTGATTCTATGCATGTGGCGCCACCTGTTAGTAAGTTTCATAACAAATTCTCTTGAAGATTCCGTAGTATTTATATTAATGAAGTATAAATTAAAAGCTAAATAATAAAAAAGCAATTAGAATGGAAAATTCTAATTTTTTAGTACAGTAATTAATGTGTATTTTGTTTTATTAAGTAAAACAAACATATATTTTGGGAGTGTTCACAACTAAAGAAAAAGAAAACTCATTTCTGCTTTTTCTTAAATTAGATTGGCATAATTATGCGCAGAAGAGCCTTATCTGGCTGTCATGCCATAAGGCCCCAAAAACCTAAATCTCAGACTTTATAATTTTAATAAAAAGAACAAATTTTCTAGTTTCCTTTACAAAAATTCCGGGTAACATGATAATATAACACTGCTGCTGGATTTGGCCGCCGCACAGTGGAGTATTTGTACCAAAATCCTGGCCAAAAGTCCAAAATTTGAAATGTACTCAACAACTGTAAAAATGGTATTTTATAATAGCTGACTAAATGGTGCGTCGATCGACGTTCATTTCAGGAACATGAGTTATATCTTTTAGCTCCTAGCCTCAGTTGAAAAACAGATTTCTTCATTAGTGAACGTAGTTTTTATCACATTTCAGCTTTACTGTAACGTTTAAAAATATTTTTTTGTGGCTATATAAACTGATGGTTTAAAGTTAAATAATTTTTACATGTTAAATAAAGGTATGACCTTTGTTTTAAATTATACATTCATTCGAATATATTTATTTTTCACACAATAAAAATTTTCAAAAGTTAAAAAAAAAGGTAATTTTTATGTCTTTTTAGCTCTAATTTATGCATTGTGAAAGCTTTTTAAAGGTGTACCGGGCTTTGCCAGGCCTATTTTAAAGTATAGACATAACATTTATAATACTAAGGACCAATTTCGAAGATAAAATCTTGCGCATATTTGCGCTATTTTTTATATAATTTTTTTTATAAAATACCTTTTTTATTTTCATGACTTTAGTTTGACATTTTTTGACATAAAGTGAGTTTACTACGTCTTAGGATCCATCTACGATGTTGGCGGGTTGTAACCCTGTAATGGGGAAGTTGTCGGCGTATGACAGGGGAGTTCGTCCACAGTGCCAGTGTTAAGTGTCGTGGAGGCCAGTCCTGCAGTGCACTCCGCATGCCTAACCGGGTCGGTGTTTCCTTTTAAGATTACCATACTGCTAAATTACTAGACCAATCTGCGTGCACTTTAAACATGAAATATCAGTTATTATAAACGAAGAAATTCAGTGCATTACAGAAGTACCAACTGAAAGTAGAGCGTGAGAGATTAAATACTCTGTGCTACTGACAATGGGCGATGGAAGAGCCTGTAATACTGCAACAGGGACAACAACTGCAATTAGGTGCTACATCTGTGGACTTACATCATAAGACTTTAATAAATTACATAAGAGATTTCTAGAAAACCAAGTTACTTCGAAATTTTGTCTTTCAACTTTACATACACGCATGCAATTCTTTAAGTCAGAACTTCACTTATCATACAGAGTGCCAATGCATAAATGACAGGCGAGAATGAAGAAGAGAAAAGAATTGTAGGAGGCATTAAAAAGAACATCCTAAGAAAATTCAAAGGGGAACTGGGACTGCTTCTTGACAATCCGAAGCAACATCAAATGATGATATTTTTTCAGGTTTAGAATTCTTCTTAGATTGCTTCACGAATCACTGTGGTAAATGTAGAATTGATTAAAATGTTGATAGTGATATTGGAAGCTATAATAAATGGGTATCACATTGATGAAAAAAGTTCTAAGTATATGCTGATGAAACAAGATCTACTTGGACCTTTATAATTGCATCCTATGACTCCAACAATGTATGAAGTTTTAATAATTAGTTTCACTGTAATTCAGCAAGTGGGGAAATACATATTAGCCAGCTGTCACAATAAGTTACCAAGGCCAGAAACAAATACTTTAGGTTGTATCGTTCAAATTACTGCAGAAAGTTCAATAGAGAAGTTTTCAACATAGATGTTCTGAATATGTTTCTTTTAGGTGATTCATTTAAGATCCGGGCTTGACAAAGACCAAGTGAGATGCTTTGTATTACCGAAACACTACAACTTCTTCAAGAAACGTCTGAGGGCGGTCCTTCTAATAAACATCAAAATGAGAATGATGGAAACGAAGAACAGAGCTCTAAGGACTAACATTAAAACCGTTATTCTATTCTATATAATTATATCAATAACTAAAATTTTATAGATAATATAACATTAACCTATTTAATTAAAAATTACATAAAAGTAAAACAAATCTATCAACATTTACTTTCCTCTTATAAACAGTAAAGAGTTAAGTAAACATTGTATTTTATATTTATTTAAAAAAAACATTATTTTCTGTGTTTATGAGTTTATTTAAGTGTATTTATTAATATAATATAAATCAAAAGTCAACAGCAATGATTTTAACTTTTAAAACGATGAACAGTATTTTTGGCCAGGATTTTGCGACAAATACTCCACTGTGCGCCGTATTGTTTGGTCACTTTATAAACCCACATCAGGAACACCCATTGTTATGGTAATTTATTATTATTTCTCATTCTTAGTTTATAAAGGAATGTTATATAATTAACGCGATAATGCAATTAAGTTTTCGCAATCTAATAAATACAGTAAATCCAAATATTGTTAACAAATCAAATTTATTTAAAAGCGGCCAAACTAAAGCTAAACTATTTTCATTCAAAATGCAAACTATAACTAAACAGTTTTCATTCAAATACGCCTCCATATATGAGCAGCTATAAACAAGGTCCTAAAATATTTAAACAGTAAGCATGCAGATACAGCAATTCTTAACTGTTCAGGTAATGCAGTTTTATTATGTCTAGACGTATGCAATGATGTTACTAAGTGCTTACTTGCGTGATGAAAGCCAGCTTTTTACAGTTTTAGGTATTTTATATTGCAGAGTTTGTGATTTAGTAACGGTACGGTGGTTACATTTAATTTTTAGAATTTCACTTTATTATTATGAAGAAAATTTTATTTAATGAAAAAGATATCAACCATTTTATTTACAGCTATCTCGCAAAATTTCTCGGGACACAATATGAGGCATGGGGCATTGTTTCCTTTTACTGTGTTTTTAAACCATGTTTCCAGAAAACTTTAGATAGCGTTTTCTATCCTACATTGTGTAGACTACCTATGTTAATTTTTCAACTTAAAATGGAAAATTTTTTAAACTAACAATTTAAGCAGTTTCTTAATGATTAATAAATAAAGATGATTGTGAAATTATACTTATCTTTCAAAGATATACATTTAAACTTTACTGAATCTCAAATTGAAATCGAACCATTCAACTTTTTTTTAACCTACTGGCCTGCTTCACGTTAAATTAATCAAGATTTAACCGTCCTCCCACTGGTGTGGTGTGGAAGTCTGAAGAGGAGTGTTTTGGATCATGTATCGTCTTCTAAACAGACCATGGTTCAAAATGATGTTATTAGAATTTAATACAGATACAGGCCCGTTACAAAATAACTCTCGAGTAGCTTCAAAACTGGATGTTTACCTAGCATCTGGTGCAAATTCAATACGTCGAAGGTCAAAAGTCCTGCTGATGTGATGTGGAAGTTTAGAGAGAAGGGTTTAGGCTCAGTTATTGTTCTCGTTATCTGACCACGGTTCAAAATTACTAGGCCCGACCTAAAATAGTCCTCGTTAGGTTCAAGACGGGACATTAATACAGCTAAACTAAACGAAAGCTAAGCCAGCTAAGCTAAACTAAACGAAATCCGGGACATTTAACGAAAATAGATGGTTCTTTGCCTAAGCAATGAAGCAGAAACTTCTGATCAGTAATGGACGTCTCACAAACATGATAACTTCTGACGTGGAGATCCTAAATTTCTTTAATAATGTTATCTGAAAATTTTCCAGACTTTTATCAGCCTTATAAGTCTTGAAATCCCTGGATTTCATTTGCAGCTGAATTCATGCAGCACTTGAGACATACGCATAATTTCCTTATGCAGTATTCCGAGCTTCAAATGTTTGCTTTTAATACACTTCAGATGGATAGTATTTTACTGTCGAAGGCCCTAACTCTGAAACGTTGTTCTGTTAAATTTGTTAACTTCGATACACATTTGCTCAGCCAAAATTGAATTTCTAGTTCGAAAGCTATAGAAAACATAAATTCTTTTTCCTTCTGAATTTTTATGAAGCTTCTGCTAGATTATCTGCTTCAATGTATTGAATTTTAATATATATATATATATATACATACGTTACTGTTTACAGCTTTGCATTTGCTTATTGCAATTTATAAACTTTTTTATATATCGTAATGAAATTTATATTAGTTGATAAAAGTATAAATTTCAAATCATTAAAATAAATTAAATCGTACCCGTCTCGATACTTAATTCTGAGTAGGTGAAAAATAAACCTTTCAGTCACAGTTTTCTCTACAATACATTATTTATAATTCACTAAAAGCTTTAACCATTTTAAATCTGCACCATGGAAATACAGCAAATTTTTTACTATATTTTTTGCAATGTTGTAACTACAAACATTTTGACTGTTAAAAATTAAAAAAATATTTTGGTAAATGGTACTATGTTACTTAATATTAGTAGAAGGGTTTTGCACATCTTAAGAAGGATAATAATGTCTGGTGCCAGTCCCGACAAATTATGACGGATTAGTTTGCCATCAGAAGATTTAAGACAAATGAAAAATGAAGAGTCACAGTTGAAATAAGTTTTGACTTTTATGTAACTTTTTGTTTCCATTCAAGAAACCACGAATCAAGTTTTATTGCAGATATATTTAACGTGAGTAAATTCAGTCGTTGATTTTCTGTGTAAAATTCTTTAAGGGCCATTTTTTGTTCTATTGCATATTAAATAAAAATGCAACAATAGACGGCAATAGAACATATCCTTATCAAAATACCTTAGGCAGAAAAACCTTTTCACGCTGTCTTTTTAGGGGAAGGTGAATCATAAAGCACTTGAAAGGTAAACGGTTTTTAAAAAATTATTATTACCATTCTCTCTTACTACATTCAATCATCATTTCTTCACTTATTTAAAAAATTAATTTAATTAACTAATATTTTTAGTGCTTTGAAATAATAAGAAATAATACAATGCAATAAATGCAGCAATCTTTATCAAAACAGTTTAAAAAACAAAAAAGAGTAGAGAGATAAAAAGTCAGAATCATAACTTAAACCATAATTATCCTTCATCACAAAGTCCTCACAGCATTTCATCACTCGAAGTAAATCCCTTGAAACGCCACCCTGAACGTAACCTTCCCTGTCTCAACTACCTGAAATTAATCAAGTTGGGAATATAAAATGCTCCAATTTCCATATATTTTGTAGACATCTAGTAAATCAGGGATTCTCAACCTTTTTTCCTTCGCGTACCCCTTGATTAATCTTTTCATAATAATCACTGTCATTCTCCCCCCGTCCGTCGATGCAAAGAAGTTTTTATCAATAATGTTAAGGGCTTAGGTACGCTTAAGAGTAAAATAATGCGAATTAATGACATTTGCAGGACTTATTTTTAATTTTATATTTTAGTCCAATTTCAAAATAGTATTAGTTAAACGGCAAAACAAATAAAAATAGTATTGTAATAAGGATAACATTAACTTATAAGGTTAGGTAAAAAGTGCTTTTCATAATAATCAGTTATTCAAGTGCAAGAAAATTTCAATGCAATCGTTGAGCTTGTTTCGGAGCTGAGTTTTATAAAATTGGGTTCAAAAGAAGAAAGATACAATTTTATGTCTGGAACTGCGTCAAGCTTATTTCAGTATTTATTCTTAATATATGTATAAGACGAGAATGCTCTTTCCACAAGTTCTGTGTTCGTGAATTTTATTGAATATTTTATTGCTTAACACCGAGTTCTTGGTACTCTTATTTCACTGCTACCCAGAAGTCAATCAAATTTCTTTTTTTAAATTCAGATTCTAATGAAGAATCAATGGAAAGTTCAATTAATTTTTCTTTTTCAGAAATTGTTAATTTTTCAGCTTTTTGAAAAAACGCTTCGTTGAATGAATTTAATATCCACATATCTGCATCACTGCGCTTCGGAAAATATTGTCTGAATGACAACTTAAGTCCTTTTAAATGTGCTATTATGCTAGTTTTTACTTGTTTTGTTAATTTAAGTTCGTTCTCAGATAAAAAGCTGTGAAGTGTCTCAAAAACTTCATACTGTGTTTTTTTTATACAGGATTCCCAAAAATTCAGCTTCTTAATCATAGACTCGATTTTGTCAGTTACCTTTAAAATGGTTATGGAATGGTTCTGCAATCCTAAATTAAGTTTATTTATTTCTGAAAAAATATCAGATAAGTACGCAAGCTGCTGCAACCATTCCCTTTCATAAAATTTAGAGCTCAACATAATAATATGAGAACTTCATGTCTCAGTTCAAACAATCTTGTGAGTACATTTCCTCGAGAAATCCATCTCATTTCTGTGTGCAAAAGTACGTAGTATGTAGGCTGTCCATGTCTCCACACAAAGATTTGAACAATCGGGTGTTAGTTGAATTAGCCTTAATGAAATTTACAACTTTGACTGATTGATTGAGTATTTCTTTCAATGAATCTGACAAAGGCTTCGCTGCTAAACTTTGTCTGTGGATGCAGCAATGGCTCCAACTTACATGAGGAGTGAATATTTTGATACGACCACGTAAACCTTTATAACAACCAGACAGATTTTCCACCATCTGTGCAAATAGCCCAACCCATTTCGTTTTCACAGAAATAACCCTGAATGGCATTAATTCTCGCCAGTACACCTTTTAGTGAGAGGATAACACAATAAGAGGTTCTCTACAAGTTCGTTAACATTCAAATATCTTGCAATAACAAGCAAAATTGACAGATCGGAAACATCAGTGCTTTCATCCACCTGTATTGAAAAGAAGCGGCTATATTTATTCTTTCAATTATAGTAGCTTCAATGTCAATAGAGACAAGGGAATTTTTTTGATTTTTTTGGACACGGTCTTCACCGAACATGCATTTCCAACTTTTAGCAATATGATAACCTATTCTGTCGGATGCACCAATCGCAGCCTCATTTGCTTTGTTTGTGGATATCAAACAAGAACTTAAATTAGGGCTGTTGGGTAGTGGTTGGAAAAAACTAATATTTCTTTGCTTATAAGTTGGATGTTTTGTTTCTAAATGGCGCATTAGTAAAAATGGTTTCATGCTGCCATTTGACAATATCTCTCCACAAACAAGGCAGAGTGTTTTTTCACCCGTGACGGAAAATCCATATCTTAAGTATTCGTTAGAATATTTTCTCTTCTTCGGAGGCGAACTGATGTTTTGGTTTTTTTTTCAAAATCAATTTCATTTCTTACCTGAACAGGCCAATCAGTCGTCCTTTGCACTTCATGATTATCATCTTACTGATCCACAGTTATCTCCATAGATGCCAAATCGTTGGTTCGAATTTCAGTTTTAGATGCCGACCTCTTAAGAGTTCCAGTTTTCAACCATTTGTACATTTTGAGAAATCAAACAATATCGAATTGAATTCACTCTAAAGATAATCGCTTCAAATTGAGAACGCATAGCCTACTAACACCAGTTTTGTGCCACAAAACAAACCAAACTAATAAAATTGAGCACCCATAAAAACACAAAGTTAGAGTTATATGAACAGTCGCTATTCATTATGCATCCCAATCGAGCAATTAATGATGCCTACGTTTAATCACGCTTTTAATAAAAACGTCAAAACAAGAATCTTTGAGAGGTTTCCGGATTGTTCTCAATAAGCCTAAACCAGAAGAACAAAATAGTTGATGCACTCCTCTTTCATCCAATCTATACACAAAAATCAAAATAAAGAATATTTTAGAGATATATATAAAAAGATTTTTTTCATCTCTATTATTCTCTTTCATCACTCGTACCTCATATCGTTTCATCATTGGAAACAATCCATTAGCTAAACACCCTCAATATTTAACTTTAACCTCCTGTTTTATTGCTCATTCAACACTACGTATGATGAGATATACAAAAAGAAACAGTAGTCATAGCAAATAGGACTGATCTTTATCAAAACAGTTTAAGCACCCCATTCTTACCCATTCTATAACGCAAAAATGAAAGGAAAAATATATTTTAGAGGTTGATAGGAAAAATTTTTTCATCTCTATCTCTCTCTTTCATCACTGGTACCTCACACTGTTTCATCATTGGAAGCGAACCATTAGCAAAATACTCACAAAATTTAATTTTGCCGTCCTGTTTTATTGCTTATCCAACACTAAGTATGATAAGATACACAAAAAGTAACAATACTCATAGTAAATAGGACTGATCTTTATCAAAACAGTTTAAGCACCTAATTCTTACCCATTCTATAACGAAAAAATGAAAAGAAAAAAAAAATATTTGAAGGTGCATAGGAAAATATTTTTTCATCGGCATCACTCCCGAATCTCATACCGTTTCATCACTAGAAGCAAACCCTTCGAAAAACACCCCTAAACTCAGTTTTACCGTCCCCAGTGTTATTAAAGTGTGAATATAAAATGCCATCCCCCTCCGGATAGATCCGCATGGAGACTTGGGTTTCCTCCCTGATCCGCTGCTCCCGGATTGCTCATGACTAGGTGAAGGTTATAAATGCCATGGAAAAGAGGGATCTTGTTGTCTGAGGGTAATCGTTAACTGCATCCCTTGTCTTCAATCTGATGAGAAATGCCGGCGACTCAGTGCAGCGCGGAATCAGGGCTCATCCATCTCCTCCAAAGACTCTTCTTCAGCACCTCCGGATGGAATGCGCTGCTCTACATCATTTGTCTGCGAGGGGGCTGATTTGTTGGAGGAAACATTTACATCAGAGATAAGGTCAATCACGTCATCTTGGGTTTATCTTTGCTTCCAATTCAAGGGCGGGGACTCAAATAAATACAGACTACGGTAAAGATAATTTTGCTTTTGGTCGTAGAATTGGCAGGTTTCCATTACAGTTTAAATTATATATTGAAAACTTTTGAGGTTCACGTTAAAATGTGAGCATCACTAATTTGTGTTTCTTTTTATTTTACTTTCTCTTATATCAAATTTACAAATAAAAAGTACTTTAATCATCCAAAACTTTGATCTCGACATTTTGATGAATTTTTGCGTTTTGCATTTCTTAAATTAGAAAAATTCATTTTTGGAATTATGTTTATCTGACTGTGAATGCAATAACTCACAAAGACAACACGCTAGAACGGTTAAAATTTGGTATGTGGTCTTAAAACCGGCATTGTAGTTTTTTTAAATCAAATTTTGAATGAAAGCCGTGTAGGGGAACCAGCTAGACATACGAAATCTAGCATGCGGCTTTCTTACTAGAATTAGTACAAAAGATGAGACTGCTAGATTACTAGAATTAGTAAATGAAAAAATGTGTTATACATCATGTGTAGATGTGATGGATCCATCATCGGTTAGACTGTCTGTTAGCTTGTCTACCCGCATGCATGTGAATACGATATTAAAAAAAAACTTATAAAATAGATAAGCGAAATTTAGTACGTGGTCTTGATACCAAAAATAAAGTTCTGTAACAAATTTTGGATCCTATTCTACGGAAATGGATCAAAACTGCTTAGTCGGTTTTCTCCCCTATACTGTTCTCGTTTTTTCTTCCTCAGTTACTTTCTATCTTGTTTATCGGCGCAATTTTTTACAAGTTTGCGCGGGAACGGACATTGTTTTACATCTCTGGAGGCAGATAGTAAGTTTTTGTCTTGTTCTTCCTTCTGCATTTTGGCAATGAAGATAAATAAATTGAGTATTTGCAGATTTTTTCATCTCTTTCAATCTGGAATTCTTTCGGGGTCACAGGGGTTCTAAAAACTTTTGACTTTTGTCGTATCCCTTACAAAAAAGAATTCCTGTGGTAATTAATATGTTAGAATCCCTGCAGGTGGGGGACACCTTGAAAAAGGCCAACTGCCGGATTCTTTTTCTTTTCACATTTTCGATCTTGTGCCCTTTTTTTCATCTTTTCATTATGTTTGGTAGTTTATTGAATTGAGTTCTTGTTTTAAGGCTACATTAGTACTATTTAGAGACAGATCTCATAATTTTGATCTGAGTTCTTTGAAAAGGATGGCTTAGATGGTTCAAAATTTACTATAAAAGTTCGTAACAGACCTTGTTTAACATTAAAGTAATTTTACTTGAAACATTCAAATCTAACGAATCATTCTATATTATCCCATTCTCTGGCTGATATTTTCACTTATCAATTGCTTGAATCCGAGAAAACTCATTCTTGGTAGAATTAATTTGAATTTGAAAATTAAGTAAAAAAGTATTATATCACTGAAAGGATTATATCATTGGACTGCATTAAGGCTATTTAGAGATAGGCCTCGTAATTCTGAACTGCGAACAGATGATAAAGACGACGTCTGGTTCAAAATTTACGAATCGTTCGTAACCAACGTTGTATAACCTAAACGCTAATTTATTTCGAACAATCCATTAGAATAATTCAGTCAAAATAATTCAAACAAATATTTCGATCAGATATGAAAATAAAAAATGAATATTAAGCAAAAAAACAAAGTCCTCAGCGGAAAATTCGCCAGAAGATAAATAGTTTTTTCATAGATCACATCATAGAGTATTATAAATATTGTCAGAATATGAAAAATCTCGAAGACAAAACTTTTGAAAACTTTGATCAAAGGAGAGTGCAGAAAATTTATAATCACGTGATACAAACGAATCGTGCCACTTTCACTTTGGATTACGACTTGCCGTTAGAAATTAGATATTTTATGGAGTTAACCCCAAGTATTGGCATTACAACAAGTATTAAAACAAGTATTACCACAAGTATTAAAAGAATATAAAAAGGAGAGCTCATGCGACGTTTGTAATGATGCTTTTAATGATTTTGTTCAATCAAATGTCTTGAAGATATATTTTCTAAAAATTCAAATTTATGCCGAATGATTGTATACCATGTCCTTGACAGTGAATGTCTCTGTCGAGTGGCGGTATTGTAATTTTTATTCCAACAGGAAAAAAAACTTCCTACTAAAAAAACCTCATATTACAAAAGTCACACTGATAAAACTCTTTTCTTAAGACTGTGAATGAACCGTTTCAAAAAATATTATGCAGTTTCCAATATTTAACAAAACAGATAAAATGCGAGTGTACGAAAATATTGATTTCTGGAAGCTTTCAATAGAAAAAAAATTATGGTGAAAGCTTCCTAACATGTTGAAGGTATTATCCTAATGAAACTGGATGTTTCGTTAAGATATCGTTTATTTTCAATGAAGGATATTAGGTAGCGTTTGCTGTCAAACCTTTCTCACTTTTCTCTAAGTGAACCACTTTGTTCTATTTCGAAGCGTTTCACCTTGAAAGCTGCCGCATATAAGCATTTTCTCCGTAAAACGATCTGCTCCACCCAATTTAATGGTAATTTAGCTTTACTAGAATTTCGTAAACCTATAATACGTCCTCTAGAAGAAAAAAAATCATACAATAAATATTCGCATCAAACTTCGTTTACAAAATTATGAAATTTAAAAAGATAGCAGCAGTTTCAGTATGGTTCATATGAGAAAAAAAAGAAATACTTAAGTCTTATTGTTCGTCTGTTATTTTTATTGGAAAACTTTGCAAACAAAGAAAACTGTCAGGCTGCCACAAGTTTCTTCAAAATAAGTTACCAAAACCTGAGATATTATTTTTCAAGTTAAAACTACATCCCTATTTAATTTTAAATGCCAATTTATGATAAGAAATACGAGGCAAGCATTTTATTTATTTATTTATATTTATTTTATTTTTTATTTATATATTTGGAAAAATTCTGGAGTCATTTCAGTTTTTAACGATTTCCCTATTGCACTTTATGCAGAAATATTTAATTGCATTGGTTTCTGTCGCTTAATGCACGTTATCAAGGCTGACTATTTGAAGGTATGCCCCTGGCTAGAATGAGTATGGGAGTGGGAACAAGGACAGGGAGTTCAAGCAAGTTCCTCGGAAATCCGCCTTTTATATGGTCTTCAGTCTTGTAACAGCAGGTTGATTAAAATTGCGAAATCTGTCAAGTGCTGTTGTAATTATCTAACAAAACAAATTAAGAAGATAACTTTGTTTAGCAACATTTAAACAAGAAAGTGATTTTACCCCTTTTTCAATTCAAATAATATTCCATTCTTTTTTCAAATAATATTCACCATTCTTGTTTCAAATAATATTCACCATCATTTTAATTATCTCTTCAGGCAGAGATTTATTACAACAACTTGACCATTTTTTTAAGGAAGACGGTCCGAACTTGGAACCTTCCAGCTCTAAGGCAGGAGCCAAGGGCCTATTTTGATGTAATATTAACACTATAAATTTGTCAGGAAAATTGTTGCAAGTTCTGCATCTTCGCATGCTAAAACAATTTGTTCATCGACAAGTGAGCATGTCAAGAGAGTTGCAATCTAAATTTGGATTCCATTTATCATTTGAAGAAGAAGGATGAGACGTCGCGGTTAAGTGTGAGTGGAGTGCAGTAGATGTTCAATGACAAGGACAAATACATTTTTTGTATGCCTTACTATAGATTATGTCTTTCAAGTTTATTTTATATGTTATTATGGCATTGAGAGTAGTGTATATGTCATTCCAGAATACAATATCTACAAAGTTAGTATGTGGTTTCAAAGCAGGAATAGCCTTTGTTTTCTCCAGTATTTTCAAGTTATATTCAGTCTGTAATTAGAAAATCATGAGATAGTAACATAAGGAAATAATTTTGGTTCTATACTTAGCTCCAGAACAGCATTTGAGCTAAATTAGCTTCTCCCTACTTTCAATATATTTTCCTTACATTAAAGTAATATGCAGGTAAATGGAAGCATCAGCTAGGAATTTCTATACATACCATATGTTGACATTTGACTTCCATGAGGTTACCTGTGTTCCCCAGTGAAATCAAGCCACAGCAGACAGGGTGATTAGAGCAGACAGATTTTTTCCTTTGGAAGAAATTCTCAGTCTATATACAGTGACAAAATTCTGTTACTATCATCTATATTGTCAGTAAAGAAAGAAATATATATATACAATTTTTCTTAACTTTACAATTATTTTAAAGCATACCTCATTTTAATTACTTCCACTTTCATCGTAATAAGCGTACTTTCACTCTTCAGTCACGGGTCTTTCAGGAAAATCCCTTCTTCCATTATATAACCTTTCTGCGCATTGTGTCTGCCCTTTTGCTCACCTGAACTCATAAGCATACGGCCGGTGTTACGTGGTATGCATCATCAAGAGGGACTTGTAAAATGATCCATGAGTAAAATCATTTAATATCTTGTGCTATTAAAGAAGAGATCGTTAATCGTCTATGAAAAATTCTTGCAATGCCTCTACAAACACCCAAAATTTAAGAACTTCTCATATATATATAATATTTTAAACAATTAAAACTCTATTTTCAGTATATACACTATTAAACCAAAATTAAAATTTGCTAAATAATGCTACTTTTAATAATCATACAATAAATACAGAAGATAATTACATTATAACTATTACTATGAAAAGACAACCCGGTGAATTCCAATCAAGTACAATCTATCTTAGGAATCAGTTACCATTAAATCCGAATTTAAAGGCGCCAATCTTAGAAAGCCAATTGTTTGAAAAGAAAAAAAGTATAGGATGGATATATATATATGAAAATTTTTTTCGTTGTTAGTCTTAAATAACAAAAACAGAATTATATTTTTAATTTTATTTTATTATGGAGAGTGGAGAAACTACGACATTTGAATTGAAGTTTTAAGTAAAAGTAATTTTGGAATACATTAAGACTTTAAAATATACAATATTAGAATGTAAAATAAAATTAAGTGAGATTATTACATATATATATATATAAACAAAAATATAACTTGTTATATATGAACCAGAAACAAAAGTAAACAGAACATATCAAAATTCAATTCATAAACTAAAATTCATTAATTAAACCAAAAAACCAAATCTAAAATAAGATCTAAAACATTGAAAATACTATAGATACTAAGAGCAAAGGTAAGTTTAAAACATTTAGATGTTAACACGTAAATGAACTCTGTATCATCATTGAAAAAAGGCAATCCAATTATATGGGGTTTTCAACAATTAGAATTAGCTGCTGGCATATATATATATATATATATATATATATATATCAAAACAAACTTTATAAACAAAGACAAAAAAACCAAAATATGAAAAATATCACTAGCGAGCCGCTCGTCAGGAAGAGAACTCATCATGATATTAACTTTTTCACTAACGACAAAGCGAAATCCGTTAAAAGTGCCGTCATCCCCTCTAAAGCACAAGACAAATAAAAATGGAAGAATTCTTGAATAAAAAATAAATACATTTAAGAAGATTTAAAAGAATCAAATACAAAATCCGAATACAAAAAAGAATACAGAATAAAATAAAAGCAACGTAACATAAAAAAAAATAAAGCGAAATGTCTTTACCATGGCAGAAAATCTACCCATACAGGAGAATAGACGCAAACCAGTTATTGCTGTTTTTGCTAAAAGAGGAAAAAAAGAAGATAAGGAGAAAAGGAGCTTTGTCAAGTAGCTCAATCATCGCTTTGAGATATCGTCACACAAAGTTTTCGAATACATTATTTAAAAGTTGAATCTAAGCTTTATTGGTCTAGATTTTTTGAAATTTCGTTCGAACAAATAGATCAAATAGAGAAAGTGAGAGAGAATAGTGTTTCTAAATCTTAATAGAAATATAGAAGACAATGCTATAAGTCGTTGACACAAAAATTAAAATCCATTCTTTTGTCAAAATATCGATACAAGCTTATACTCAACAAGTTTAATATCCAGAATCTAAAATCCGAAAACTGATTACAGTTTGTTTGTTTAGAAGCAAGCTGAGGATAAATATTTTGCCACGTAATAATAAATGATCCATGATTAAAAACAATAAGATCATCTACGAATCAAAGCCTGAGGATGAAGAAGTAAATAATTCTTCTCAAAATAATGAAGGGAAGAGGTTAGCTGATAGAAGAAAATGAAGAATCCTTGAGAATGCCATGGATTGGAGAAAATACTTTCCCATTGTAAATAAATTATTAAATATGACAAAATAATAATTTATCCAACCTCAAAGAAATATTACAGAATATTTTTTGTAATCAAAAAAGTATGAGTTAAGCACCTCTCGAAGATGTAAAGGATGCTTGTAAAAGATCTTAAGTCAAAAGTCTCAATGAAGAAATACTTGCTTATTATTGTGAATGAAATCAAATGGTTTATTATTGGTAATAATCCAAGTGACAACTAACAAATGACATTCAGTAATTTTTTTTAACAGATTGAAGAAATGTAATAGGTTTGCTTATGTATGAAGAAGTTCCACAAGTGATAAAACGATAAGAAATGGATTTTTATAGGAAATTTTGATTAATAGTAATATAAGGAAGTAAAATTAAATTTCTTAATTGAGATTTATAGAAAGCAAGAATTTTTTTGGATATTGTACTCATATTAAAGTTGGACTTTTGTATTTGCTGAATTTTGAAGTTCCTATCCAGAAGATCATAAAGCAATACTGTTTGCAAATAAACGCATAGTTATTGGAAGCTTTGTCGATAGGAGTGATGATGAATTTCAAGTCTTATAGTAATTTTAATATTAAAAAAGCTAAAAGAATCAAAACATTCAATTATTATAATGGAAGGAGAAGCTTTTTTAAAAGGTAATGATTCCATTTCCACTCAATAAAAATTCAATGGGGATGAAAAAGCATTAGAATTTTTTTAAAAGAAATCATCAATATTACTCAGTAATTTACATGTATGGAAGGAAGAAACACACGAAAATGTTCTGAATTTTTGGACCTTTTAACATGATACTTTAGAGTCTGTATTCTCTACAATGTTAGATTACAAAACAATGATTTTATCTCTATATATATATATATATATATATATATATATATATATACTAACGAATGTCTGGCATTGCTCGAAAAAAAATATTTTCAAGTCAAGAACATATCTTTCAATTTTAGTAGAAGTGTTTTTCGTACAGCGTCTTTCGTTGATTTTTCGTTAATCAACTGAACCTTGGACTAACAGTAAAACACCCTTCTTCTTCTCTCCTTAGTTTGAACCACCTGCAGAATCTCATAATCTGTTCCTCTTCCATTTCTCCCCAGTCATTGTGCAGCCACGGCAGAAACTCTTTCGATATCTTTTATTTTTTATACGACTACATTCTAATTCTCTAGTATTGTTTTGTCACTGACGAAAAACTTTAATAGTGACCTTTCTTTTCTCCTTGGGCCCTCTCCTCCGGTAGAGAAGTGGAAGCAACATGAAGGATTTTACATACTCGTATGATCATTAAAAATTTGTAAACTTAAATGAAGCATCGCGGAAAGAGAGTAATTAACATCATTGTGTTGTGGTGCAAACATATTGAAAGAGGTATATGCTATGAAATAAAAGCTAAATAAAATTTTTACCCTTTTGTTAACATTCAAAGAAAACAATATTTTTATCATAACTTTCATAATGACAAAGATACCGGAATGAAGGATTTGATAAAACGATCAATGGTTTGAATTTAATAGCAATAACAGAAAGCATTGTTACAAATTGTGTATGAAATAAATTTGAAATGTTTATTAAATTAAGAAAAAGAACGCATAACATTTAATTTGAAATCATTAAAAAGATGATTTTCTTCTCTTTATGTATGTAATAATAGGTATGTAAATAATCTACGTGTAATATATTTTTCTGAAATTATTGGCAAAAAACTGAGATTAAACGCCGAAAATTGGCTTACTTTTCGTTATTTAATTAAATATCTTAGGAAGTAATTCTTTTGAAAGTTTGAAAGAGTAGAATTAATCTAAGAACGGACCCCAGAAAGGCATGTGCAAATTTCATGTCAAGACTATTCACAGTTTAGGAGGAGTTCTCGCGACAGATAGACCGTTAGAACATCTTTTCCCCCTCCCTTTTTCCTCTTCCTACGATAGGAACAGTACTAAGTAGCCTTGAAGGCTTAGCACACACTCATTAGGATCAGTTAAAAATTTGTGAAAATTAAACAAAACATCGAGAGAATAATTCACTAACGTCATTGGATCACTGTGTAACCGTATTAAAAGCTATGAATGCTACGACAGCAGGAAACCGGGAGTCAAAAGTCAACTTTGTTGTTTATGCTCAAAGAAAGCAATATTTTCTTATATTTACTTTAACACTGGCAAAAGTCAGTGCGCTAAACAGTAATTTGGTTTGAATTTATTTCTATGAGAATAAAAAGTATTGTTAGAAATTGCGTTAAAATATATTTTTAAACCTTAATAACAATCAGAGAAAACACTTCATCGCAATGGAAATATAATATCATTAAAAATATAATTTTCTGCTCTTTAAACTGGCATCGAAATAATTGTTGTCTAATAAATATTTCAGAAGTTATTGCCAAAAAACGTCTAAGCATTAGGCTTAAAAGCAGCTAATTTTCGTTATTTAATTAAATATCTTAAGAACTAATTAACTCTGAAAGTTGAAAATGGCACCGTTATTGACCTAGAAATATGCTCTAGAATGTCGTGTGTAAATTTCATGTCGCTACTGTTCACCGTTTTGGAGGAGTTCTTGCGACCGACCGACCGACAGACAGACAGATACATGTATTTTCTGCTTTATATTATAGACATTTATAAAAATACGCAAAATTTTCAGAAATAAGGGTAAATTAGTTCAAAGTCTAACCGTTGCCTAGCTACGGAGTAGCTATAAATTTGCGTTATTTTAAAATCATCTCCACGTAATTAACAATTATTAAATTTTAAAAAATTAAGAAAAATTGAAAGAAAAATGTCACAGAAATAAAATTGGTATCTTTGAAAAGGTAAAGTTTTGAACTTTAAGTTGGTATAAAAATATTTTTTGTCGAACAATTTGCTCCGAAGTTACGGCGGGAAAACGGTTTCGGTTAATTTGTAATTAACCGACTGTTTAATTAACTTTTGGATTTTGAAAGTTCATGAGTGTCTTCCCCTTGTTTGGTTGAAAACTGTCCATTGGTCAAGAAGGAGATGTCGAATATAGCCAAATACCCACATACATAGCCACAATGACTTATATATATATATTAAATCACTCTAATGCTGTAATGCTGTGAATTTTTGTTGTAACTGCATAATTTTTAATTATATTACATCAAAATTCATTCTTATATTAATTTTAAATTCTTGCGTATGTTGATTTAAGAGTCTTTTACTAATTAATTTATGAATATTTTGTTCAAATGATGTACAATTGAAACTTTGACAGAGTGACATGAGGCTCACTGACTTTCTTTTCTTCAAACAGGAAGCTTTTTTTCCATAAATGTGATTAGAAATTAATTAGTAAAAGTATCTTTCATTAACAATGTGCTACTTTCTTTCTTGCATTTTCACATTCTCTATATCCAATACGAATATTCAGGTGGAAAGCATGAATAGAATGACAACCGGTGTTGATTAATGCGAATTTTGCATGATTTCAATTATTGTGAATTGATAATCATGAATTGTTATAAATGATTGCTGCAACTACGAAACTATTTATTTATAAAATATTAAAAATCACCCTTATGTGAAATTAGGATTCATTCTTATATTAACTTCAAATTCTTTGCGTAAGTCAAATAAAAATTGATGAACTAATTAATTTATGAAAAATTTCTTTCAAATGATGCATAGTTGGTGCTGTGACAGATTGACACCAGGCTTGCTAGCTTTCTTTTTCTTCAAACAGAAACTTTTTTCTCCATAAATGCGATTAGAAATTAATTAGTAAAAATCTCTCCCATTAATAAAGTTTGCTACGTTCCTTCTTGCTTTTCCCCATTTTCTATATCTAATACGAAATATTCAGGTGGAAGACATGAATAAGACGATAACCGGTACTTAATATTTAGCCCTTATTTCTTAAGAAAAAATATTCTACATGAATGATTAGGATCTGAAATTTGCCGGTAACATCGTGTGTGATGTTAACATAATTAAATGCAACCGAAAGAACAGCATTGATTTAGTTCGAAGCATAAAATACCTTTCCTTGAATCACTAAAAAAACCACGCAAATAAAATATGAAAGTCAGACTGGGTCAATGAATAAAATCTATGTAGCCGAAGAAGCAGTGGCCCTGTTTAGAAAAAAAGAAAGACAGTAACAATGAACTCAATATGTTAATGCTATTATCCTCTCTTAATTCAATTTCTGCCAATGAAAATGTCAGAGAAGCAAAGAAACGGAAGCTGTGAAAAAATTAAACGCTAATATCTAAGCTATCTCCAATATAAAAAGAATCCCAATTAACTTATTGCTTTTCCCATTGGATTCGTTCAGGAAAGGATGAATAGACTCTGTTTTAAGTAATTGTCTGTTTCCGAATGAGGCCTTAAGAATATGTTTCAATTTTATGCGAAATTTCTCTGTTCAGTTATTTAATTACATGGTCCTCGGCGTGAGAAAAAAAAGGAAAGCTCATTCGACTGCAGATTAAATGTTCTCAAAATCAATCAGATTAAACAAATAATGATTAAGGAGTATTTTTTTAAGTCAGTTCTATTAAGGAAGCATTTTAGAAGCACATTTCTCACGTTGCCGTGACATTTGTATTTTCTCAGAAGACCCAGGTGCTGTTTCTGTCGGGAGAATTCGAGAAAAAGATGCTTTAATTGATTTTCATTTGGCTGAACAGACATTGGCTCGTCCCATTTTATAAATTCAGCTGAAAATTTTAAACGTATAATATATGAGGTTTAACTGGGTTTCTTTTTCAGTTTATTAGTTTTTAAATTCAAAATTTGCAATTTTTTTGTGTTTTCACCTTTCAATTTAAGTTACTTTACATTAGTACAAATTAAATGTTTCAAAGAATGGATTATTTAACGAGTAATTTCAAGTAGAGCACTCATACTCAGAGTAATGTAGAGGAAAAGTAGTGATCATGAGTGCGCCATAGGTAAGGGAAATTTCATCGGAACACAGTTGCAGTTGGCACACGGGGAAACGAATTTAGCAGGAAAATCCCAAAATTGAAGAAAAGGAAATGTTACACTAACAGCCTGTAGTATTCGATTCAGAACACCCCGCTCAAGCCTCGGCCATGCGGTAAATCTGAAAGACCGGCCACCACGACAACAAATCGGATTCTGAAGTCGACGGCAAAATACTCGTCATCATGAGTGGCTCATGCAACGATACTCCTTGTACGTGGGTAAGATCCATCTTCGGTGATGGGCCTTAAGGGCCTCACCACCATTACTATATCTCGCCGGGAAGGGGGACTCTGCTTACTTATACGGTAAGTTCTCATCCCCATACCTGCTGTAGTATAAATACAATGGGCGTGGTAAAATAATTCAATCACAGCTGTGATAAATATAAATTACGAATTATTAGGAGAGTGAGGGCAGGAGAACAACATATGCTGAAAACAGTCATAAATAACCAATCGTCTTTTTTATTAAGCATATTAGGCAAAGAGATCTAAGGTGAAAAAAATTATAAATACAATTTTTATAACCACAGTTTTATTAGTATACTGAAACAGTTAGAATTTTTATTTCATTTATTCTATATTTTCTTGTTCTTAATTTACCATTTATTATTATCTACAAGGTATCTACGCTTACTGTGCTCCAATAGCTCATTTCTAAACCTTTAGAGATAGACATATAGTTCCATTTGGAAAAATGCTTTGAATGGAGGGAAGAATTATATTTTATATTTTTTGAGTCAATAAATATATTTCTGAAAAAGTTACGAATTCTTTTTTTATACAGTCTCCCGGTCCTATCAGTCACATTTAGTAAAATATTCTTCACACACTAACATTTTAAACAAAGAACGTTCCATTATGCTGCGACTAAAACTGACTGAGTTATGGAGCTTTCATAATTTTAAACCGATCAATGGCCTCGTCGAACAAGAACTGCGCAGTGGTTGGTGGATCGTCTTCGAGGAGGCTATTGAAATGGTGGAAATTGGTCTAAGTCAGAGATATTCAAAGGTATTCGATATTATTATTTATTATTCTATTCTATTATTAACTCGGTCAAGTTTAGTCGTAGAAGAGTGAAACTTTTTTTGTTTAAAATGTTAGTGTGCGAAGAATATTTTACTAAATATGACTCATAGGACTGGGGGACTGTATAAAAAATTTGAATTCGTAAATTTTTCAGAAATATATTTAATGACTCAAAAACATAAAATATAATTTTACGCTTAATTTAAAGCATTTTTCCAATTGAAACTATATGTCTATCTCTAACTGTTAAAAAATTAGCTATTGGAGCACGATAAGTGTGGACACCCTGTATATTAAGGAATCTTTCTTGAAGTATTTTTCTCATATTCACTACGAGGTGGCACACCTGTATGTAATCAAATTTTAATTAAATAAATCGAGTAACTTATAATTAAATTCTGAAAATATTAAGTATTGTCATCGACAACACACAAGTGTGTAAAATTTGAAAACTCTATCACATACAAAAGTGAGTGTAAAATCGATTACAATATTCCATCTTTTCAAACATGAAACATGTAAAGTTGAATAAAAGTGTTTAAAAAGGGTAATTTTTAATCGATTTTTCTGTTCTTTTTATTTTTTTCACCTGTTTTGCGTCATTTGTTTTCCCATGCTCTGTCTCTCACCGATGCTTTAATTCTAACCTATTTGTTGCGTACTAAAACAAAACCAATGTTGTGAACTGGGAATGGGTTGCTATTCGGATAACAGGGCAATACATGAGCTTTCCATCTTCACCTGAGGCACACCATTGACTTGGTGCTTTAAGGCATCGGATGAACAGGAATCGGAGGAAGAAGTTTGTGCTCTGTATTCTGACTGCATCCTTAACCAGTATATTTTTAAAAAATAAAATAAAACTCATAAACCAATGTGCGTTTAACCCTTTCAGGGGCAAAACCAATTTTTCTTTTTTGTGAAAAGAATGTTAATGACTGTATAAATCCATTAGGAAAGAAATAGAATTAGTGCTGCCATCTATTGTCTTTATGAGATACTAAATCCGCATTCTTTCAAATAAATCGTCAAAAGACTACCTCCTTCTTCTCCATTCTTCCTCCTATACCTGTTCCCCCGTCATCCGATGTCTTAAAGCACCAAGTCAGTGGTGTGCCTCAGGTAAAGATGAAGCGCGACTTTAATATGAGATCTTCAACCCCATTAGAGTTATGCCGATGAATTACTGTCATCAGTTGAAAAAAAATGTTATAAGTAGCTATTAATGACACACCTAATAAACATCAAAGCTCCATCTGAACAAAGAAAGATAAATAAAATGTTCATATATAAGTTTATTGCAATTTATTCTAGATACATATTTCCCATCATTAAAAAGAGTTTATACCCAAGAATTTACAGAAAAGTAAGTCCGTTTCGTCATGAACATTGGTAAAATTTGACCTTTCTTACCTAGGGATCAGGATCGAAGATCTAATACTCGTCTAGTAAACCGTTTCAGTTCATTGAAGAACGTAATTTCGTTTGATCATTATTGCTACTTTTTTAGTCCTGGATTTGTGTTACTGATCGAGACAAATCCTTAGAAACCGTTTTGCACCAATGCCCTGAGCACGATCTATAGGGATTAGTTTATTTATACCTGTTAAATGGGCAAGGTGGTTAAACCAAGTAGTTGATGTCGAAAGGGGGAAAAAATCTTGCTCAGGGTATATATAACCATTATGCTTTACTGTTTTATAGTAAATTAAATAACTTATTAAATAATTCATTTTGGAGAGTTATTTATCGTTTATTATTATATTTTCTCTGAATAATTTCGGTTATTTGTGCGCTCACAGCAACGAATTCCACGCGAAAAGAAACGCAGAGAAATTTGGTGTTTTAATCGGAAAAGACGCCGAAAATCCTAGAAATGAGTCAGAATTTTAACTAAACAGAACACAGTATTACTGATAGAAAAATCTTAAATTTAAATGGATCTTCTAAGAATTCCGTTACTTTCAGTTAGATTGAACATATCTGAGTGAAAAAGATGTTAAATAAATTTCCTGTAACTGCTGTCTGTCCAGTAGATCTAAATTTCATTTTATTGATTTGCTGTTACACCCGTTTAGAAGTACCTTAAAGTCAGTGAAATTTTGTAAATTTGAAATGTGGTCACACGATCCGTACGAAATCTGACTCAGAATACTGCTCTTATAACTTCTGTCCCACAACAACATGACACGAGAACTTTCGACTCAAAGCTAGTTTAACCGTGTATCAGGAATCATCGGAATTTTGTCGTAATGATGAATTGAAATTTCAGTTCCTGTCCTCATGGCGTACATTTGTATTTGCCCTGATACACTTAAAAAATCCTTTCCATATATGTCATTTAATACATTCGTCATTGTGTCATCATTCAATTTATATGTACATTTTTCCTCGTTACACATAAATACATATAACTATTGTATCCGCGTATTAGTCATATATTCTTATAAATATATATTTCTTCTTCTAAATGTTTGTTCAAGTGCATACAAGTTTCCCCCTTTGAAAATGCCCTACATCTTCCTTCAATATTCTTACGTATTTACTAACTTCTTTAATCCTTATGTCACTCATTTTGGTGAACGAGTAATCTTCCTAAAAAATGTACTCTAAAATCAATTTTTATAAAAAAAAGTTTGCTGAAATACTTTTCGAATATATGAATTGCTAAAAATCAAATACTGGTGGCATCAAATACTGGTATAACACGACCTTTAAGCTCCCCAAAACATGCGGTGTTATACGAATTTATGTTGTACGAAACGTATAACTAGTAGAAAAAGTGAAATAAGTTTCTAATGTTAAAAAAACAATTATGCTTTTGACTTTGTAGTTAAAAGAAATATCTTTATTAAAGCAATTTTTTCACCAGAAGGATATACATTAAGGAGTGTATGTCCGTCTTAACTAGTAAGCAGCATTAACCTAGGCCAGTTCCCCCTTCAGGATATTTTCATCCTATCATTTTTCTTCAGGATTATCTTGGCTTATGTTCTGTAAGTTTTGAGAAAAAATCCATTATTTTGAATTTTTGCCTTTTAGCTTAGGGATCATTATACAGTGTGCCGGCTAAAGTCTTGTCACCCCAATAATTTCTGAACAGCAAGAGCTATAGTCATAAAAGTGGGGTCTAGGTATAGTAAAGTTGCCATGTGCTACGCAAGGAAACCGCTTACAGTGCCACCTGGCGGTAAAATTCGGAGTTAGCATTCTTATCTCAAAAACGGTACGAAATACGGGAAAAAAGTCAATTACAAAGTTGTTCAGCATCATCGATTTATAACAAAAAAACATCTTGCGCACAAAAATGATAGAAATGAAAAGCACAAAACGCACATTTGTTTGATCGCTTTGAACAGAACTGCACTTGCCGGAAATGAGGCTCATCTATCTGTCATGATCAAAATGGTGTCCTTCAGCAACAATGCACATTTGGACACGGGACTGCACTTCCCGCTGCACATTGTACAACATGGCAGGTGACACGCTGGCACAAGCATCCGTAATAGGGTTTCGAAGTTCCTGCAATGTTGGTGGAGGGGTTGCATACACTCGCTGTTTGATGTATTCCCGCAGAAAAAAGTCCAGTGGGTTCAGGTCAGGTGAACGTGGAGTCCATTCTACTCTACCACCGTACCCGATGACTTGTTTCTAAAATGTGTACCGAATGTACTGTTGGACACTTGATACCTCGCCGTCGTGTTGGAACCATACATTCCGGAGATCACACAACGGCTAATCCTCTAGAAAATCGGATATCACGTCCTTCCTTTTCTCTTTTCTTCCGCGTTATGTCGCGTTACAATTTTGGGAGTTGCGAACCAAACAAATATGCATTTAACGCCTTCTATTTTTAACATTACTGTACGGAAGGTGTCTTCTCTTACTAAATCGATAATGCTGAATAACTTTGTAATTGACTTTTTTCCCGTATATCGTACCGTTTTTGAGATAAGAACGCTAACTTCGAATTTTTCCGCCAGGTGGAGCTGTAAGCGGTTTTCTTGCGTAGCGCATGGCAACTTTACTATACTTAGACTCCACTTTTATGACTATAGCTCTTGCCGTTCAGAAATTATTGGGGTGACAACGGACTTTAGCGGCACACTGTGTATTTTCGATATTTGGTCCAAAAATTTGCGAACTCCTCTTTAAAATTCTATTCTTCTTTCAAAGTCAGGATATACATTTAGCAAATATAGCCCCAAATGCTTGGGTAAGTCTACGCTTCTCTTCAAGATTTCTATAATAAATTGTTTTACTTCTTCACTTTCACCTGCTCTGTCATCCCCTGAATTATACTGACATATTTCATGTGCCATTTCCAGCAATTTTGCTTCATCATTTCTTTTTTTTACCACTAAACTTTTATTTTTTCTGCTTAAAAGCTTTATTGAGCAAAATAGTGATTGAGGATTTTACTATATCTCGAGCCGATTCGAGTAAAACAATGTTTTAGGATATCGCACTCTTCAAGGTAGTACAATTCTCGAATCGTGCTAAAGTCAAACCGTGTTATACGAGAGTTGCGCTTTGTAAATGCCTTGCAGGACTTACTTCATCAATTCACTTTTTTTCTGCTGTTAAACTTTTGTTTTTTCCACTTAAAATCTCTTATTAATTCTCACGATGATTGATGATTTCTCTTATTCTAGAATAGAGTTAGAGCGTAACCATGTTCTAGGATATCATACTTTTCGAGAAATTTTCCTAACTCTTGCATCGAGTAAGTTTGAAACTGTGTAATACAATAGTTACTGTTTGTAAATATCTCACAAAACTGGTTACTAAATGAACAATTAAAATGCGTCTCAAGAGACACCACATAAATAGGCTATGGAATAAAGGATCCAAAATAGATCTTTCTTGAGTCTTTTCCTGTTCGAATCACCTTTAGATCCCATCTGAAAGGAAAAAGAAGCGAGGGGAATTGTGACGGTTTGATATGCATAAGCCGATACTTGGCTGAGCTCTATTTACGGCGGAGTGCTTTCACCTGACAATTCACATAGCGACACTCCTCGCGGTTCACTTGTCACTTTTTTGACACGCGCACAACGACACCTACAAGATGTGACAACAGAAAAAGGTGAGAAAAATAAAACGATACGGCTCGGATCCACACTACTGGAAACTGTGTAAAACTGTTCTCCCTCTGCTATCTAATTTATTATTAAATTTTAAATATTATAATTTATTAAAAGTCAATGCTTCTCAAAATTAGACCCGTGACAGGACATAGAATCTGTCTATTGTTTGGGATATTCAAATTACTAACACCAAAATTAGTTTATTTAGCTTTATACCCCATTTGAAGCAATATATGGACTATTTTGGGAAGGGCTTCGTAATTTTGAAGCGCAGTAAGATGATGCTCTTATCCGGCACCCTCTCTCCAAACTTCTGCACCACTCAAGCGGGAAGACATTTGAACCCGATGAATTTAACGTGTAACAGGCCCGTTTACACGGTGGCTCTTTGGTGGAATCGGATTTCAAAACTAGAACACTTAGGCCCCGAAGTCGAGACCTTACCGTCAGACCACAGCGGCCCTGTTAATATGATGCAAAAACGCACAAAGCCAAAGACGATAGTTGGTTAGTGGACACTTGTGAGAATCATCCACATGAACAGAATAAGCAGAGCAGCTTTCAGGGATTGATGTGGATTGCGCGGTTATAGTGTCTCTCCCTTATTGATAAGCGCTTTGACTAAATATGTAGGTAGAAATTGGTACTGAATCGTGGAGTGATAGAGTTTCGAGTTACAGTCGGGTGCTGGTGGAGTAAGTGAATATCATAGTAGGATTCTGGTCTTATGCTAAGATTAACTTTCCCTCTTTGATTCTGTACCAGTTTTATGTTTCTGCAAACTAATGTCAACTTATATTAGCTAATAGATTTTATCCTTGTGTATTTATATTGTAGTTAAGATCACAGTTACAAAATCATAAGATTTTTGTTGAAGTCAAGCTAGTTATTTTAATATAACTGTGGATTTTGATATATACCTTAATTAGAATGAATATGAATGCCACCCTTTCACCACTGAATCTTTATTACAAAGAGAACCCGTTATTACAATATGTTTATGTAATAGATATATGCTGACATTAAAGTCGTGAAACACAATGATATTTAACATCTTGATAAAACTGTCACAAAATTAAATTTAATGAACAGCAAATTATTTGTGTACAAAAACGATCCCATGACGACAGCCAGCACGGTTTCACTAAATTAATTTGTGCTTTTTTTATTTTGATGGATAAAATTTGTTTTTACATTAGCAGACGCGTTTGGCATTTAAACTACCTCCTTACAATAATAAGATTGAAAGCCATTACTGGGTTATTAAAATACCATTTTGAGGGGTTTTCTTAGTAGCATTTCCAACTCCTCTATAAAAATATTTATGTTGATAAAATAATTTATATAAGGAGGAATTTCTTTGATAAAACGCAACTTATGGTTGAAAATATACCAGCTGTTAAAATGAACATTCGTGAATATTTGTAAGTTTCCATGGATTTCATTTTGTTTAACTGCTAAATTTTGTTACGTTTTCTTAAAGATTAAGATTCGACGTTAAGTTTTGATCGATATGGAAGTGCAGCAGATAGTTGATAAAATAATTTCCCGCTTCAGATTTTTTCGTTAAATGTAAAAAGTTAAATAAATATAAATACTGAATTCTAAAAATAACGCCAGAAACTTAACGAACATTGCCTTTTAACTCAGTACCGATTTCTGTTGCTCACGCAAAATAGCAGAGCGCATTAATTTCTGCTATACTGTTTGTAACAGGGAATTTTTTGCGAGCCTAAAATTTAAAAAAAAATAAAAATTAAGGATAATTAATAATTAATAAAAATAATAAAAAAAATAGTACGACAAAAATTTTCGTAAATAAATACAAAAATAACATCTCTACATGTGTATTTATTTTAATATTAATTTTTCGTAATTTTTATTGTTTCATCGCAAATGAGCAAATTTTTAAGAGATACAATGAACAGAATTTAAAAAAAATAATTTGAATTTCAATTTTTAATTACAATTAATAATTGTTGTTACACTTTCTATGTTAAAGCTTACCTATTTTAAGTCAAAAAATTAATTACTATTTTTATTAAGAAGTAATTAAATTATTCATAATTAATTTAAAAAGCACAATTCAACACGCAATGTAATATAAGTTACAGCACTGCCATGACCGCGATGCTTGAATGCCACTGGTAACAAATTAGACCCGTTTCCGTAGGATTAATTTTGAAACTTTAGTTATGCTTCGTTGTAAATCCCCTGCCCTTTTTTTAAAAATATTTATATTTCACAAAAAAGGATCACGAAAGTAATGGTTGTTTAAATATTAAACTGCATGAAAAAAGAAATTATTAAAATACAACAATAGTTAGAAATTTGCAACAAAAACCTGCAGACACGAATGGTTCAAAAATTTTGCAGCAACAGGTGGGAAAAAAAAGGCACAAAACAAGATTAATTACCCTTGTCGGGCGGGGAGATTCCTTTTCAGATTTCGGATTATACTAAATAATACACTTATCAAACCCGTCTTGATTTAAATAGACGTCCAATTAAAAAAAGCAGCAAAATTTAAAACCGGGTTACATATTACACATGTTAACGTTATGGTAAATTAGGAAAACTCGATTTTCTGTGGAAAAGTTGCTATCATTTTTATTTTATATGACAATTTAAGAATATTAGTTACTTAATTCACATTTAAAGCAGTTGTCTTCTTCCTCCGCGCCACTGAAGTTTTCGTGGGCACAGCTAAAACAGTTTTTACATTGGATTAACCCTTCTTCGTTATTTAAATTAGAAAATACATAATTAAAATGTAAACAATCAACGTCTGATGTGCTTTTATTGTCTTAATCGGCGGAATTATCAATACTGACTGTCCCGGTCTTATGCCACTTGGAGTACGCAGTTTTACCCCGAGTGCAGAGGTTATAAAAAACAATATAGAACTGCGCAATTATTGCAGTAAATCCTTATTGTTTGATAGGATACGAATCCTTAGTAAACTTATAATAAGCTGGAATAAATATAGTTTTTATAACTGTAAAGATTTTTAAATAAAGACAGTTTAAAATAAAACGAACATTAGAGAACTGACGCCTTTAAACAAATAAACCTCCTCAGATTCAGTGAATTAAACAGCTGCAACACGCCATTATGACTGTTCCTCTTGTTGTAGAGTGTAATTCAGTATCTGTTTGCTAGATAGGAAAAATAAAAGCATCAGAATCAAGGGTTTTACCCCACTCCGGCTCTTAGGCATTGAAAGGTTCACCCCCTTCCCCTCCCCAGCTTCTAAAGCCAGAAATATTTTACTGATTTTAATTTAATATCAATATAAAAAACATAAAGATTTCACCTTTCTACAAAAAGCACACGATTTTAATCTCTATATAAGCGATTTTTAAATAAAAAACATTTTGACAAACTTAAATTTCAATTATAACGAGAGACCAGTTTTGCAGTTTCATTAACTTGAGAGCCGCTGTGGCCTACTGGCAATGCCTCGGCCTTGGGACGGGAGGATTCCAGGCTCGATACCCGATTCCAATAAAGATCCGTCGTGTATTGAGCCTGTTGCACGCTACATCATGCGTAGGTTGTCAAACATCCTCCCGTTAGTGTGGTGCGGAAGCTAGGAGAGGGGGTACCAGCCCAGACGCCGTCCTCGTTATGTGACCGCGACTCAAAACTACGAGGTCTGTCCCAAAATAGCCCTCGTGTTGCTTCAAAACGGGACGTTAATATAACTAAACTAAACATAACTTGAGCTGCATCAGAAACATCAAGTTTGCATTCCAAAAATAATGCTCAAACATCGTAGTGCAATAAACTATTGAAAGTAACTCTTCATTCCAAATTAGACAGGAAAATCGAAGGAATAAAAATACAAAATATCTTGCCAAACTGCATCCACCCAAAATGTAACAACAAAGATAGCGTTGTACTAATTTTGGAATCTTAATAATCAGCTTTATAGAATATGATAAAAATTTCGTACTCATTGAAGCTATCTCTTTGGATGGACTCGCAAATTAAAGTCCGAATTTGAATGAAATAATGGTAGGAATTCAAAACATTTTCGTCCAAATAAATGACAATTGATAAGTTGAAAGCTATTAGTCAACAAACAATATCTAAGGTTAAAAAAGAATATCAGACGTTTCTCTAATTGCATTTTAAATTTCAAAATGCACTTAACATCAATAAATTTTCATCTCTTTTCCAAGCATCATCGATTTTAACGCATACATTGAAATACATTATTCACAATAGCTTAATGCATTTTTAAAACCAGCCTGAATTAATTTCTTTTTTACATGAACTTAGATTCGTAAATTAATAATAAACGGCACATCATAAACGTGATACACCTTTAAGTGGCACAATAAAATGTATTCAAAATTTTTCCTTTCGAATAAATCTCAATAAGTGCGATGCTAAATATTAATTTACATGCAGTCTCTAAAGTCAAAAGAAGAATTTCATTCGTTAATTTCTAATTTTACTCGATAAATTTGAAAGAAAATGAAAACATCGATGTAACTCCATCTCTTTTCCACATATCAAAGATTTTGGCGTATACGTAGAAGCATATTTATCCCCAATTTTTGGACGCATCTGTAAAATCCAGTCTCGCTTATTCAGATTTCCTATTGGCCTAACTTCCCCTGGCTTTCCAAACACTTTCTACCCTCCTACCATGCTTCTCTGCAACACTTAGCAGTAATTGAAGGAAAACTTTTCGATCACGTAATGCTCATTGTATTAATAAATGTATTACGTTTACGTGACACTTTTCTACTACTTATGGCGCCATCTACTTGCATTAGCACGTACTTCGCTTCAAAGCAATGAGCAATTATGCGGCACAAAAATGTGTATAGCCTCATGAAGAGTCTTATTTCAATCAATTTCGCTCTATATCAGAAAATGATAGTCATTTACATTGAAACTAATCTCCCAGACGCAGTTTTATTAAAAATTTATACTAAGTGACTACTTAATTGAGGAAAATCATGCCGCAGTTGTGAAAACTACTGCTTTATGAACACCGAATCAGAAATTTCCCCGGAATAGGAGTTTGAATTGTTGGACTACTAAACGATATAATGTACTTTGAAACGATATAATTTTTCTGATACATGATACAGATTCACTGAATTTAATTGACAATATTAGAAGTTAAAGTGGCTCACAAAGGTTATTGAATTCCTGATCATATCAACCACTTTCTATTCGTTCCACTATTAAAATAAACTATGTTTTATTCATCATATGGTATCATTAAGGGACCGACAAAAGGTTTTTGCTTACAATTTTGGAAGTAAAATAGAAAATACATAAATATAAATTCTATTTTAAAACAGTTGTTTTCAAGAACAAAATAATTTTTTGTACGTTGTTTACATGGTGTAATTTACAAAGTTCATTTAATTTCTAACCATTTAAAAACAATTATATTTTTTGTTACATTACAGATCTCAAATTTCTTTATTATTCTCAAAATTACATTGAATATTTTTTATATTATAGTCTGCCTTGAACGTCAACCTCGAAGCTTTTTCGCTTTTTTTTAAATATTATCAAAAACTTTAAATACTACTAATCAGTAGAATATCGTATAATTAACAATGCCACGTTTTGCAGGTCATGTAGTGAACCAAATCAAGTATGCATTTGAACTTCTGTCCTTTCACTTATTGGATCCAAAATTTGAGAAATGTCGACAATTTCTATGACAAGACCACGTACCAGACTTCAGTTACCTAACTTATTGCGTTCACATACGCAAAAATAAACAATTAGACAGACATTAAGCCTGTTGATGGATTTGGTCTAAAATTTGACACATCTACGATTTTAATAAAAAAAATATACCTTAAATTTCATCTATCTAGCTCGCTGCGTTTTAGAGTTACCATATTCACAAACAGGAGAGCGGACAGACCAATTCCTCTTTAACGGATTTTCATCAAAATTGAATAGAAATCTGCGATTTTGGTGTAAAGACAACATATCAAATTTCATCCGCCTAGCTCGTTTCTTGAGTTATCGTGGTCATTGACAAACAGACATAGTTCCAAAAATGGAGTTTTCTGACTCAAGGAGGTCTAATACATTGAGATTAAGTAATATCTGGAGATCGAATATCGAAGATCGACGCATTCTTTTTGTATCGTTAACATACAAGAAAGTAAAAAGTAGCTAGATATTTGTGAATCCATAGCAGAAAATATTGGCAAATAGAGCAAAACATTTAATCTCCAGAAAAAATGGACGAATTATACAGAATGATTTAAGGCATTTACAAACGTTATTAAACAAATTTATTTAGCAAAATATCAATTAGTAAGATGAATAATCAATTCGAAAATAAAAATTCAGTTTTATTTTTTCACTTCCTGACATCGCGTTTATAACTTACACTGCACTTGACAATTTGTATCACACACAATTACAAAAAAAACCCATAACTTCTTACATGAAGATAAGGCACTGAATAAATATTATGCTGCATTTTATAGCTAGCTTTTCTATGAATAGATAGTTATCGTTTTCCTTCTCTAAAAATTTTCAGGATTAAAAATGTCAGAATGTATTCACTTACAAGAAAGAGTCATTCCATTGTAAAATCTTAACAAATAATTTTTTTCCTATTCCTTTGTGGGAAATATTTAGTTTTTACAGTATCAACTATGGAATTTTATAAACATTTAATCTATAACTCGATGTTTACAAGAAAACTTTATTCACAAAAATTCAAGGAAATCCCACGCATATCTACCTGATATTCTATTCGAAACGTTACTGCGAACAGAAGCAGCTTTTACCTCAAAATATGTAACTATTTTGAGAATGCGCTATTACCACAAATACATAAAAGAGAAAATGAGCTCATGAAAAATTCCTTTACTACAGAAACTTGCCTGGTATTTTTTGATAAAAGAATGTTTATCTTTTACATTTTGATAGGTTAAAGTGAAGTTGATTTTTATATTATTTAGATTATTGATTGAACCTAGGTTATGTTATTTACATTATTCGGTTGTTGCAGATGAAATATTGGATTCGGTAGATAAATTGAAATAACAATAAATCTATGGAAATTGATGCTTTTTAATCAAAATAGGTAACATGAGATATAATACATCTGCCTCATCGAGGCAACAGAACATTTATGCCTGTCACTTAAAAATATGGTATTCTGGGTCGAAGAAACTCCTTAAAGGCGATTTGACGGCTGTTTCATTCGTGAACCTTTCCCAGCCAAAAAAACTAGTGTTCAAATGTCTAAAAAAAATAGTGGTCGGTTGACGATAGGTCCTGGAAGTGAGGGAAAGTCTCATAGTGCAATCTGTATACTTTTGAATTTCATTAATAACTTCTTGTTTTCTACTATTATGCATTGGCATTTCTGGTTCCTGAGTCACCAAGATACTGCCTTTCAGTTTTAGAACAAATAGGCAACGATAATTTTTTTTGTTTTCCACAGCTTAGCCATATCTAGTTCTTGAGTCATCAGATTATGGCTAAGTGACGTCAAAGATTTCATTTTAAGAGAGGCGTTTTATTGGAGAAAAAGAAAATGATTTCCCTCCTTTTCAAGTGATTACAGGGTAAGATCATTGATACCTTTAGACTGTCTGTGGGATTATTTATTCTTGTCTTGCCTCATTAGCAGTTTCCCTATTAAAAATGCATATCGTGATGCAGTAGGACAAATTAATAACATCTACAGTTTGCTTATAAATACATCACAACATAGTAGTCTCGTGGGAATAGTTTAATCCTAAGAGGTTTCAGCCCAAATATCAAAGTAAAAATTTACTGATACAACATCAGTACCTTCTGTATGGAAATGATTAAACTTTACCAATCAACTAACTAACCTCTTAAACCTTTGATGTTCACAAACAATTTATATTTCTTCGTGAAAACTATGTTAATTGGTCTATAAATCCGTCAGAAAAAAGTTAACTGGTGCTGCCATCTGTTGCCTTCATTAGATAATAAAAACGTAATTTTCTTAAATAAATCACCAAAAGTCTACTGCTTGGCTACGAACAAAGATCTTAAAAACATGGTTTCGACGAGTAACCACAACCCTTGAAAGGGTTGACCAATATTTTGTTTTTTTGAGAAGGATCATATAAAGTACAATGCCTTTTATTCATGTTGTTTTTTATATATTGTGCATATTTTAAACTTTAATTTTAGTAGCTCACTTACAATACAATGAGTATTTTCTCTGAACTTTGGACTACACATAAAACACATGATTGCATCTCTCATATTCCTCAGTGTCTTCCGTTTCATTCTCAAAGTAAATTTCATTTTTATTAATATACACTTTTATTTAACGTCACTTGTTTTGTGTTTGTAAAGACGGACTACTGTAATCGATTTTTCACTTTCTTCCTGATCTGCTAGAGTGTTTAAATGTTGTATACTTACGCATTGGCGATGGCAATGAACTACTTTATATCTTTAGTGTTTTATTATCAGTTATTTGATTAATTCAATTAAGTTTTGATTCCATACACATGGCGCCACATAGTAGTGACTTTGAGATGAATTCATTTTCAGTTTAGTTACATTAACGTCCCGTTTTGCAGCAACACGATGGTTACTTTGGGATGAACCTCGTAATTTTGAACAGCGATCAGATGACGAAGACGATACCTGAGCTGGCACCCCTCTCCAAACTTTCACACCACACGGGAGCGGGAGGACGTTTGCCTCCCTACTTGAGATTTAACGTGATAACCCAATATACAACGTATCTTCTGTGGAATCAGGTTTCGAACCCTTCGCTCCCAAAGACAAGACCTTACCACTAGGCCACCGAGGCCTCCGAAATCATTTTTAGATTCCATCATATTTACAACAATGAATAAGAAATAATCTACATTTTTGTATTCAAATCAAAGTGTAGTTTTTAAAGCCGATTTTTGTTAAATTTATTTTTGTACTCTAAACACAATGCATTATCATTTTTATATATAATCTTATAGTTCATTATTTTGTATTCATACATAATGCAATTTTTTTCTTTTCATTTATATGTCATACCTGATTTATTTTTTACTTTAGTCTCCCTACATCTATATTCAAACCTGATAGGAGCCACATAATGTCTAATTTAACATTGATTTCTGGCTAAATATTAGGCTTTATTTTAGAAATATGAAATAAACCACAATTTAGCCCTGATTTGTTCGTTTATTTCAACCTCAAAACTAGCTGTTTATATCATTGCTCCATTTTAAACTATCATTTTCAGAGGAAATTAGAATACACTCAACTTCAGAAATAATTCTTTGGAAGACCCATTCACGAAATGCTTTTTTTCCAGAGAAGCTGCAGAACAGTTTTATTAGTGTGATAAAAGATTTCCTCGCATTTCTTTCTTCAAATCCAGATTCCATTAAATAGAATTTTCTTCCTCCTAACACTATCCACTGGTAATCATGTCTCTAAAAAGCACTCTCGCGGATGATCTCGTGGGATTCCACGCTGAATAAGTGCTAAGACGAAATTTTGAAGAAACTCGGATACTTTAACTCTAAAACAAGCATCTCTATTATTCTGGTATATGTGGGAAGTGATTTTTAAAGTCTCACTGTGTAGGCAACTTAGTGTTAGATGGTAAGATATACTTTTTCAAATAGAATGATTTTTAGAGGTCCCTGAAGAGCGAGATTGTAAAATTCTCTCCGAATTTCAGATGTTATTGTCCTATCTAGATATTAACACATTGTTGACGAGAGACGCAAGTTGGTGTATTTCGTTATTCGACTGTTTGTGACGGGAGACGATAATTTGCGTCGTTTCTACAATTCATGTAGTAGCTATATTAATATAAGCAGCTCTATATTATTCTTGTATATTAGGGTGTATCACGAAAAACTTTTTTGAAATTCAAAATTCTAAGTAGATAAAAAGTTATCACTATGGTCACATATTTACCAAGAAGAATTTTAGCCAAAGTGAAAAATATATAGGTCTCCCGGAATAGGCATAAAGTTTGAAATGTTTTGACAAAAACAAATTTTCAATTTTCAAAAAAATAGGAAAACAAAAATTTGCTTTCAATTTAAGCACAAAAATGTGAAGTTAAGTATGTTAATTAACAGTAAAAAATATTATATCTGTTATGTAAAATTTAGGTCTCCTGGAATCTATATGAAAACCTTGATTTTTCTGCCAAATAGACATATTTTTCAATTTTCAACCCATCATTTAGGTTAATAACAGTTCTTTTATTTATTGTCTATATAGCAGTACAGCTTTTTGAAATAGCGAAAATATCATTTAGTGGAATCACAAACACAGTAAAACTCCGGTTAACCGAAACCTGGACTAGCCGAAATGCCTCGGAAATCGCAAATCCAGAAAACACGTACTGTACTGCACGGAAATAATCGCAAAGGCGAGACATGTTGCAACGATATCGCCACTTTTTTCTTTTAAGCCTTCCCAAGATGGTCAGTGATTAATTTTAGGAAGCTAAAATTAATATTAATGGTATAAACAATAATAATTTCGAGATTGTTTACCTATCAGGAGCATTGGGCCCGAACTCGTCGGTGAGAATATTGTTTCCGATGTAGGGTCAACTTTGATAAAGATCGCAAGTGTAACCTACAAAGAGTTTTGAATTCGTCTTACACTTAAAACATTTCAGAATTACATACTGTAATTAGATAAATGATAGTCATCGACGTTCATGGCTTAACCGATCGTCAAAGTTCAGTTAACCGGGGATGTACTGTAACTATAGTCAAGTGTCAAGTCATGTCGTTCAGCTAGAACTAGCATGTGTTTTTTGCAGGATTTAAATGTTGTGAGCCAGAAAATCAGCAGCGGTAATAGACAAATCTAAGGTTTTTTGTAAAAGGGTGAAATAGTGTCAAAATTCCGCATCTTGTAAAAAATTCCACTCTATTTTGATGGTTGAAAATATGAAACAATAGGTAAAGAAATTCTAAGTGGTAAATTTGGCAGGACAATTATACAAGAAGGTTTTTTGGTTGAAGAACCAAATCAACATATTTTTGACACATAACCCCAGATAGGGGCTTTGGGAAAGATATAGTATCATCAATACTAGGATTTATGGAAGAAAACTGAATAGATGAGAAAAAATTAAATGGCTGTGATGGTACCGCAACAAATACTGGGGCCTCCAATGGATCAATTGAATTGTTCAAAAAGGCTTTCAAACATCCATTAGAAGCAGTGGTTTGTTTGTTTCATTTATTTTTAGAAGATTATCTTAAGATTCATTCAACTCTACTGAGAAATGCTTTTATGGTACTCTTCGTAGAATACACGTATGTTCTTTATCAAAGTCAACCCTCTGTCTGGAGCAATATTCGCATCGGCGAGTTTGGCCGCAATGCTCCTGATAATCATAGCTTAAAAATATCCTAAATAATATTGTTAATACCAATTAATATTAATTTTAGCATTCTAAAATTAATCACTGACCTTCTTGGGAAGGCTTATAAGAAAAAAAGTGGGGATATCGTTGCAAAAAACCTCGCCTTCGCAATTATTTCCGTGTAGTACAGTAAGTGTTTTCTGGATTTGCGATTTCCGAGGCATTTCGGCTAGTCCAGGTTTCGATTAACCCGAGTTCGGTTAACCGAGGTTTTACTGTGTTTGCGATTTCTTTAAATGATATTTTCGCTATTTCAAAAAGCTGTACTGCTATACAGAAAATAAATAAAAGAATTGTTATTTACCTAAAGGATGGGTTGAAAATTGAAAAATATGTGTATTTGGCAGAAAAATTAAGGTTTTCATATAAATTACGGAAAACCTAAATTTTTCATTACAGATTACTGTTAATTAACATACTTAACTTCACATTTTTGTACTTAAATTGAAAGCAAATTTTTGTTTTCATATTTTCTTTAAAAATTGAAAATTTACGTTTTTGAAAAAAAATTGAAACTTTTAGGCCCATTCCGGGAGACCTAAATATTTTTCAATTTGGCTAAAACTTTTTGGTAAATATGTGACCATAGTGACAACTTTTTATCGACTTAGAATTTTGTATTCGAAAAAAAGTTTTTCGTGATATACCCTATTGTAGATGTGGGATGTGATTTTTAGAAGTCTCACTGTAGGAGTAATACACACTTTTTCAAGTAGAATGATTTTTCGAAGGCCCTTGAAGAGTGCAATTGTAAAAGTCTCTCCGCATTTCAGATGTTGTTGTCCTATCTGGATTTTAACGCATTGTAGGCGGGAGACGCGAGTTGGCGTCTTACGTTATTCAACTGTTTCTGACGGGAGATGATAATTTGCATCTTTTTTTAAACTAGCTGCGTAGTAGCTGCGTTTATCTCATATTCTTCCATTTTTGCATCATTTATTTATTTTAAATACTTGATTATTTGCTAATGACCACTGATTAGCTGTTTTCTTCTTTGTTCTGGCTTTTATTTTTGGTTTAGATTTTCCCATTTTTTAAATTGATTATACTTTAAATGTGGACTTTTTTATATCTATATAAGGGGTGTCCATTCTAGTCTTGTTTCAATAACTAATTTATAAACCCTAAGAGATAGGCAGGACTTCCAGCTGCGAAATTACTCTAAATGACGTAAAAAATTTATATTTTATGTTGTTTCGATAAATAAATGTAATGCTAAAAAAATTGCAAAGATTAAATTTTTATACAGTCCTGAGTTCCTATTAATCATATTTAATAAAATATTCTTGACACACTACCGATTTTTTAAAAAAGAGCCACACATATGCGATTAGAATTGACCGATTCTGAAACTTTGAATAACACTGTTTTAAGAGATTTTAGACCATTTCAATGGTTGCTTCTAGGCAGATCCGCTAATCAACACACGGCATTTCCTCGAAGCGGCCGCTTATTGGTCTAAAATAATAAAATTCAAAGCTTCATAACCCGGTCAATTTTTGTCACATTGAGTGGGACAATTTTTTTATTTAAAATGTTAGTGTGTCAACGTTATTTTATTAAATATGCCTAATAATAATAATAAAATTTAGAATTTGTATATTTTTCTACATTACATTTATTGACTCTCGAGCAATATCAAATATAACTCTTTACGACATTTAGAGCATTCTTCCAACTTTAAGCAAATGTCTATATCTAATCATCCTCTGTATGAAGTGTCATCGCATGAGCCGCTCTTAATAAGGACTATTATGCGAGAGCTACAGTGCCCGATTAATTGTCGCGGCGGCCGGGTCATTCAGGTTTTCCGCAAGACTAGGCTGTTCGGATTAATTAATTCATTTATTGTTACATCTAATGGCTTAGAAATTAGCTATTGGGCCACAGTTAAAGTAGAGATCATGTTTGTGTATGTGCTTTAATAGACAATCTTATTTCTATGCTTCTTCATCAAGAAAATCATTTCATGTATACATCACCAAAAATCATTACTAGAATATCATTTAAAATATTGATTAACGATTTTTTATAAAATGCTTTACTTTTGAATTGTTTTATTTTATTATATAACTTAAAAATATGTGGGAATAATAACAATATATTTCTTACAGTTTACCGTCATCATTATTTTAGGATTATGGATAAGTTTTCAAATTTATTTATTTAAGCTCAATCTTATGTCTACAATACGAATTTAATCTTTGGTTTAATGCTTTGTCACTGAAGATCTTCTAATTTTCAGTATTCTATTTAAAGGCATTCACAATCATTTAACTCTTTTTCCAATTCACGCAACCTGAGAACACTCTGAAAATATAAAATTCGATTTACTTTTCTCTAGCATAGCTTCGAATGTTCTCAAATCATCTACAACAATACGAAAGGAATATCAGCCAAAATTGTTTTGTTATCGATGTTTCTTGCATTGACAAAAAATATCCTCAAGTTGTATCAGAGTAGAGGTCAGTGTTTCTTTTAACTAATCGGTTGAAGAAACTAATCGACAAAAAGGATCGATAATGAAACCCGAACATAATTCGACGTTTCGTGTCTAAGAGTCGAAATTGATTTGAACTTGGGGCTTAAAATAGGAGCCAAATGAGTTTGTAATTTCTTAAATAGGAGTGTTATGGGACGTGACTGTTGGCAACCGAAATGGTAAATTTGTGTATGTATTAGTTTTTTAAACATTTAAATTATAATGAATCTTTTTTATACTTCCAGCAACTTTATTACTTTTAACTCTAGTCCAAAGAATTTTTTTAAAATTTTTCACACTCAGTTAGGTGAGACAATGAAAATGAACCTGGGGAATATAAGAAAAAGCTGAAGAATTTGCGAATTTAAACTTTTAATAAAAGTTGATTTATCAAAAACTGTGTTTGTTTAATTAAATTATCTCCATTAAAAATTCTTACTGCAAGACAAAGATACAAATAAAACATATTGTTAATTGGTTATCAAATTATTAAAAATAATTTAAAAAATGAAAAATAGTAGTTTCATATATCATTACGCAATATAGAGTTAAGCGAATATTTCATTATTAACTACCCTAAGATACAAGATGCTTCAGCTAATGTCGTGTAAGAAGCTTGTGGCAATTGCCCTGCACCAGAAGGGATATTTGATGCATTAAATTGGTTCAAAATTACATTGTCTTACCGCCATCCAGTGGCGAATCCAGGCGGGGTGTGCTATGGGGCTGCAGTCTCCCCCAGATATAAACCAAAATGCTTAATTTTTTTCAAATAGCTACAGCAGTTTGTTCTTAACCTCTTTTTTTTAAATAAAGAAGAAAAAGTGGCAACATTGCTTTCTGGCTTAACAGGCTCAAACATTTTCCCGCTTTCTTAGTCATTTTATTCGTACTTGTAGCGTTAACGCGATCGAAAACATTTTTTGGCTATCTATTTCATTGTGTTTCTATTAAATTATCGAAAGTATTGTAGTGCCCTTCGTGATTTTTATTGTCAGATGAGAAAAGTTAAAGTGATTTGATTTGCTGACTACATAAGCCACGAGGTCAAGACGATACAAAATTTTTATGAACTCAGCCCTCTCCAGACCAAAATCCTGGATTCGCCACTGCCTCCATCCAACGACTGCTGAAGGAACTGAATGAAACCGGTGACGTGACGAGAAAGCCAAAAGTCAGCGAAAATCATCTTCAAGAGTCATATATGCAATAACACTACTTGAAGAACAGTCTACGTTCTGGAAAATCAAAGTAATAGACAAAAAACAATAACTGAATTCTTTTAAAAATTCATATCAGCGCATTGTAAAGAAAAGATTTCCAAATAAAACAGCATATACTGATTTATTTACAAATAAAAAGTTTCCTTTCAAACGTTTAGGTTATTCCTAATAATTGTAAGTATTTTATCATCAATTAAGAATTTTCTATTTTAATTCAGGAAATACAGCAATACCCTTGTCAAAATAGCGTTAATCAGATATATTTTTAATTAAGATTTTCAATAAAAGCTGCATCAAAATTTTCAATTAATCAATGTACGATGATTTATTTAAAAATCAAAGATTTTTTTTCACACTTCTAGAACATTCCTAATAATTGTAATTTTTCTTTCAACATATAAAGATCTTAAGTTTTAATCCATGAAATGTATTAATTTGCTTGTAAGAATAGCCTTGATCAAAGCATTTTTCTATTAAATATTTTTAATATAACTTTTAACGAATGTTTCAAATAAAACAGCATCTAACCATTAATTAAAAAAAAACTATTTTTTTTCAAACGCTTACGATACTTCTAATAAGAACAAACATTCCATTATCATACTACAATTCCATTCTTTAACCCAGGAAATGCAGTAATACGCTTGTTAGAGCAGCCTTAATCTAATCAATCACTAGAATTCTGCGATACCGACGTTGCGAAATTCTAGTCAGTTGTCAATGCGCAGGATATCTTGGACGTCATGCTTAATTGTTTGATACCTCTTAACACTCACCACTAATTTACTGCGACGAAGAATGTCCGTCGACACCGATGGAACCCTTTTAAGATTTAAGAAGATTATCGATGGGAGAAAATGAGCTGGAAACTAAGCTACGACTAGAAGCCATAAGTGCATAAAAAGCTCTAATAATGTGCCGTAATAGAAAAGAAACAAATTTACACCCGCCAATGCAAACTCTCCAGAACTCCGAGAGAGAAATTTGCGTCCTCGCGGTTAATACGTAAAACGTTTAAATATTTCAGAAGCCTTGTCTTCATTTTTCATCTATACAGCATGTATTAGAGCTCAGGATTAGGTTAAAGCTTCTTTCTCTCTCACTCTCTCATTACATGTTCTTTCCATTAAGCTTAACATTTGCTCCACGAAGTAAAGCTTATTACGCTAATTAACCTTGGAAAATGGAGCCCTACTTAGCTCGCTATAAGACTCTGTCGGTAAATAAAACGGTTGTAGTGTATCTTTTCCTCTTCTTTTAGCTTTTTTTCTTCTTTACCTCTCTCTCTCTAAGAGAGAGAGAGACGTCTTCGTTCTTCATCGAAATTGCGTATAAACAGAAGGAAAAAGGGTTATTCTCAAATCTTGTAAGGTTGTAGGAAACATCAACAGTAGGAGATGTTAATAAAAAAATGTAGCGTATGCGTAGCGTTTGAATTAAAAATCGCAAAAACGGGAGCAAATGCGGAAGGAGAGTTGGAAAAAAAATGAAGACTGCGGAAGAAATGGAACAAGACAGAGAAAGAGAGAGAGAATATATTTTTCCAGTCGAATCTCAAACAATTTTCGTTCTCAAGCAAACAAGGTCGTCTGTTGGGGGTGGAGGGCAGGGGGAGTAAAAAGCCGTTCAAACAACGAATGAAAAGGGAAGCTGATTAGACGAAGGTGAGCAAATAAGGAATCCAATAAATGACGTAATGAAAATTTTAATTGTTGTCAAAGTCGGATATTGTTCTATGGCATTCATTTGGGACGGGGCTGGTTTTAGAATGCAAATGCTACTCACCCTTCCCCGGGCAAAGTCAATATTTGAGCACGTTTTCCTCCGACCCCCTCCCCTCCTAAATTTCCTCGCCCCTTTTGGGCGTATAATTTTCTCTTTTCCTACTCTCGTCGTCTCCTTCCTTGCTTCGTCCAGACTAGAGACGAGCAAACAAACACTTTCCCTCTTTTCTCTTCTAAAAGGTTATACGACTCGGAAAACGCTCTAGGAAGGAGAGTCGCAAATTCCGAAGCAAGTTCTAGATACTACGCCAAGAATACGGGTGAGCATAACGGCCCCGTTACGCTTCCTTCCGTGAGACGTAGGCGTATATAACTACTTAAAACTTTAATAGTTGATTCTAAGTAAGTAAGTTGAGCGAAGTTACGTAGTCCTCGGTAAACTTCACTGAGAAATATGAGAGCCTAGCGATTTCCTTTGTTGTTCTTGACTTAAACACGCACATTCAAAATGGACTTTATGACAGAAGAAGCAATGATACTTTCTGCAAACAGCGGTGTGGTGATTTTGCTTGTCTGACTTTAAAGGCTGCTTCGTGTGCAAAATGGTGTTGAATTTATTGTTAACTTTAACTCTCTACAGTCGTAGCACTTACTAATAAGGTGCATAATTAGAAATGTGAAAGTCCAAATGGTCTTGTTAAGAGCACCAAATTTTCAAATTAAATTTGCAAATTGTTTCAGCGCTCTTAGACTGTCTGGAAAATTTTTGCAATTCTAAGATTTTAGCAATTTTCAGAAATATGAATTTGGTTGATTTCCACCCTATTTTTAAAAAATCTTGAAAATTACTATGCTGTGAAAGTGTAATTTAAAATAACTCAAAATATTAATGTCATTCACATACATGAGTGCATTACACTTATTTATAAATAAAGTCATTAACGAAGCAAAAAGTATAATTCTTTTAAAATTTCGGAAAGTTAATTTATGTTTCATTACATTTTTTCACATAAATAAAAGTATAAATATGGCAATTCCAGGAAGTTATCTCTTTTGGTTTTTCAACATTTTTTCAAATGATTTCTAAATTTAGTTTGCTTTTAATTGGGGAAAGGAAGTTATAGTTCTGGGAATTGCTGTCTTCATATTTTTCTTTACGGACAAATTGAAGTCCAGTATAATCAGCACGAAATTTAGCCAATGACTTTTCACTTAATTTCTCAAGAACTGAATTAATATGCATTGATGGTCGCATATTAGCATAATGCTTAAAATGTTTGGATACTTTTGTGTGTTAAGAAATTTTTCTCAGTGTTTAAAAAAGACAATCACTCTTCGGGTTTGAACTATTTCAAATTCTAAAATTCTCTTTCCATTTGGATGAAACTCGACGGACGCAATGTCCTCGTAATAAAGTCTTGACTTCAAGATCGGAGGGTTGTGGAATGAAGACTTCATTCTATGGAAGATCCGCCTTGTGCAAGGCCCTAGTGGACGTTAAATTTGTCAAGGGTCAAACGTCTTCCGTTAATGTGGCGTGTAAGTATAAAGAGGGACTGACAGCTCAGATGTAGCCCTCACTATTTGATCACAGTTCAAGATTGCGAGTTTCGACCCTGAAATAACAGTCGAGTAGCCTCAAAAACAAAACGTTTATCTAACTAACTGGGCCAAACGTAAAGCTAAAATACTTTTGACCTGAATTGACCAGCCGAAACACTTGCCAAAACATAAAGTCTCAGAATCCAACCTCTTGCTTTCGGTGGACTTAGAAAGTGGTTATGATAAAAATAACTGCTAGGGATATAAATAAAAAAATTCGCCATTTATTTAATTCTTACAATAAAACTTACAAGAATCGGGGTTTCAAAATTATCTCAGTGCAATCCAAAATCATCTTGAATAATTCTGCTTATTTTTCATCTAGTGATAGCCAAGATATCAGGTGTTGACGACCAGGTTTGAAAACATGTTAGTTAGATCGAAGCGAAGCCTTGATATAGTGTAGAATCCTTGAATGTCGGAGATTCTTACATCTAAGTTATCTAAAAAAATTAAATCAATTTAAATCAATCAAATTAAGCTGCGAACCGAAGAAGAATGCGATAATAATATTTCTCTCAGAGTACATCATAAATCATGCAACAGATACATTGCAAATACATACATCTGACTCGAAGAATTTAATGTTTAGCGTATCGCTGTAACGTAACAATAAGCGGAAAAATACTTATTAGTGTTACTTCCCCCACCAAAAACCTTTTATAAAAATGCTGAAAAATAGAAATCTTAAGTTTCTAGTAAGTTTAAAAACTTACTTTGCATATATTTCCTGAAATTCAAAAGATATGAGCTCGAAAAAATAGTCAGTACTTAACATTTTGAAGAATCATCTGTGCTTCTATGGAGGAGAGCATAAAGATTTGACTCAGTTTGAATGATTCTCTAGCGTTTAGTCTTAACAACTGTTGAGAAAATTCTGAAAAAGATTTCATTTGTTTTTCCAAAATGTCTGTCCAAGATGTTACACTAGTTTCAAATGGCATTTAAAGTTTTTCGACTAAACTAAAAGATCACGTTTCTTAAAATATGTTTTAAATTAAGACTTCTGTACAATTTCAAAATATCTGCACGTTTTTTCTCTCTAGTCCCCGATGTTATCCTTTTAATGTACAAGACAAAACTAAAAAATGTAATGAATGTAAAAGCACCTTCTTAAACTTTCGACGAGACAGACAAAAAAAAGTTTCTTTAATGGTAAAACATTTTTCTCTTTGTTTTCTGTCTTTTTGTAAGACACGTGGAAAGATACAGAACGTTTATAGCAGATTTTAATAGCAATTTATGTTTCAAGCTAAGACAGATTCAAAATAGGAGAGGGCTTTAGATTTATATGACTGATTCTAATTTTGAATGATTTTCGTGTTTCCTAAAGTCTTAAAAGTTGAAAATTGTGAACGATTTATCCAGTAGCAACATTTGTCTAATTCTTATAACTTTTCATCAGACCTAAGCAGGTAAAACAGTTTCCAAAAGTTCTTTCCTCGTTCACTTATGTTGAAAGAGATGCTAGTTTCTAAGAATCTGTTTATTCAAATCTTTTTAAATCTTCTCAAAAGTCTTGTTTCAAAAACAGCTTTGGTTTCCGAAGTTTGCTTTTCGAATAAATGAACCATTACAATTCAAATATTGAAAGAGATTAGTTATTCTAGCTCTTAAGTTTAACTTCCCTTCTTAAAAATTCTGAGAACCTTTCATACTAAAATGTTCTGCATTTTTTTAAATCAATATTTTCTGATTTTTTTTCATACATGCAAAATTGCACGAAACAGAAAAAGAGGACATTCTTAAGAACTATATTTAGTTCTCTCTCTCTCTCTAATCAAACTAACTATTCATAAGACTTTCTAATAAACGTTAGAAATTTTTAATCTTTATGGAGCTTAAAATAAGAATTTTCTTTGAAGTGATAAAAAATAATAAAAGTTAGTGTCTACACCATTCAAGTTTTATACAATTGAAAAAAAGCGGATTGTATCAAATTCATCTATGACTTGATTCTGATGCTTGTCTATGTAATATTTAGGAAAGGAAACTTGAAATGTAACACTAAATTTGGCATTTTTAAAAATGTATGCAAATATAACGAGACAATAAGGCTTTCTGGCAGAAACTAACACTTTTAAGAACTATTTTTTTCTGGTTTGGTTCTTTCTTTTAAACAAATTCAAGTTTTTTTTCTTAGTATTTGAACTTTTGGGGTAAAAATATCTATTTATGAAGCACTTTATTGTTATAATGAGAAAGATTAACATAAATATTTTTCTAATTTTTCATTGTTTTTACACTAATTTTACAGTATCGTTAACTTAATTTCAAATTCAATATAAATAATTATTAATAAAAATAGGAAATTGGAAAACTCGCTTTAATTAATTTAGTAAAAAGTAGAAAATAATTTTTTGAGAAATATTTGGAGGTCAAAGCAAAAACAGTATAAGCATAAGGTGCTGACAGAAATACTCTAAGTTAATTAGAAATTTTTTTTATCACATCCGTGATATATTTTAATTTTTAATGAATGTTTAGATTTTTTGCTTATGATATTTATTATGACAAAGTTAGACCAACAGTGGCTTTTGTGGCATTATTCCCATCGAAACTACAAACGAAACAAAGAACGTAATGGGTTAATTGTTTTTTTTTTCAGAGCCTTACACTTTTACCGTATTTGCTTTGGCCCCCAGAGTTTTAATAAAATATTATTTTCTACATTTTAGTTCACTATTAAAAGCGAGTTTTTTAAAGTTAAATTTTATTAATAATTATTTTCTACCTTTTTATTAATTGTCATAGAAATATTGCAAACAATTTCTCTCTAATTCCCTTTCCAAATGGCGTTCTCTCATATGGAATCAAAATTCAGCTTAAATTAATCAATTTCGTGATAACGCAGCTCAGAAAATTTTCAAATGTTGTATTGTCATCTATAACACTCAAGTATATAAAATTTTAAAACTCTGGCTCAACAGAAAGTGAAAAAATTCGTTTACAAATTTCCATCTTTACAAACATCAAGGAAGTTAATTTAAACAAAACAGTATAAAAAAGAAATCGAGGCTATAGTGTCCTACTGATAAACGATTTCCCCAAAGCTGAACCATCCATCTGGTACACGATACGTCGAATTCAAACGTCCTTCCTTCCTCTATTGTGTTGGTGTGAACGTTTTGAGAAGAGGTACCAGTTCGGATATTTCGGTTCTTTCTCGTCCCACCACGACTCAAAATTGCGAAATCCGTCCCAAAATAACACTCTCGTAGCTTCAAAACGAGACGTTAATATAAATAAACTAAAAAAGATATCAATGTTTGAAATTTTCAAAGCAAACTTTAATGGCATATCGAATGCAACTGTTTCGCACGAAATTCAGCTAAATGTTTTGTAAGAAATGTAAACAAGTTTTTCTCCAAGATTTAAGTGTTTTAAGATTACTTCTTCTGAGAACATTTATGTCTGTAAAATATTGAATTAATTTAAACTTGTTTTCAAGACTTTTAATTCATAAAAATTTGCATTTTCTACTTGGGGACACATTTACGTAGAGCTGAGGAATTATAAATACATTTTTACCAAGACATTCATTATATTCGAGGGTTTGTTATAAGACCTAATAAAACCAGTTTCAGACTTGTCAGATGGGAGGTGTTTTTGTTTTTTGAAGTATTAAAATTATGTCTCCTAAATTAAGTGATTGCTTATAATTACGGGATTTTTTATGCTGCTGCTGTACGTTTCTTCTACAATTTGAGGGGATTTTTATTTTATTGTATAAAAACATTTTTAACACATAAATGAAAGTTCTCATTAATCGAAACTGAAAACGTATCATTGTTTTTAATAATTCACAGTGCGATATATTTCTAGATGACTTTTTAAATAAACCCACAGAGATCTTTATTAATAGTAAAGAACCTCAAATACTGCCTTTTTTTAAATGGAAATATATGTTGAACTGATCATCTGATTGTAGTTGAAATATCTGTGGTTTGTGCCGAAATAGCCTTCGTTTAGCTTCAAAACGGGATAGTGAGTTACCAAATCAATCAATCAGTCAAATATTTCTAATCTATAGAAATTTATATGATGAGTTGGCTAAAGGTAAATGGCAAAATCTTTTTCCTGTCATCTTCAAAGGATGAAGAATGTCTTAAATGTTATTCGTTTATATATAGGGTGTCCCAAAAGTAAGTACCTATTTTTGAGAAATTGGACACTTAAAAAAGTCGAATAAAGTTATCGTGTTAGAAATCGTGTCTAAAAGTGTACAAAATGTTATTAAAATTTCGTATGTAAGAGGATATTTTTGTAGGTACAGAATGTTGTGAAGTCATTTTTCTCCCTCAAAATAAAAAATGAAAAGAAAAAAGAAATCTACTCAAGAAGTTCAGTCAAAAGTTTAGTTCAATTCACAGAATAGATCCAGTTTGCTATTCAGGAGATAACTTCTGAAATGCTTCATTATGCGTTTCACAACATTAAGGATAGATTTGAAATCTGCAGGGATACGGATGTAGCACATGATGAGAGTTTTCGATAAATTATTGACATAAGATATATAAATCTCCTTTTTCTTGCTTTATTGTTATTTTATTATGAATCTTTCAGTTACCATAATTGAGTTGCAAAAATAAATTAAAATCGTTTTTCTTTAATCTACCAAAATAGGCAACTAATTTAAGGACACAAAATAAAAAGAAATCGGAACACATTGTACATAGAAAAATAAAATTCAGTACCCTTTTAACACATTTTAAACATGATAAATATAAATTAACAAGTTTTGTAAAAATATTGTCTGATTTCACAAAAATAGCAACTTATTTTCGGAACACCCTGTGTGTGTGCATGTTTGTTCCACCATCATTTATTAACGGCTGAGGCGATTTTTATGAAACCTGATACACGTCTCTCTCATTTTTAGACAAAAATGTTATAGGGTATGAAATTTGATCCTCATTTTTTGAATTCGTCAAAATTAAAATATAGTTGGGTTAAATCTAATGTTAACTACACTCAAATATTCCTTTTCTGGGATGAATCAGTGGTTCCCAACCTTTTTTCATTCGCGTACCCCTTAATTAATTTTTTTAAATTTCGAGTACCCCCTACTGATATATCCCCCCAGCACAGAAAATTCTCATTAATAACGCCAAGGGCTTAGGTTTGCTTAAGAGTCAAACGACTCTAATGAACGTGATAAAATTTGTAGGACTGCTTTTTGATTTTACATTTTATTCCATTTTTTAAAAATAGTATTAGTTCAAAGTCAAAGCAGCATTGAAATAATTTCTAATTAACTTATGATGAGAGCTAACAATGACTAAATTGCTAGATCTGCTCTTTCTTTTTCTTATTTCGAGAATAGGCTTTCGGAATCGTACAATTTTCACTTTCATTTTTCATACGAACTTGTGAAGAAGAAATTCTAGAATATTCTTGTTTTATGTTTTCCGCCATTTTCTAGATTACTTTCGAGTACCCCTAAATGGTTCTCCACGTACCCTCAGAGGTTCGCGTACCACAGGTTGGGAACCTATGGTTTAAACAAATGTAAAAAACGGACAAAACTGATATGAAATTTGATTCATATGTTTCAACCAGTCAAACTAAAACATTTTGTGGGGTTGAATCTTCTTTTATGAGCCTCCTAGGATGATAACTACCCCTAAGACACGTAGGGATATTTATTCAGAAAAGATGGAGTAATTTCGATGAAATGCTCCATCGCTGTTTTACTCTATGTTTCGATGTTTCTGCTTTACTATAGTATTTCTCATTGTTTGACTAAAAATCGTGTAACGGCAAATCAACCCTAACTTACAATCTTTTGGATTAGGTGGTAGATCCCTAAAAATATTTAGCGAAAAAACCAACTAGCATCGAATTTTTATTTACAGAGTTTTTAGAAAGACAGATGCTCAAAAAATAGATCTAGCAATGTAAGAAAGATAAGAAGTGCAGTATGACATATAATTATATATAATTAAATTAAAGAAAATATTATACTTATAATTTGTGAAATACTGTAAAGGAATTCCAGTACTATTCCTTCTATAAAATAATATTAACAATGTATAATTTTCATACCTTTTTCTATTTCCTGTCTCCCTCAAGGTTTTGATGAGAAAAGATCGGGAAACGCCGGCTCTCTTCTAATTATTAAGGGCCACGGTGGAATCGCGGCAGAATCTCGGGTTCGTGACCAGAGAGTCATCAGCTCGTTACCAGATTCTACGACAGGACAGCAGTGTATGTGGGCTTGGTACAAGCTAATTCTGACGTCGAGTGTCCTCCCGCCGGTGTGGCGCGGCAGCTTGGAGCACCTGTTTTAGGTGCCATTCTCGTCATCTGACCATGGTTAAAAATTATTAGCTCCTTCCAAAAATAGTCTTGGTGTTACTTCAAAATGAGACGGAAATTAAACTAAACCGCTTGTTATTAATGTATTTGAACCGCAAGTTCTTTTTAATTATTCGAAACTTAAGGAAGAATATTGCTAAAAATGCTAAAGTATCACATTTGAAATATAGTGTCATAAAAGCTCAGATTAGAAATGAGACCTGAAATTCATTTCATTAACATTTCATATCATACTGTAAGCGCTTGACAAAATTCCAATTCAGTTTCACCATTTCTTATAGAACCCAGCGTGTATGGGCTTTATGCTTCTCAATTTATTCTGTGAAGTTACCTTAAATTGAAGAAAAACCATTTTCGGTATAAAACACGACAAACCTTAACGTAAAGATTACCATTAAAAATAGCAAGCTATACAAGTCTATTCTCAATTTTATTCCATGAATGTGAAAGTAAGTTTTACAGTCTTAAAAAAGTGTCTATCGAGTTGATAAAAATTGTATCGAGATGAAAATCTACTATCCCGGAAAAGTAATTTAAAAATATAAGCGCGTATGAAAAACTCAGTGTCTAGACGAATTTCCTATTTACGAAATCACTGCGACGGCAGAGCAATTTAATCCACTCGATGCCGGTTGTGTTATCTGTAATAAAAAAACAAAGGGAAAAGTCTGTACAATAAAATCCTTTTACGTTGTACTTATCAAACTATTCTCCAGAGCAGATGTAAACAGCTTCAAAAAATAATGCACAGCATCGAAATAAAAACCTTTATAGCCGGGAGTAAGAGCGTATAGTTAAATTTGAAATAACGTATTACTATACCGGATATCGCTTTCAACTCACTAAGAATGCTTGTTAGTCTCAGCATTTTTTTAAGTCTGAGAATAATATATAACATTTACTGTCGTTAAAAGGATTAAGATGTTAGTATTACCATAAAAACACTTAGAGGAGTATTTGTTCGGATTTTCATTTATTCCGAGGTCTTGAAACAGATTGAGTTTTATTACTTGAATTGGTTAAATTTAAGAAACGTACTTATATACACGATATCGTTTTCAACTAGTAGCGTGAGAACAATAATTAACTTTCAGTTTCGTAACAAGGATTAAGGTGTTTATGTTACCATAAAAAAAACTTCAGAAACGAATGTTTCCTCAAATTTTCAATTATTCCGAGGTTTTCAAATGTATTAAATTTTTTCCTTGAAATGCAGAATTAATTTTTGTTTGAATTTGTCCCTAAATCTTTCAGATTCGTTTTTTTTCATTCAGAGATTTTATATAATCATAATAAAAAAAAACTTAAAAGAGACTAACGTAATAACAGTCCTTTAGTGCACAATTTATCTTAGAAATAAAGTCGTTTTATGTTATACTTATGAAGCTATCCTCAAGAGGAGATGTGAACAATTTCTAAAAGTAATTCAGTACATTCAAGTAAAAAACTTTATAACCGATAATAATGGTGTATATTTATATTTGAAGTAACGTATTGCTATACCAAATATCGTTTTCAACTCACTAAGAATGCTTGTTGGTTTTTAACATTTTTTAACTTGAGAATAATAAGAAGCAATTACTTTCGTTAAAGGATTATGTTATTTATATTACCATAAAACACTTTAAGGGGGTGTTTGTTCTTATTTTCATTTATTACGAAGCCTAGAAATGGATTGAATTACATAATTTGAATTGCTGAATTAATTTTGTTAAATTGTCGCCAAACTTTATCAGATTCATTTTTCCCAAGGCTCGCGGTGGCCTAGTTTTAAGGTCTCATCTTTGGGACCGGAAGGTTCTTAGTTCAATACTATATTCCACCCAATATCTGCCGTTAATTTTCGAGTCTTTGATGCATTAACAAATAAGGACTGCTGATCACACGGGGTGCCTGTGTTTTCGATGAGCAGGCTCCTATACATACATTTCTGATGCTCACATCTGAATCTCTGACTGGAACTCACATGTAATTTCTAGGAGGAGTTTATCTTCAACTATCAGGTCAATATCTTCGAGTGAGTAAGTGATATCATACAAAATTATGTTATCTTGATCATCAGGCATTACGTTGTTATTGTCAGAGATAAATTCTTCAGAAAACATGAATAAGTTTGAGATATATATATTATGAAAATCTTTGTCGATTGTATGCATTTCCAATTTTAAATCTGGCAGTAGCTGCTAAAAAACTCATTTTAGATTTTATTTTACTGATTTTCTAAAAATTTTATATATCTCATTATTTATGTGTTAGCATGCTTTTCCATATAAATATGCCGAGAAGTTTAAAGTGACAATATATTTCGCTTATCTTAAACCATTATCCTGCGTAACTTTAGATTGTGGTGGTTGTTTACATTTGCCTCTTGGTCTAGCATATCTAACCATGTAGATAAGTCATTGACTAATGATAAAGGGGAAATGAGTCATCTTCTGATGGTCAATGCGACCTCAGAGCAAATAGGTATCACCTGAGTTAGTATTCAAATTCAATGTATAGGGGTAGGTTGTCTTCCTGGGGGATTTCTAAGGAAAACTTGCCCACATCTGCATGAGCTTGGGGAAAAATTTTGAAAACCTCTAACAGCAACCAGAATAATGCTGATTCAAAATACAGCCAAAAGAAAGAACCCATAATCTTCTTCCATCAGTTCACATTCCCCATCCGTACCATGCATTAACCCACTACGTCACTGGCGGACTACATTCGATTGCGAAAAGCAAATGCTATGTATGAATAAATTTTACATAAATGTGCTTTTTTTTATTTTGTTCGTATTTTTCGCTAAATGTTTTATGAAAATGATAAGAGAAACTGTGGAAAAAAGCTTTGGAGTAAAATTAAATATAACTTTATTAAACAATACAAACTTGTAATAACTATTATGAATATTGGATTTTAACATAATAAGCGATGATTATAATAAAACTAAATGTTTAGTAGTACATAATGGTATACGTTTACTAGTAGAGCTGTGAAAATAATTTTAAAAAAGCGTCCAGTTCTCATTTTCTTATTTTGTAGTCTTTTTTTAAAAAACCATTCGTGGCGACTGCCCAATATGCTTTCAAAGATTTGGGAATGAAGGGTCATTAATCACTGGAGGTTTGTTTTTAAAAAACTGTACAGTCAAATGAAACAAAGTTTTATTAAATTATATGCGATCTTCATACAACTTTTGTTTATATTGGGTTATAAGGCATTACTCGGTAATGATAATAAAACTAAATGTTTAGTAGCATAGGTTAGCATATGTTTAGCTGGAAAGCTATAAAAATGAATAAAAAAGGCGTCCAGTTCTTCCTTTCTTATTTTGCAGTCTTATAAAAGAAAGCCATTCTTGGTGAGTACCCAAAATGCTTTCGCAGATGTAAGACTGAAGGATCGGAAATCTTAGCATGCAGTCTTCGGAGTAAATGGGAAGTGAATTCAATTTGTACGACTGCAGATTGACATTTGGCAAATGTAACCCTGTTACCATCTGCCGTTCCTTGTCCAGGACTTGTCTTCTCGGATCTCGCAAATAATACCATTTCGGTACAATCGATGCATAAAAAAGTTAGGCATTAAAAGCAGTCGATAAGAAAGGGAACGCTAATGGATGTATGGGAAAGGATAAAATTGCGGACAACGCAAGAAAAAATCCATCGGTCCTCATTCCCATCGACTACATTTCCTGGTCCTTATTTAAACATTAGATAAAGAAACTAGCAGAAAGAAGAAATCGCATGGCATAAAAAGTTTAGGCAATTAGATTTCTTAATTACTGATTTCCTTAATGATAAAGAACCCGGATTCATATATTTGGAATATAACAGCTCCAAAAATATGACTTAGGATCATGGAATTTGTATTTTAATATTTTTTAATAATTAATCCAAAAAATTTAAAGTTATAAACATTATCTTACTAACCATATAAAATGACATCCTATATAGGGTGTCCCAGGAAACGTATACACGCTTTGAGAAACTATTACTTAAACAATATTAGATTAAGTTTAGATTAGTTATATTAACGCCTCGTTTTGGATCAGCACGAGGACTATTTTAGGACGGACCTCGTAATTATGGACCGTGGTAAGATGGTAGGACGTTACCTGAGCTGGCAACCCGTCTCCAAGCTTCCTCTCGAGTGGGAGGACGTTTGAATTTCAACAGATTTAACGTGCACTAGGTCCTCATACACGGTTGTTCTTCTGCGGAATCGAATCTCGAACCTGCGACCCTCTGGTCACGAAGTCGACATACTGCCACCAGGGGGCCGTGGCCTCTAGCGCAACTAGAAAGAGACTTTACCCAGCCCATAATCTAAAGGTAATTCCGCACTATGTATTTACATGCACTGAGTTGGAGGAATCGAGAGAAATCTGTGTCTGATTAAGTAGATAATAATAATAGTGAAATAAAAAATCCCGATGTAGATTATCTAACTATCACTAGTTAAAAGAAATGACTGCGTAAGTATGAACTTCTCCATTTCATGACTGAAAATGAGAAACTGCATAGAATCTACAACGCAATAAGAACTTATTTCTTAGTAAAAATTAGCCAGAGAATAATTCTGAAGTACTTATATTCCACCTGACTGCTAAAGTATTCAGAATTCAATTGTTTATAAGCTCAAGAAGAAGGGAAACTGCGCTTTCTACACAAATTCTAACCATAAAATTAGCGTATGGACAATCAAACATCTTCGAATGTAACCATATCAACCTCCACAATTTTTTGATAAATTGTGTTCTGAGTCATTTTACATGTCATAGTAGGTAGCAAAATGATGTATGACCCGTTGTATAGTAATTTGTGCGCTAGTAATTAATTTTTTTAAACATTAACCTAATATTTTGGCAGTGATGGCTGAAAACATAGAGCTTTCAATGCCTCAATATTATAATTGTTTATGTAATAGAATACGATTTTATTTTGAAAGAGACTTGATACTTTATTTAGAGTGTATAAATAATTGAATATGAATCAATAATTTCATTCTAGTCCATAACAATCCATAACGTAATACGAACATTTCTAGGGTTTCTGCGTATATTGTTTAATTTTAAAAGCAGTATTAAAAAAATACTGCACATATATATATATATATATATAACTTTTTTAAAAAGTTGCGTTAGATAATAATATGCATGTACTGGGCTCAAAACTTTATTGCAGTGTAAGTGTCTTCTGAACATTTTATCGTGGGAGTTCAGACATTGAGAGGTCAACTCAGGTATTTGTTATCTATATGACAGTAATTACAAAGCTATGCAATTAACCACATTTAATGCTCTAAAAACCCAACGTTGATTTATCAGATCACTTCAAAACAAGACATTCATTTATCAGTTACGTTAAGCTTGCAAAATATTACAGGTTAAATGCCACCTCCCATTTAAAATGTTACAGTTTTAGCTCATTGCTGAATTCACCACACAATTCGAATAATATACATACTAATCATTTCAGGTTGCATTGCAGATATAACTGGCTAGGAAATCATAAATTAACTGCACCTTCATAGAATGTGCGTAGTTTTACAGGAATAACTTCTCAGATTGGAATTAAATTGAATTAATTTAGGGATAATTGGTAAAAGAAAAGAGGCGTTGTTCTCCTCTTAGTAAAACTAACGAAAACAAAACGTATCACAGCCAGCAGCGCCAGAAAACGTTAAAATGCTACTTCGTGAGTGTAAAAAGTATTTTTCTTACAAATGCTTAGATGACACATTACTTTGTCATTAGCTATAAATACTGTTTTAGAATTGATTCATTTCACAGAATTAGTTTCTCTTATTGGAATAATATTAAACAAATTTAGGGGTAATTAGTGATAAAAATAAGTTCTGTTGAGCCTTTTTGATGAAAATTACGAGCATGGAAACGAATCATAATCAACAGCGTGAGAAAACATTAAAATACTACTTCATAAGGAGAAAAGTATTTTTCAAACAAATGCATAGCTGACACATTACTTTGCCATTAGTTGTAAATACTGTTTGAAAACTTTGCAGCGTTTATTAACACTCAATGTATGACTAAATTTAATTAATGTTCAGTTTTAGTTATGCTTAAGTAAAGCTTAGAATTTCTGCAAACGCCTGCAGTTAAATGCTTATAAAATTACTGAAAATGTTTCTTCATTAAGTTTAATTTTGAAACTGTTTAAATAATTGAACTAATTATTTAAACAGTTTCAAAACTATACTTAATGGGACTTGATGTATCCTAGTTAAAGTGCATTAAATGATTTGTGAAATTATTAATATTAATAAAACTGTCTAGTAACTGCAAGTAGAACTTATGTATGAAAATCACCTTCAATGTCGCGAAAGATTAGAATAATGTAATAATTTATTATGTAGCGAAATGAGTGGATAATCCTTTTAATGAATTCTCCCTTCTATTAAGCAAAAATTATACTTTTATCTGATCAATACAATATCTGAACACAAAACATATAGAAATAAAATAGAAATATCAAACTAGAAAGTGTCTTTTAAATAACTTTATATAAACAAATAAGATTATCTCTTTTAAGATTTTCATGGCTAATCTTTTTCAGCATTTATTCAAGTGTTGTTCAGAAATATTGCTTCATTATTTTCGTCTCTGTCGCAACAATGTAGATATAATTGTTAGTGGATATCATCTACCATTAAAGTAAGAACAATCTTGAAATTTTTCTCTCTGATGGTTAATTATGATATTTATAATTTTTCTTCCTTACAGAACGATGATGATGATGATTTTGATTCGTCAACACTTCATTTCTTTCCCTATTCTGAATCTTTTGGATCATCAATAAAAATATTTCGGATGCTTACAAAACATTTTTGTTCTTGGAAATATGGCAACACTTTTCTTTTCAGCGGCCTTGGAGTTTGTTTTTAATAGCGAAGTAGTACGTCTAGATACTAAGAGATGCAATTCGCACAGGTTAAAGAGCATTTGCATTTCATTAAAAACAATTAATTAACTTATTTCCTGTTCTCTCAAGTCATAACACAGCCTCTAAGGCTTTATAAGTTAACTAACATAATTCTAACAACTCTGGCGTGAAACAAATCCCTACCGCTGCGATGAATAACATCAAGTAGGTGAAAATAATTTAACTTATTTATTGTAAAGAAAAAAAAACATAATTGCCATTTCAAAAGCATGGGTGAAAAAATGCATGAGTCGCGACTTATAAAATATGACGAAAGTACTTCTCAGAAACGTATGTTGAGGCCACTTTTTTCAGTGTAGGTACGAAATTGTGCGTGCATTCGATCATAAAAGTATCAGATGTCATTATGCGGAGGATTATCAATCATTGTTGTACTTGTTCAGTAGGATGCGTAATAGTCGTTGCAGGATGGGCATGAGAATGAAGCTGATCTCCCATTATATCCCACTCATGCTCAATCTGTGATGGATCTGGTGATTTTGGCTGTCGTGGCACAGTGTGCACATCTCTAAAGACACATCGGATTGCATTTAAAGCACGAGGAATGCTCACTTTCATGCTGAAATAAACCACCAATTATCTGTTCTTGGACGATATCACAGTGAGTTTTACCAGCAATCTAAAGTATCTGCATTCAAGATCAAAGGAGATTCTGTTGTCATTTGAAATTCCTCTTTAAATCGCAATATCTGGTACTGACCCGCTGTGTCTATGTCAGAATGTATCCAGGGAAAGTTTATCATGACACGTCCTTCTTACCAGGATCGGATCATCACAAAGACCAAGATAAAAAGAAGTATCTTCCATGTATACCACTGCACTCTATTCATAGAAAAAGTCAGCTCTTTCAAGGCACTACAGAAATCTTTGCCAATGTCCAAGAAAAAGTGGTGTAAATATGCAACATAACGTCTAGAATGGAAGTTATAGCTCGAGAGACCATCCCAACCAGTCCGCAATTTGACTCTGGAATTGGTAACAGCTGGAAATTTCTTCACCGAGGCATTTCGATTGTCTGTTGTCGTCCTCTGAGTGCGTCACAAAATCCATTCCATTCAAAGCACCAGACAGCTCTTTCACGGCACTACTGAAGAAGCCTTTGACGATGTTTAGGAAAAATGGTACATTTACCACAATACATCTGGAATGAAAGTCGTAGTTTAAGAGACCATCCCTAACAGTCCTCAATGTGACTTTGAAATTAGTAACATCTCAAATTTTCTCCGCTAAGGCACTTCGAACATCTACGCCCTCCGAATTCACCGATCTTGCCTTTCACTGGAGGCCCGAGGAATATCAGAACCAGGTAGTTTAGAATTATTGTCCTCATCAAATCATCCCTGCTAAGAATAGTATATAGTATAAATATCACGATCAATTCTTTCTGTGATTTGGCGAAAGGATATTTCTCTCTCGCGCAGCCATACAATCCCACATCATTTAAACTCATTTATCTCCACGTAATCTCATCTTTGTTTCTTTCGGGGCACTCAGTATATCTTAGCCAATATTCACGCATCATTTGGTTGAAATCTAGAAGTTGGTATACACTTTTAAAACAGCCCCAACTCGCCAAAGCTATTACAAGCAATTTAGGTGCAGCGGTCAATGTCTTTCTTTAGCAACTTAGCTCCTTTTGAAGAGTGTGTACCATCTTCCAGATTTTAAGTCATCATTTTGCAGCTTATCACTTCATACGGCCAATTACAGTCTTGCCATCCGCAGTTGCCCACTACACATTCATATCAATGCAACTAATTTATACAAATAATTCCAACGCTGAAACCTTAATCAGAGTTTCTTATATTCTGAAGCGAAAAGTATTAACATTGGTAGATCCCTCATGGAATGCCTTTTCTGTGCTGGAATGTTATTTTTCGTAGTTTATAAACTTTTCAAAATAAAGAGCAGGAAAACAAATTTTTAAATAAATAATCTAAAGCTGCATAAATAAAGAAAAACATTTATGGAGAAAAGATGTCTTAGCAAGCCTATCAGAATATCAATGATGTTTGTGATGGAAAAAAATGATTTATCAACTATTTTTTTTCGGAAATTAAAAATAATAAACTGTGGAAAAAGCAGCTTCGCAAGAAAAATGCCATTGTTTATAAGAAATGTAACTCCAGGGAAAAGATAAAAAAATTCTGGTGATAAGAAACGTTTTTTTAATTAACTAAACAAAAACTAAAAAGTGCTGAAGTAATTTCGAAAAAAAAAAAATTGAAAAATCAACTGAATGGCAAATCATTTTTTTCCTCCTTGGTAACTTGTTTGGATTTCATGCATAAGTTATAAATTTAAACAAAGTAATGGACTTGCACATTATTCTTTTTTTTCGTCTAATTAACTTTTCATTGCGAAAGAGCAACAAAAAATTCTCTCAAAGTAGAATTTGATGATTTCATGTTAATCAACTTTATCAAGTATTGAAATGTCTCGTTGAAAAAAATCAAGAAAAAGTTATTTAGCATTAAGAATTAATAAATATTTAAGCGAAACAATTAAAAACAACAAATGCAGAGAAATAATGTAGATTTGTTAATATCAGAGAAAAAAAAACACATTTTCTCGATGCTGTATAAAATTTAATGTATCATCACTACACATATAGAAGATTTATTGGAGATTTAAAAAAAGAACTAGGCGGTTGTGTTGCATAATATCGGTTAATAATGGATGTTTACGACATTATACAAAATGATTCAGATGTTAGGAACAAATTTAAGAATCAATAATTCGTAATTGAATAAAAGATATCTTCACACAGAAAAGTCGGGAGGAAACCGAACTATTTTTGTCACGAAACCAGAATTTATTGGCAATATGGATTAAAATTTAAGCAACCAGATGGTTTCGCAACCGTCGGGGCTATGCGTTATCTAGGATAAGATGGTCGAAGTAATGGCTTGCAAATATTCTATACGTCATCCTCTATTCTGGATCACAATGGAAAGACAAGGAACCATACTTTTCAGAGTATTAAGTATAATTCCTGATGGTATGAACGAACATGAGCTACAGAAATCTTGCTTAGGGCTGTGTGAAAATATTGATCCCCCGTCCGACAGCTGTGCTCTTTGTAGTGTAGTTGTTCAACGAACCACCCGTTGGTGAAAAGATATCTAATTGCTTTCCCAGATAATTTGCAGATGCAATTCAGATGTGAAGTGGATACTGGCAGACAAATAACCACATGGTGATTGATGACGTACTGTGATATTGAACGTGGGAATTCTGGATGGTTACAGACTTCTTTCTTCTTAACTGTGAACTGTGCCTGAAGCCGCAGTTGGCAGAATCTCTGTCAAGACGTGTGTCTAGTGAGCATTCAGCCTTCATACATCTTGCATGTAATCTTTAGATATGGGCTATTCTCATGAAAAAAGCACAAATAGCTAAAATAAATTTTATTCTACAGAAGTATGTAAAAAATATTAAAAATTGCATGGATGTTTCCATTTAAGCTTAATAAATAATCTTATATTAGTGGTCAAATTTTCTATTTTATTTTTCACTGTTTTTTTTTAGTTTTAAAATTTTTCACCTGTCTACGAAGGAGACATGATAGTCAACGGAACTTTTACATTTTAGACGAAAGCATAATTGATTAATTATTGGGCAGATTTGGTTTATTTCTTATAATTAAACAATAAAATTAGTTATTAAAAACCTGTGCATGAAAACTTAACATTTTAAAATAAATAGCCCTTTTTAAAATATTGGTACTGATTATGCATTAGTTAAATAATATTTACAAACAATTACAAATAAATGAAAGTCAACATTTTCCAGGAAAGCAATCAATTATATATTAGATTAAGGAATATCATATATTTATTTATTAATAAACAATTTAGTAAATCTCGTATTAAGTTTTTTCCTACTCTCTTCTCTTCTGAATTTGAGCATCTGACTGCATTTTATTTTTATCTTTTAATATTCCCATTTTTACTAAAAATAAATTTAGCCATAAAATGTTTTTTATACATTATTAAAGCTTTAATATTATAAATATTCTATATGAATTGGTTACCTTAATTCTTTTCGAGAATATAATTTCAATTTTAATTTTTCAAAAAATTACAAACGAAAATCACTCAATTACATAAAAAAATATCTACCAAAGAACATTTAGTTAATATTATTTTAATTTATCTAACTGTATCATGATTTTTGAGATTTTGTCTCTTTCATTGAAAATGCCATCCTCTCTGTGGAAATGCTGTGTCCACGGAGGAGACAAAAATTAAGTTTTGAATTTTTAAGTGCTTTGGTTTTTACGTGGCTAAAGTGTACAATTATTTTTATTAAACTCGATACTAAAATTATTACAATTTTGTATTTTGATTATAAATTAGATTTTTCTTAACTTATTTATGATGTCCACGGAGTGGATGCTGAGAACTTTATCAAGCTCTAAATGGAACTAATAAATTAGAATATATTCAATAATTCGCAATAGAACGAACATTTTTCTTTAAAGAACAAATTGCCTGCCTCTCTTATAAACCCTTTCATGATGATTTGACATGATCTGCCATTTATGATATTTTTTAAAATTATTTTCTTTGTCCACGGAGGGAAAAGGGAAACGTGGGGACAAAGTGTAAGAATTAATTACTATGTAAAAATAATTTTTTTCAAAAAAATGTTATGTTAGACCTTAATTGACACTTTAAACTATTTAATACTGTAAAAATGGAATTTTTAAAAAAATTGCTTGAGTGTCAGTTAATATTATTTTGAATTTCATGTGTACGGACGTCCAAGGAGGGGACTTTTGTCTTATATTCATTGAAAAATGATAGTTAAACAGTAATTTCTTTTTAGTAGAAACGTATTGAATAGCTTTCTTAAAACTTAAATTATACATATGAACAAAAATATTAGGACATTTGTTGCAGTTTCTAATTTTTATCACCCCGGGACTGTAAAAAGCACTTTTTCGTGAGAATGATCCATATAATGAACCCATACTTTGAAAATGTATATTGAATTCTACATATAGATGTAAGTAAATATTTACTCTAGATTGTTATAACTGAGCGTACTCAATAATTACCACGTAAGCGTGAGTACGCTACATTGTGAATGAAGAATGAGACACTGACCATTTTATTCCGTTACTCCGACCAATGTCTTATCCAATGCAATGCATCACTCCTACAATTGCAGAAGCATCTAGTAGCTGAAATTGTAATCTATTCTGCCAATAAGTCCTGGTTTGGTGACAAAAAAGTCCGGTTTCATTATCAACCATTTTGGGCAAATGCATACTTTTCTCTTTATTCGTTTGCGAATTATTGATTCTTAATGTTGTTACTGACATTTGAATCGCTCCGTAGATAACTGAAGCACCCATCTACGATATAAGACTAAGAGCCTTACTTTGTTAAAGGAAATAATATGTCTCATGGGTAGACTTTTTGTTTCATTCTGAAACCAATCATATTTTTCTGAGTCCTGTAATATTAAGGCGCAAGATTTAAATCAATATTCATCGTCTCTGTCTAGAAATTTCCATGTGTTTTAGGAAGGAGTCAGTAAATGTGCACAGAAAAATCTGAGTATGGTTTTCCCACTATACGGTTTCCACAGATGTAGTGTGAAAATGTGCGGAGGGGTTACCAGTTCAGTTGGTATCACTCTACAGTACAAAATTAGTAAGAATACAAGTTCTTGCAGTTAAGAATCATAGTGAAGTGATGCCTTGTAGAAGTAGACACCCTCTCACGGCCGCCACAGAAACAATATGCCTCTTGACTCGGGCTAGTTGTCTGATATGGTCATCCTTTACAGAATGTTATAATATCAAGATATACTCATATCTAAATGTCCATACAAAATTCATTATACATGCCAGGAATTAACATGGAAGAATAACTCTTGGTTTAATTCATCAAAGGTGCTTATATTTGAAGCAAAATGGAAAACAGAATATGGAAATGAGTTTAACTAAATTTGTAAAAAGGCCACAAGCCTCCTAATATATGGGTGTTTCAGCAGTGTTTTAAACATTTGTAGTAGTTATTTTTTTTAACCTTCGGTCGGACGCAATACAAATGCTAACATGTTCAGACATGTTCTCAACTCATCAATGAGATTAAAAACTAAATTTTTGCTTAAGCTTATGGAAAAACTTTACAAACTAAACTCTTCACTCATACAAATTTGTATTTGCGTTTTTAAATAATTTTTTTTTGTATTTCCTTGCAATTTCATCTAACAAAATTTGATTAAAACTGGTCTGGGGTTCAAAACACCGTTTGAAACATACATCACTTCTGAACTCACACCAGAGATATTCAGTAGGAATGAAGATCACCGTAGGCCACATTTGTACACTTCTTGCCACATTAAAGGTTGCACACAATTTATCAACTACGTCAACTCCGATTTGGTAGCGTTGTAATCCAAAATCAATAGGGGTTTTCCTATGTCTCAACATTCTGAATACTTGAAATTACAAGCACATTCTATCTTTGTGGCACTTATGACACAAGATACTAAAGCCAAAGAAGTTACTGCTTACAGCTCTGCATTTATGTCCACGAATTCAGGAGAGAGTTTGCGTTCGTTTCTGCGTAAGGTTCCTTAACAATGAAAACAGTTTTCTTTGAGAGCCTGCAATAATTCAAAATTTTTGAAACAATATATTGGAAATAACGATCAATATCATTTAATATGGGGCTGGGATACAGGTATACAAACTTTTGTAGGTATATAAAATAAATATTGAGAAAACTTTTGAAAATGCGGAACTCAAAAATGCATACGTAATACGGCGCAACTCATCTCCCAGATTAACGTGCTCCTCACGTACACCAACAGAGCATTTGAGAAAAAAATCACGATACCCTTGTGAGAGTGGTAGGGAGCCTGGAAGCTACTAGAGGTCCCACCCCTTTCTCGATAAAACCCACAGATTAGATGGGCCCTACCGAAGGTTAAAAACCCTTTCTTGTTATTTTTGAATTTTCATCTGTATTCAATTAATTGAAAAGTATTGTGTCTCTCTTTTACAAAACTGATTAATTCTTAAGATACGTTTCGCTTCGAAGCTAAAAACAGACTTAATAGAGATATTCATCAGCCATGGAAAATTAAATGGAGGGTTGGCACATTTTTAGTGACTAATATGAAGAAGTTTGCAAATTTTCTCGTCAAAATTTGTGACAAAATAAAACCATGGAAGATTAAATGACATTTCTATATCTCTAGCCATGATTAAATCAAGGGATTTAACTAAAAAGGTTGAAAATATCTCTATTAAAAAAATGGGAATTCAAGTAATAAGCCATAGTACTGTTTCTTCTGGGATCTCTATTTCCTTTTTGAGTACCATTATATATGTAGAAGTATGATTGTCATAATATTTGAAAGCATATTATTTATAAGCTTACATTTTCTGAATAGTCCTTTCTAACTTTCTCGTAAGCGAAGTATATAAAAAGAAAGTATTATAATCATTAAAAAAATTGTCATCGGGATTATGTTCCATCTCCACATTTTAGACCACCTTGTGTCCGAAAAAACCGTTTTTGGAATTATATCTGTCTTTCTGTGAATACAATAACTCAGAAACAGAACCATTATGTATGTACAGATATGATTGTCATGATATTTGTAAGCATAGTATTTATAAACTTACATTTTGTGAATAGTCCTTTCTAACTTTCTCGTAAGCGAATTATATAAAAAGAAAGTATTATAATCATTAAAAAATTTGTCATCGGGATTATGCTCCATCTCCACATTTTAGACCACCCTGTGTCATATAAAAACCGTTTTTGGAATTATATCTGTATGTCTGTGATTGCAATAATTCAGAACCAGAACTAGATAGATGAATGTAATTTTATTTGTTATCTTTGAATCGAAACTGCAGACCTCTATCAAAATTTGGACATAATTCGTTTGTTCCGCACGCAGTTCCCTTGGCGCAAGCGCGGCAGATTTCTTTTACCGATCATGAGAAAAACAACTCAACGATATTGAATACAGAAAGATTGATAATGGCGGATTAAATGATAAAAGTTATTCCTGTTAACTTTTCGATAAGTAATATGATATACCCTTTGTAAATTTTTGTAAAAGGTGTGCTGTATTTATTTATGTTGAAAAATATATGAAATATTTTAGTTCAATGGACTTTGTAGTAGCTAATTGGGATTCCTGCTTCGTTTCTAAAAACAAGGCTGACGTGGGACAACAACATCGATTTTGGCTTTAAATTCAGCCTGTTTGCCAAACCGTTGAAGGGAAACCTGTCTGCCTCCCCAGTGATGAGTATGTGATCGCGAAGACTGTTAAACAGAGCAAGCTAGATAAATGAAATTTGGTACTTGGACATGAAACCAAAATTGCATGTCTGTGTCAAATTTTGGATGCAATTGGTCAGCGAGAAGAGACCCAAAATTCTTATTTCTTCACTGTACTACGAAGCGGAAAAAAATTGTGTAAGTACGCAAGAAAGTCGAGGGAAGAACATTCCCGCGTATAAATTTGACATAAATTTGAGCCTTTGAAAAATGTTAAACTACATAAATTTGAGCTTTTATACTTTTTAATTGTCGACATTCTGTATACTTGTAATCACTGAGCCCATATAGAAAACTTGTAAAATACTCATTAGCATCAAAATTCAAAAGGCATCCAGCAAAACATATCAAATCCTTCATTCATAAATTCTTTCACTCCAATTCATTTTCTAACTACAGATTGTTTTTTACTGTTAACTACGTCTTCAATTTATTGCATGCCCAAATTATTTTACTAAGCTCTCTCCGATTTGCATTCGACATTAAAAAGAATTGTAACATATTTAAATCTTTTCCGTTCTCAACTACTCAGACTAAGCTATCACTTCATGGTTAGTGACAGTTTAATCTAAATAATCGCTTTTGAAACATCCTTTGATTGGAAACGGAAAAATTGAAATTCTCCGCTAAGACATCACTGTTTTAATCTTTTAAGCTGTTCAGGAAAATTGCTCTTTTTCTCCTTTATTTATGTGGATATGTTTATGTTATTTTGGAACTAACATTTTGTAAACACGTTTGTTAGTCCCGCTTAAATGGAAATAATTTCAGCAGAAAATTTATTTAATTGTCGCATTTTCTGGAAACAATTATTTTGTTCAAGAAGTATCGTTTAAATATAATTTCATTATCATTAAATATATTTTAAAGCTTATTTCGAAATGAATATAAAACATACAAAAGAATCGTGTTAATTTATTGGAGTCAATTCACTGTCACGTGATGCACGAGCAATGTAGTTAAACGATACGAGCATTTTTTTCGTAAGAACATCAATTGCAAATAATGAATTGACTCCATTATTGATTCCTAAATCTTGATAACAGTTGAATTGACTATTTTCGTACCACACCTTGAGATGCACTGTCAAAATTTAAAAAAATACATTTTGAATTAAAACCAAATTAAATAAACCTGCGGCAATAGAAACAAACGTAAAGTTAAAAAGGCCATTTTGCGCGTTCTAAATAGCAGTAAGTATCGCAAACAGATGTATGGTACTTTTAACCCAGGTAGATTTCCTTTAAAGCATACTCACTGTGGATTTAACTCAAAACCATGTATTTTTCTTCTATTTGTGACAACGATTATCTAACGGGGAGAGCGGATTTCCAAAATATTACCAAATTATTGTCCTGTTATTGTTGTCAAGTATGTTATAACCGGAAAACCTGACGCCTGATCATGCGTTGTCTTCGCCGTTCAACAGTACAATATATCTCCCAAAGTACCAGTCGTGTAGTTTCTAAACAGTTAATCTAACTAAACTAAAGAATAATCTTTTTGGAATGCAGTAAAAAATTTTCCCGTCTCTGAACCGTCAGTATAATTCAGTTCATTACAGTTTTTCGGCGTATTTTTTATTTGACCTCCGGAACTCACTTCAGTTGAAGAGGACACATACAAAGAAGTATAGAGACAGCGTGTCAGTTTTTGCATAATTATTCGATCAAAATAGACAGATTTCAAGAGAATATTTCTCAGCTGCGTAAATGAGACATTGGCTAAAAGCAAGAAAAATTGCTTCGGTAGTAACATAAAATTAGAATACAAATCACCGTAGCAGGTCTAAGGTAACGGTACTTGGTTAAAGGGAATCTATCTTGGAATCTCGTCTAGAGGCCCTTCCCTCATTTACAAGGCAATTTTCAGACAACTTCCCAAGAAGACTAAATTTATTCTATTAGTAGGCGTTTGGGATTTTCTCGATGCAGTTTTTCAACTTTTTCTTATCAAACTTACCAAACAAAATGAAGGTGGTGGATACTTAAAAGAGATCACGGACCTGCATCTCTGGATTTGTACCCTAAACTCAATAGATATCACCCTCATATAATTCTTCTTGTGAGGATACGTAAAATTGTGTTCTCGCACTTCTACTACCAACTAATTTTGATGATTATAAAAATAGTGTTACAACGGCGCACTCAAAATAGAACGGTAATGTATTTGGGAGAACTGTACTTAATGACTTGAAGAAATTTGTACTACAATTTATGGCTAGGTTGAAATTGTATAAAATTTCATATCCAGGCTTTAGTTTCAGATGAATTAACGTCCCAATTCGAAGCTAATGAGTATTTGAGATGGAACTCGTGATTGTGATCAGATGACGAGAACGAGATCTGAGCCAGCATCTCTCTTTCCAAACTTTGATGCTACGCCACCACAGTAAATTTTTAGTGCATCAAATCCACAAAACCGGCAGATCTTCGGTTCAATCAAGTATCGAACCAGCAATCTTGCCACTGAGACGTTGCCACCAGAACAATGCGACCCTTTATATCTAGAACAGTTTATTCTAAAACTTCTTTTTGAGACGTAGGAATTTTAAAAACATATCAACTTTTTTTTATTTATCCTGCATAATTTAAATGCCATGCTTCTGTTTTCAGCAGTTACGATATTGCTGTCATAAAAAGCTGAGAATGAGTTCGAAACCTCGAAGCCTATTTGAGGGAACATTATGCGGCTTTCCCCTTTTTTCCTAACTGTATAGGCTTTCCACAGAAGAGAGAACTAGCAATATATTTGTCGACATCAAAAGTAAAACCATCTCGAAAACGGTTTTGGAATTGATCTGGGGAAATGTTCTGTGAGGACATTTGTATTCAGCTTACCTTCAAAGTCATCCTTCTTGGTTTTCTCTTTTTAATTTGAATGGTCATACTTCTATTTTGAGAAATTATGATTTGCAGTCATGAAAAATAGAGAATGGGTCTCGAAACTCTGAATCATTCTAACGAATCAATAAGAGGAGAAATTATGCGGTATTCACTTTTTTATTTCTAAGTATTTGTATACGCTTTCCACACGAGAGAGAACTATAAATATATTTGTCGACATTAAAAGTGGAACTATCGCGAAAAAGGTTTTAGAGTTGGTTTGGGGAAATGCTCTGTAGGAACATCTGTCTTTAGCTTATCGTCACGGTCATCCTTTTGGTTTACCCTTTTCTTATTTAAGTGATCACGCTGATCATTTGAGAAGTCACGAAACAGCGGTCCTGAAATGCTAAAACTGGGGCTCGAAACTATAGATTGTTCCATCCAATCAATATGAAGGAAAATTATGCAACGTCTACCATTTTCTTCATAAGTATTTGTACGGATTTTAAACAGGAGAGAGAACTAGCAATATATTTGTAGGCATTAAAAGTAAAACTATCTCGAAAACGGTTTTGGAGTTGGTTTGGGGAAATGCTCTGTGGGAACATCTGTCTTCAGCTTACCGTGAAGTTTTATCTATATTTCTGAGTGTCGCCGAATCCAAGTACAGCCTTCAAAAGCACCAAGAGGAAAAAATATGGCAATTTTTATAGTGGATAAGGAATGTACTGTAAGAATCCGAAAACTCAAAATTTAATCTTTTGGTATCTAAGGTATCGAAAAGGTGGGGAAAAGATGGAGTACGTTCCTTCGGCTTTTTCAAAAATATTTATTCCGAAAATTCCAAGATCTTCCTACGATAAAAGTAATAAATTCATCCTATGTAGGAGCGCAAATTTCTGCTTGAAAGACCCTTCTGAATGATTGAAAGGGGTAAGAAGAGCTCGGAAGAGAGTCGATGAAAGCATTCAAGTCGACATTCTACACAGAAATGGCCTAAGTCTTTTTATATCAGATGACACTGCGGATTCCCCTTCCCTGACACTTTGGAAGATTTTCAATTTTCTTCAGTCTCAAGTATGTTCGGGAGCATTCTGAGCAGTTAACAAAGCGTTCGAAAAGGAATAGATTTTAAAGTTTCCGCCTCTGTCGTGATTTGAGGTGAAATTTAAAAGGACATTCGATTCGGCCGTCTGATCACCTTTGTCATGTCGAAGAATAGGGAAGCAACAACTATTTCCACTACTTTTCATTTCGAGTCCTGAAAAGGGAAAGTTCGCTCCATCGGCTTGTGTGATTTTGAAAACTTCCACTTGCCCTTTCTTTTAATTCTCTTCAGACGTGATCAAATGGAAAATAAACAGATTCGGATTTATTTAACTAACTTTAACGGTTAAAACTTAGACATGAGATTCGCTCTATTGAAGTCACTATAATCTATGTCTTTCATTATATTATAAGGATTTCTTTTTACCCCGAGGATGAATCTGGAAAAAGGCAGTCACGTTTCTTGCATTGTCTGAATGAATTTATTTTGTGACGCAATGGGAACCACCATTTTTCTTTGAAATTTCTAGCAGTCCTTATCCAAGAATCTTATCCTCAATTTTTATTTCTGTTGTCTAGAACTTTATAGGCACTTAATCCATTTTTTAACTTATTTATTTGTGTAAAAGCATTACACAAATCATTAGCAATTAGCTGTTGCTTACTTCAGTAAAATCAAATCTGAGTCTTGTGCTATTAAATACTCGTACTTACCAAATACACGAAAGGTAATTTAAAGTTTCATTGTGATGATATCTTATGGTTTTACATTTTCATCATCCTTAAGTTGAATACATTTTTTTCTCCAAAAAGTCGATAATAAGTCTACAAACTAAACCAAACTTTGTTTAAATTTGAACACCGCTGTAATTTCTGCAAAACATTTAACACAAATTAGACAAATATGGATCTTCTGCCAAATCATCAAACAGATCGAATACAAGAAATACCAGTTAAAGATGTGCTACGAAGTAATCTTATAGTTTCACGTTATCATTACCCTTGACTTTGCATATATGCTTTCCAACTAACTAAGCCTTTAGAGGATATCCAATCAAATCTTGTTTAGAATTTAATATTTTTGTGATTTCTATAATACGTTTATGAATTATACGGATTAAAATAGAAGCATCCGCTAATTTGTGAAAAAATAGTAATGAATGTATCTAAAATTCCGAACGTATCTACGGAGACAAAATATGCTGGTAGAACATAGCCTACCCTAGTCTTTAGCTTTCGTTTAGCTCCTTTATTTTTGTTAAAGAGTGTAATTTAGACATTGTAATAGATTAGGCAACAAATACTCACGTTATTTTCACTTCAAAAACTTCTATACTACATAAATGCTTCCACACACTAAGCAAAATAACCCTCTCTCCGACTTATGACCAAGCGACCTAAGACCATCGGCATATTCGAGCACACAAAATGCATTGCAAATTACAAAATAAGACGGGATTTCAAATTATATTTTCGTTTACAATACGTAAAACAGATTACATATTATGTATTTTTGACGTTCTGTGCAATAATTATACTAGGGGTCAATCAATGTAGACAGATGGTGGTGGTAGGAGGTCCTAGTTATGGATCAACTCCACATTTCACCTAATATCTAACCACTAGACTTCATTTTATCAAAAGGGTTAATGTTGTATGGTGACAATGGGCAGACACTAGACGACGCAAGAACGTTACGAAGATGCAGATTTAAAACAGAAACATACAAGTATTTATCCCTTTGCGGACAGGTACGGCGTATAATATGCGCCACAGTTCACCGATCTCGAGATTGAAGTGTAGGAAATTCAGTTAACTAAGAGGATAGAGGCTAAAATTCGGACACAAATGTGTGTATTATCCACCCATTTAAGCCCCTAATCTTATTGCACAATGAAAAATAAAGTTTTATATAATTAAATAAGCACAGTGTTAAAAATGGGATGGCGTATAAAGTGCGCCAACCTGATCTGAGTGTTCTAAAAAGTTGCCTGTACGCAAAGGGTTAATAAAACGACAACAAGGTTAATAAAAAGAAATTATAGGAACTGCATGGCACAACCACGCGCGTTGGTAAGATGCAAACAAAAAGTGAAAGAGCGAGCTAGTGGAACAGCTCCTCTATGTACTGCAGTGCTTCTTCCTATTGGTCTCTATGGATGACATCACCAAGGGCGGGGTGGTCGCGCCTCCAAATTCAGCAAACATACACAGCCGGCGATGATGCGACAATACTTAAATAGATTGAATTTTTGTGTTCTATGTGCATTTTTTATAACCCGTTTAAATAAAAAAAAGTTTTAAAAAATATAAATCCACAACCAGAGAAAGTTACGAACTATCAGTCATCATGAAACTCGGTCTTATGTCACGGAGGCACTGTAATGTAAAAATATTCTGAATTTTCAGCGTTAATTAGAAAAATATTATTTGTTATAATCTGCTGAACCACTCTGTACCGACTACATCGAACCTTTTAATATTTCGAAACCATAACAATGAAGAAAATGTTTTATTTCCGAAACTTAAACTATTCCTTATTTTTTACTGTAAGGAGAAATGGGTTCTCAACAGCAGTTATTAATGAATCTATTTCGTCCTTCTAAGAGAGATATGACTGTCGACTTATAAGTTGATTATTTAGGTTTAACTTACCAAAGCGTCCAATTTGAGGGTAAAAATTATTTATTTCTAAGAAAAATACGTAAGAATTTTGATAATTTTTCTAAATGAAGCATCTATTTCTGAACTCGGAAAATCTACCGATAATATTTCTTAGATATAATATTTGCTTCAAATGGTATTATTTTCTACAATTAGGTTTTGCTTATCAGAAAAATAATTAATTTTCCTCCGTAACTTGTTTTCATCTGTGATTTGTTTAAGCTTATTCTTTCTTTCTATAACCTTTGTTGAGGTGCTTATTCTTGAATAACATTAAAATAAAGATTTAAACCCAATATGGGCTTAACATCTAGCTTAATAATTTTATGCCTAGTTTGTTGCAGTTTTAAGAACTGTCAATCGGCTGCAAGGCTATATGTTAAACAGTATTTATTCGTTTTTTGCAGAAACGTAATTAGGAGAAAATTCATAGTTTTAAATTAACCAAAATTATTATTTATTTATTAAAGGATTTTTAAGGCTTTCAGTTGTTTCGTTTATCTGCATTTATTTAAGAAAGAAATTTCCGCTTATTTTTGTACATTATTAATTTGTAATTGTAGTCACGAAAACTGACAAAACTTAAACGCAAAGCAGATAATTTCCCGATTCATAAAACGAGTCTATTTTTCATAAAACATACATCATTTAAATGAGTGTATGCTTTATATTTGTTTTACTTGCATATCTCACATGATTTGATTTGTTATTGTAATTTACGTATATCATTGCGTAATCCTCTAAGGTAGGCTTCAACAAAAGCAAAGAAATCCAAGACGACTATGAGGGGAGACTATTTTGTATGTGGCCAATGCAAAAAGGAAAATATCGGCCTAAACCCACATCCATTGTCTCACATTTCATTATTTGGAGCATATCTCTCATGAATTGAGCTTTGGTATATGCATTAAGAATGTATTAACGAATTCTTTTTATCTTTCGTGAAGAAATGAAAAAGCAATCCCAGAAGAATTTGCTACATTATTGCTTTCGGCGTGGATTTGACTGCGTGCAATACATCATAAATATCTACATATGCAAATAATTAATTTAAAAGAAAGAAAGAATTCATACATTGTATCGCAAAAATAATAAAATTAGTAATCAAGTAAAAATGTGTTAACGGATAACGAGAGAACTCCTACATGCCATGCATCTGTTATTAGTAAAGTAATATCTCTCATTACATTATGAGTGAACTTCTTATCGAAGAAATAAGACCACTTGTCTTAGCACAGATAACAAGCATACATATACAGCATTTTTTCGAAGGAAAGGCCTTTATTGTTAAGTAAAAATATTCAAACAACGCAAAAGTCAAAATACATGGGGTTTTTTTTTCTTTTCTTCTTCTTATGAGAGTTTGACTTGAACTCGATGAAACTCTGGATTGTAAGTCCTCATGATTGAGTTCACAGATAAATGTTTGGTATCGATATACGTCAATAATTTTCTAACATGTGATATCTTTAAATAATATTTGCATTGCAGAAATCAGCAAGTACAGAGAGTGTTCGCTCATATTTGAACGATATTAACGTAATATAATGCAGGTTTCTACACAACATTTCTTGCGTTTTAAATAGTATATTTGATAGCTCTACGTATAAATTTCCAAGCTTTTAAAAACACGCTTTTATTAGTGTACTAAGAAGTAGGACAAGATTTCTTTGATTAAGAATATGGGTATGAAGACAAAATTGTAAAATCGTGAGGCGCTGAAAATGAAACTAAAAAGAAATGAAGCCACAATAATTTCACAAGAAAGTAAATTCCTAAACATTCATTAAAAATTGAAAATATATTATAAGAGTGATTAAAATTGCAATTTACTTCGAAGAATTGTATCAGCGCCTTGTTTAACAGTTTTGTTCCGCCTCCCAAAATGTTGAAAAAAATCATGTTCTACTTAATACTACATTAATAAAAGTGTGTTTTTAAAATCTGTTTTATTTTTCTTATTAGTGTTTAAAAGTTATGCATTTAAGATAATGGACTCTGAAATGTTTCTAACTATAAACTAATTACAGGTTATTATTTGAGAGATTCCAGATTGTCAATCATTTGCATTTTCTACCAGAACATTGAATGGAAAGCTTTTTCTTTCAAAAAACATCCCCTCTTGTATGTATTCACAAAAAAATATCATCTGTATTTAAAAAGTAAAAACTTCTGGTTCCGTTCCTTTCCATTTGGTGATAATGACCTTTTTACGATGAGCATCAACTTTCTTCTCACTATAATCTAATTATAGGTCTTTTATACCATTTGAATTCTTATCAACAGCTACTCTACCTTATTTTGAGATTCCAGATTGTCAATCATTTACATTTTCTACCCAAACATTGAATGGAAAGACTTTTTCTCGCATAAAACATTCCTCTCTTGTATACATTCACAAAAAAATATAATCTGTATTTAAAAGTAAAAAGTTCTGGTTCCGTTCCTTTCCATTCGGCGATAACGACTCTTTTACGACGGGCATCAACTTTCTGACCTCTCTTTTCTACGTCTATAACTTTATTAGAGGCGTTATTCTTTAGGAAGGAATATCTCCTGCGGTAACTCAGCTAATAATTCGAGAAATGTCTTCGCTTTAATTTGTTTTTTTCTTCTCTCTCTCTTTTATGATTGCTTTTCTTTTTGAGAAACCAGAGTTCAGAATGTTCTATAATTCCTGATGCGGCAGAAAACTTTTTTGCAACGTTTCGAGCTCTCTTCTGAATGCCGTGTCGCTTTTCTTACGGAAATCGAGCCAAAAAAAGAGCTTTACCGATAGAAGGATATGAGTCTGAGCCAAACAAATTAACTTTTATAAAGGCCAGTCGAAGGATGGGGTGAAATTTTATTGCTTGGAAATAAATTGTATTGCGTGACGCTGAATAGAAGTTTGGCTAACGGTAACGTACCGTATTTGTGCTTGGGTCGTGGTATCACCGTTTCGTGCAAGGTGAGACGTTGAACTCGTTAACGATACCGTGGAAGAAACGCATCGATAAAAAAGGAGTAAAAAGGTAAAGAAAAATAAATGTTGCGTAGAATTTTCGAATTTTAAAAATGTATGTTCATCACTTATTTTTATTTCCCAAAACTAAATTACACCTGGAGATTTTGAAAAGGAGTAAAGTTTTCTCTGGTTGTGTGTTTTTTTTCACTCTAGAAGTAATCGAGTCAAGATCTGAGAAAGAAAATTATGCAGTTCTTTGTATCGAAATAATGACACATCTATACGGAAATAAATCTTTACGGAAACCAGTTTAACGAGAGAAAATGTTTGCTTTATCTCTCTTCTATTTTATGTTTTCCACTTTTCTTTCACCGCACAATTTTAGCATTCTCGAACAAGTTAAGAATGTGCCTCGTAAGTCAAAGGTAGTGTATAAGTTTATTATATGGTAAATTTGAAAGTCTTTTTTGTTACAGAAATCAGTCTGAAATCCTTGTTTTTTTGTATTCTATCGGAATAGACTGCAGAACTGCAAGTTAAGTTGAGGCCATTAGAAATTTTACATCACAGAATGTGAGGCTATATTATGCGGAACAAGAAATATTACTAGTGCTGGTTACAAGATAAGCGACGAATGAAACGGAGTGGAGCGTTTGTAAATTATCTGCCAGTTGTGTTTTCAGCCTGTAACTTCCACAACTGCTTTCAACTGAAACTAATTTTTGTTTGATTATAAAAGAGTTTTTCTTGTGAAAGCACTGCATACAATCCACGGATGTTAGGGAGCAGATGTCCTGTTCACCATCCAACAAAGGCTCAAAATCACCAGGTCTGTCCTCAATAAATCTGGCATAGCCACATAACAGGAAGGCTATTTAACAAAGTGAAACAAATAAGACGCATTTAATTGTGTGAGACTGGAATTTTTCTTTCATTTATCTTTTCTCTTTTTCTTGATCACACAATTTTGACATTCTACAAAAAATTTTGAATTTTTCTCCTAATTTAAAGTTAAGAGTTGCATTCCCTGTTACAGAAATCAGATTTAAGATATTTTTGTATTGAGAGGAACAGAGTAGAAGCATTGTCTGATAAAAGACAACACATATAGTTCAAACATGATTAGTCGGGAAAGTCTGCATCTCTTTCAAGAGAGAATTAAAAACAGACTTTAAAAACACACTTTTATTCGTGTACTATACTATAGAATTTTTTATTTTAATAATATCCTACTTTTTAGTCTTGAAATCAATTTCTTTCAACCTCACTACCAGATATCGCTACGAGTAATGAATCAAAATTTCATTTAATTAACAACTAATTGATAAATATTTTTCGAAAATATCAAAGTAGCGTATAGATTGTTATCCAGAACACGTAATGTACAAAATTTCAAAACTCTAGCACATCAGTGAGTGAAAAATCGATTATAAAATTCCATATTTACAAACATGAAACAAGTCAAGTTAACTAAAAGTGCTTAAAAAGCAGTTTAAGATAATTAGATTTCCTTATGCACAGATTACTTATACACATAGAGTATGCGATTACTTTTGAAGAACCAAGTCGATTCATATGATATCACAGACACATGATCATATGATATCACAGTCATATGATCATATGATAAGTGTAATTGCGAATGTCATCTCACGTATGACTATGCATTACCTACCACTGTGTTTGATATCACGTCCTTCTTCTTCCTGAAAGATACGCAATGAATTCCAAAATTAAATTGGAATGGAGCATTTGACGGGCATGACATGAGCATAAATTCATTCCATTATTGACTGCAAGGGAGCTGATAAATCATGAAAGCTTCATTAGTTATTAACTTTGATAAAAAAAATACAGAAATATCCAATTAAACTTAATTGAGTACCAGAATAGAGTCTTTTGTTGAATGTTTTATTAAAAGTTTGTCCATTTTAAACTCTTTTCTTTCTTTTTATTTCTCTCCGATTGGGACGGAGTATATTTAATTAAAATGGCTATGGAAAATATCAATAAAAATGAAAGTATTTTAAAATTTTATTCCTTTATATTTCGCAATATCCTTGCAATAGCCCTAGTGTTGCTTCAAAACAGGACGTTAATATAACTAAACTAAACTAGCAATTTCGTTTTTTAAAAATATAATATAATACAATATAAATAAAATTAGTTTTCTTTTCTTACGATTCAGAACTCAGTTTGTTATATTTAACCCCTTAACTGGTTTGTTTATTCAAATATCTAAATATATGACACCGTCTATTTTGAGAATGTGTAGTTATTTTAATTCATTCGAGAGCCTAAAGGATAGTTAAACTGTTTATGTATCCCACGTAATTTTTATATCGAATTATAACGTCTGTGAATGACTTTATTTTGATTTATAAGTTTAAAATTGCGATAATTTGATGCACGTACAGCGTGCAGGCAAACCAGTTAAAGGATTAAGGGCTTATGACGCTGGAAAATGGCCTTTTATTTTTAACGAAAATGTAACAGATAAATTAGTTGTATATAAATTTTAAAATGGACAAATATTAATCTTATTCTTGCTGTGAAATTTATTATATAATTAAAGCATGTGTCTTTATTTTATTGCTCCCGAGAATTGGATTGCTTTACACCAAAAAAAATTAAGAACATCGTGCAGACTTTCTATAGAGTGGACAAAAATATAAAACAGTTCGTCATGTTATATTTTGCTTTTTTTAAATTCACATCAGTCCACTTACCCAAAAAGTTTAGAAATCATTTTTAATTTGAATCATGCCTGGCAATATTTCTGTTCAATTCCAATGATAATTTTAAAAGAATTTCGCTTACAAAAAATATCATTAGAACGTAACATTTATAATCTTATGTATTATTATGTTATGTATATTTTAAAAAATAAATTAGTGTTTTGTGATCAAGTATATACTGGTAATCAGTTTACTTATTTAGCTAATGCCACATACTTTCATGAGGTATATACGCAGATATAATACAATGTTCGACGAAGCCATTTACCATAAGAATATTTATTAGTGAATGATGGTTCCAAGAGCATTACAAATAACAATTCAACACATTAAATTCAGATAAATAATTTTTAAACAGTAATACATGCATAACCATACTTAAACCTAAAACTAATATCACAATGTGATTTTAGTTTATTAACAAGGATTTTAATGAGTTTTCGAGCAATAAATTCTGCATATTAAATGAATGACGGCTCCAAATTAATTAGAAATAATAATTAAACGCAATAAATTTAGATAAACTTATTTTTAATACGGACACTTATATAACCACATCTATCTGTAAAACTAGATTCGCAACGCTTATTTCAGTCTGTTAACACGGTTGTTATTGAGTTTTCGAGCAATAAATTCTATTTATCAAATGAATGACAGCTCCACATCAATTAAAGTTAATAATTTAACACATTAAATTTAGATGAGCTTCTTTTTTAATATCGACACTTGCATAACCTTACGTAGTAACTAGTGTAACTAGTAAACTAGTGTAACAACGTGATTTCAATCTGCTAACATGGCTGTTGATGAGCATTTGAGCAATAAATTGTGTCTATCATTGAGGTTTCCAAGTGCATTACAATTAATAATTCAACACTCTAAATTTAGATAAGCTCATTTTTTAATACCAACACTTGCATAACCACCTACTTGTAAAACTTGTGTCCCAAAGTGATTACAATCTGTTAATAAGGCTGTTAATGAGAGTTGGAGCAATAAATTCTATTCCAGCGTCAGAGGAGTTCTTAACTCAATAAGCGTTCTTGGAGGGAGATTACGTCTACCAACTGCGCTCCCTAAGGCATTTCCCTCTTGCAGAATTCCCTCGCTATTAGGATCTAACAGGGAAATTTGCCTTACCACATCATACATTTAATGTTTCTGCTTTCAGAAGACCATCAGCTAGCACAGTTCTGTGGGTACCCTAACATAGGGATTCAATGATCGAAGGTTTAACTTTGACCAATGCCAGCGACCACTTCAAAATCGGACTTTCTGTAATCTGATGTTTGATCGTTACTAGCCCAATCAATGTATCAATGAGCCCTTGAAAATGTTTAAATGCAACAATTACTTTAATTTCGAAAATATGGCTTCCGTTATCTTCATATTCTTATAAATTAATTATCCTACAAAATGTTAAATTTTTGAACTAAACGACAAGTCCGACTTGGATCTGTTATTTCTGATGCAGAAATTTTGCACGATTTTGTTTAGTGGATGCTGAATTTGCTTGATTTTGTGTAGTGAATTCTGCCTTAATGGAGTCAATTCAAGTAACATTACAATTACTTGACAAACATAACTGCGCATGTCATCTAACTGCATATTGTCGTGTTTATTCTTCCTGCAGGTTCTTTGGAATAGATAATTTTGGAGAAGATATCAACAGCAGTGACCCCTCGTGGAATTGTTGTTGACACTTGCATTTTACACAGCCCCTTTTGTCATGTTTAATGAAATTTTGTCTTTAGAATCTGGAAAGTGGTGCTGGACCTGGTGTTTTTATTATTAACTGACTGTGTTTTGATATTATAAAATCTTTCGTCAACGTCAAGTAACTGTGAAAAAAAAACGTAAATGCAAAAAATAAGTTTTTGTTATTAACACCCAACTTCGGATGATTTTTCACTTTCCTATATAAAGTCATGGGAACATTTTAATTGCCATTTTATTTGCAACACTTGCGAGTAAATTCAAATACTTTTACAACGTCGCGAATTGCTATTTATAGGCAATGCTAAAATAGCTTAGCCTGCCACTGAATGCAATGCATGAGATGCGATTTCTACGTTGCCGGATTAAAAATCTTCCGGGAGCCACCTCGAGACCGAGGGAAAGAAGTTGTCATGTAAGTAAGCAGGTTCTCGGTTTTCATTTCGGCGCAATAATGTTATTGTGGAACGACACCACCGCCGATGATGAGACGTACCTCCTTATAAGGGCTTTAAGCATGAATCATCGCTGTTAATAAGGTTTATTTTGTATGTGGCGGTTCAGTCAATCAGTTTTACCATATATTCTCGACACTGGTCAGGTATTTCTTGTGAATCCCCGATGACGTGAATGTTAAAACAGGCTTTTGATATGGTAAGCATTTTTTTCTTGTATGTGCTTAAGTTTGATGATTAATAAATATCATTTTACCACTATTGGTACCAACATTAAAAAAATAAATTTAAAAATCTATGAATTTGCCTTAAAGAAGCTAGTTTATCTCGACAGCCTTCCAATTATCTAGCAGGTTAAGACAAAACCTACTAGATCACCGCATGACTGGGGAACATAAATCAGAGGATAATGGGGTCTATCCTCAGGCTTTCTTAACCAGCATTATTCAAAAACTGGTAGACCGATGTGCGCTCTAGAAAGGCATTGCCCGCTGCGATATGGCTGGTTGGTTGGGGTTTTCTTGGTTTTCCTCCAAGCGGAACTCAAATGTGAACCAGTTTCTTCTGAAAATCCTGTAAGAAGACAACCTACCCCCTAACTGGAGTTAAATCATTCTACTTGAGATGTTATCTGGGTGTTCCGAGGCCATTTTGCTCAATTGAAGATGCCAGACTTCCCCTTTATCATGAGTCCTTGACACGTGTGCAAGGCTAGATACGCTAGAGCAGGTGGGATTAGAGCAACCACCACCAGTTAAATTGAGGAGGAAATTAATTCGACCGTAAACTTCATTCGCTGACAATGATTTACAGTAAATTTCACTAATCTGCAAACTGAACTTAATGGAAATTTGAGGCCCAAAAATTTTAAAGCCATTATCGACATTTAAGTTCTTAGAAAATGTATGTGATAATAATTATTTTCCTTAAAGGGTAATCGATAACCATCATAATATATAGTATGCATTGATTAAATGATGTGACATTCAGGAATTCGATACTCCTGTGTCACATTAATTAATTAGCGACAAAGAACTCTTTCATTACAAAGTAGACAGAGGAATACTGTTATATTATTTGAATATATATTATATGCCTGATTTTAATATAAAAGGCTATTTGAAACACTAAACTAAAATTTCTTTCTCATTATTTGAGAGAATCAATGTCTGTAATTGCAAACAAAGATAAAAACTTATTTGACTTCACGTATATTTCTAAAAACACTTCATTGATTTTCATTACAGAATTACAGTTAATGATCTAATTAATAATTTCATCAGATTTTTTGTTCTCATGAATTGATACACATAAGCTGAAAATAAGGGGGAAATGCATTGTTTTTATGTTAAATAAAGACAAATAAAATATGTATAAAATGCTATTTAGGTTATGCTATTTTTTATGATTTCTATGATTATCTTTCTTGGAAATTTGTTAGAAATAATTGTTTATTTTAGTATTAGATTTCATAAAATTTCCTTTGATACTGAGTTTGTGCTGCAAAATAAATTGTAATGGGAAACAGAAGTGCCAAAAATGCCTTTAGATTTCAGCCGAAATCAACAATTTTTCAAAATCTTTTAAATGAATTAATTTATCAAAGTCTAGACGTTATTGTTACGATTCTTAAATTATACACACGTTTTTATAAATTAATGCTTATTTAAAAATAACTTAGCAGTAGGGTTTGAAGAAATTTAAAGGAAGAAAATAATCGAACAAATGTCTGATAAATTTTCAAGAGCGCAGTAAGAAATTTAAAGGAAAAAAAGAACAGAACAAATATTTAGTAGAATTTAAAGAATACAATAATTTTATTGATAAACTTGGAAAGAATGGAAATATGAAATTCAGCTCCTCAACAAACTCATAACAATATCTGGACAAATTTCATCTTATGAAAACATTTTCATATAAATAAAAGAAATTTCGGTATCTTTATCAAATATTTATCAAGATTCGTAATTAAAACATCTGTCGTCAACTTGAAACTTTAAAAATACAATAAGGAATGAAATTTCACAAAGCTCAACTCTAGAAAGAAGTATGTTATATCCATTTTGACTGATAATAAAATGTTTCAGACCATTTATTTTAATATTATGATCCGAGGAAATAAAATTAAGACCTAAATAATTCTTGGGCGTTTTACATATTTTAAAAAAAACTTAATTTAAATGAAACAAATAATGTATTTTCTTATCGATTGTTTATTGTTATTACTACAACTCGTTTCAAATTTCAAAAAATAAAATCTCCGACTTCATTTTTGCTATGCATTTTTAAAATACTGGCGTTTAAAAAATTTAAAATTACGAAAAAGTTAAAGGAAATATTTTCGAATAAGTCTGTATCAGAAGCATTTAATTTTCAAAATTAAAATATGCTTCTGGTCATTCAGTAAGAAACTTTGTATGTATGGCGTCTTTGCTATAAAACTAACGCCCTTGTTTTCTGTAATTTATTTTTGCAAATCTTTTTCAGAACTTCACTGCAGTCAGTACTTTATTAAATTACTCCCATCGTTTTAAATAGCGTTAATGTTATATTGATGTGTGCATCATCCGAACGTGAATTTTTGAAAATTCTAAACACGTAATCTTATTAGATAATGATCTTCCTATTCCGAGAGCGGCCATGCCAATACACTCAGATGCTCTGTTTTACACTAAATGAACTAATTTTTAATATATTTCCTGGCAACCAACCTTGAAACAACAGCAATTTGCTAGTTAACATAAAGAACCAAAAGTGCTGAGAGTGAAAGGTCGTAGTCGAATTCTCTTTCCACGTGGAAGGATTCAAGTGAAATATTAATAAACTAAAGAATAGCAGCTAATTTGATTTTGTTTAGAAGCGCTGTTTGAAGAGAAAAATGGTTTTTTGATTGGAGCAACTGTTAAAACTTAGGTAGTTCGAAATTTATCTTACGTATTTGAAAACTGAGTATTGGCTTTCATTTTATTTCTTGATTAGTCTCCTTTTTTTGAGTCTAGTTGAAACATGCTTCTAATAATTAATGGTTTGAGCCATGGTCCAATGATGAAAAATACAAATCAATCGGCACCCTGTATATCGGTACTGTTAGCATATATTTTAAATTGTGGCTTACAAAGCACTGAAAGCTGCTTATGTGTGACTACTAAACATTTCATTACTTCTATAAAAAAGATGTAAGGTATTTAATCGATATATAAATATTGAATGCTCTGTATCAGAACTTCTTAAATTGGGTCGCGAAAACATGCATTGTTTCTGGCTTTTACATGCTTTCTTTCAGATTTTTTAATGATTGTAAGCAAAAATAAAAAAAAAAATCACCCTAACTTCGGAAAATTTATTAAAGAAAGCTATTAACCATGTTAAATAAAATTTCTTTTTTATTTTTAATAAATTAAAGCCCTCTCTTTTCTCTTTTTTTATTTATACAAGGGATGGTCAAAAAGTATCGGAGCTGTTGTCCTTCCCTCAAAGCTAAAACTCGCAGAGTGAAGACGCTTGGCATGAACCTTGAACCCTCCCACTGCAAAGAAAGTTGAGTTGAAAATTGCACGCGATCATTTTGAATGCTCGATCTTCTCATAAGCATTTGCCTCCGGTTACACTAATTTTCAAAAAGTTTTCCTCATTTTTAGCACATTCAACGTACATGAAAGCTGGTCTTCTTTTTGGTCTGCAGGGAGCGCGTTCGGCATAAACATGGCAAAAACACCTCTAGTACTGAAATCTTCAGTCAGGATGAACTGAGTCATGGATAGTAATGCACTCTTCATATAACTCAGTAATTGTGATTCGATGATCTTCGCACAGATCTAAACAAACATATTGAATGTTTTGGCGATTGTTAATGTTCAGGAATTCACAATTGCCGACGTTTTTACGGCCATATTGGAAACATTTGAACAACTCATTAACTCTTGTGCTGCTCATAAAATTTTCCCCGTGAACTTGCTTTAACTTTGCGTAGGTCTCACCAAATGTATCACCAAGCCTTTGACAAAATTTGGTACATATTTTCCGCTGAACTTTCTTGGCCATAAAAAGTGCACCGCCAACATAGCATGCACATTTTTCAAAGCTCTATAATACAGAAGCAGTGATAACCACGGTCTTGTAAATTTCGGCGCATGCGTGGGAGGGTTCAAGGTCAGTATCTGCCAAACATCTTCATTCCGCGTCTTTCAGCCTTAAGGGTTGGGCAGCAGACCCGATACTTTTTATCACATCACGTATTGGAAATTTAGAATAACGGCGGAGCTTTTCGAGTTTTTGCTTGGGTCGCCAATAAGATTTTGCCACCCAAAAAGTAGTCGCAAATGGAAAAATGTTTAAGAGCTCCTGCTCTACGATCCAGTCCTATTAATATCTTTTTACAGACCACAATGACATAGTGATTTAGTCTAAGTTTATATTTTTAAAATCACGGATTTGAGTCTCGACATTGCCATAGATCTGCCTTATGAGTGGAACTGGTGTACCTAAAATACATGGAGTTTCTGTTTGCCGTAAATATTCCGGATGGATTCCGTTAAGGACTTCGTGGCTGAAAAATACGTTGCGGCTGTGCTTCGTTCAGTTACGTATTGCTCTTCTTTTTAAGTTACTTGGACCTACATGAAGATTAGAGATCAGAGCCTCGCGCATTTCGATGGTGGTAGTATGTGAGTATAAAACCTGATAATTCAACCCTCTCTGCAAACTTCTACTCTCCCAGCGAGAGGAGTTTGACTCCTTCTGTCGTAAGTTTTAATGTGTTTGGAAGGTCCACCGTGGTATCAAAGAAAGAAACTGAAGCCAACTACAACGCCACACATCTCTCCCCTCTAAAATTAAATAAATAATGTCAAATATTGCATATTATACATACACGCAATTAGTGTATGCTTTATCAAAAGCAAAACAGGAAAAACCTGTCCTCCTATAATATATACTTATATAGCTATGTCCGTTCTTGGGTTTAAAGCTACAACTCTGCCAATTTTTTCCATCCAAATCGGTTTTGTAGTTTGGTCATGACTTAATAAACAGACAATACCTTTCGCATTTATTATATTACTAGCTGTTACCCGCGACTTCGTGCGCGAAAGAATTGGAGTAATTCTTTTTTTTTTAGATTTCACGAATGTAAATGTTTTGTTGCGTTTCAAGGGAAGGAGGAAAAGTTCTGACGGTGATAATGTAGTGGACGTGACAGGAATTTACTTTGTATGTATGCTGATATAGTTATGTAAATTGTTTATCTATTCTAATATACTTTAGTATACCACGTTATTTGCACGGATGTAGAGGTTGTGTGGGCTGGACACGTGAACATATACATATATAGTTACCCTTACGAAAATATGGTTTTCCAAATGTACTTGCCACTTTCAGTGTCTGGCCTAGGCACAGCAAATGATATTTTAAAGGGATTTGTTGCCTTCTGAACTGGATGATAAATCCTTCAGTATCGGAAGGATTGATTAAATACTCTCTCTTCTCCTATATCAGTCATAACATAGTAGCTTTCATGACGTTTGGACCTAGGTGTGTAATTTGTGACCGTGTGCCATTGCGCAGTCTCGGTATATCGGGTTACGTATTACCACCGGCGTCACTCTCAGCTTGTCGGAAGGTGACTGACAATTCTAAGATGTTGACTCCTACATTATGAAGTGTTCCTTGTTATGCCCATTACCGTATCTACAGATGGATGTTCTGTAATACGTCACTGTAGTTAAACAAAACATCAGGAGAATAATTCACACTAACGTCATTTGGATCACTGTGTAGCAATATTAAAGCCATAGGCCTGCTACGACAACAGGAAACCGGAAGTGTAAAGTCTCCTTTATTTGTTAATAAGTCCAAAAGAAAGCAATATTTTCTTATATACTTTAACACTGGCAAAAGCCGCGCGCGAAACAGTAATTTGGCTAAAATTTATTTCCATAAGAATAAAAGGTTTTGTTAGATATTACGTTAAAAATATATTTTTTAAACCTTAATATCAATCAAGAAAACATTTCATTGCAATCTAGATTAATAGCATTTTAAAGATAATTTTCTGGTCTTTAAGAATGGCATAAAAAGATGGTATTGTCTAACCGTAGTTCAAGTTATTGGCAAAAAACGTCTAAACATTAGGCTTAAAGCCAGATTTTTCGTTATTTAATTAAAATATCACCCAAGAGCAATTAACTCTAGAAAGTTGAAATAGCACCTTTGACCTAGAAAGTATGCTCTAGAATGTCGTGTGTAAATTTTCATGTCGCTACCACCATTCACCGTTTAGGAGGTTCTTGTCGACAAACCGATGAACAGACAAATACATGTAATTTCTGTCTTAATTTATAGAATATTTATAAAGGAAATAAGCAAGAATTTTCAGTAAAAGGTAAATTAGTTCAAAAGTCTAACCGTTGCGTAGCAGCAGGTATATAAATTGCGTTATTCCAAAATCGTCTATACGTAATTAAAGCTAGTAAACTTTAAAAATAAATTGGTATCATTGAAAAGGTAAAATTTTAATTTTAAGATGGTATAAAATAAATTTTTTATCAGACAATTTGTTCCGATATACAGCGGAAAAAAAAAGATTACGTGATAGTTGATTTTAAAAATAATTTATTCCACATGTTTTCGCATTCCTGAAAGGAACACGTGACAGTTGATAGAAAAAATAAAATAACGCTAATCCACCAGAATCACTTGAGTCAATGACTTTCTTTGTTAATTATTTTTTAATTAATCTGTAGTCAAAAATAATTAATTTAACGTGATTCCACCTAGCCTATGTCCGTTCTTGGGTTTAAAGCTACAACTCTGCCAATTTTCATCAAATCAGTTTTGTAGTTTGGTCATGAAAACTAATAAACAGACAGACCACACTTTCGCATTTATTATGTACTAGCTGATACCCGCGACTTCGTGCGCGAAGAGATTTGAATTATTCTTTTTTTAATTCACGAATGTTAATATTTTTGTTACACATTTTGAAAGGGGAAAGTAAAAGTTCACACGACAGTTGATAGTAATTAATTGGATGACGACAGAGGAGGTGCTTACTGTACATGTGTATGCTGATATAGTTATATGGTGTTTATCTATGCTAATATACTTTTTTGTATACCACATTATTTACACGGATGTAAGAGGTTGTGTTGGCTGTACACGTGAACAGGCCACACATAGTTGCCCATGAGAAAAATATTGTTTTTTTCAAATGTACGCCTGCTACACTTTTAATTATGTCTGGCCTGAGCCTCGCAAATGATATTTTTAAAGCATCCATATTTGTGTAACTGTAAGTTAAAGACAATGCAACAAATCACTTTTTAAAATTACAGTAGCCAAATCAAAATTTTAGGTGATTTGTTTTGAAAATAATTCCCTAATTACATGCTCAGAATATTCCGAAACAACGTCCGCGGTGCTTGTATTTCCGAGCAACACTATGTGCGCGACACGATAACGAAGTAGAAATATAGTTCATTCAATAGATAATATTAAAGGGTCTGCTAGGTTGTTTAGGCAAAGAAATGTAAAAAAAAAAGAGAGCATGGAAGGTTACAGAAATTTTTACCATCCAAATTCACCTAATGAGTAAGTTTTCAAGGATTATTCTTTAACGCTGTTTGTAACAAACATTTCGTTCCTTCTTAAAGTAAAGGTACTGAAGAGATCTATATATACTTACCAAATAACTAAAAGAGTTAATCTAGGTCAAAAGTCAAGCCAGCATTTTTGAGAGAAAGGTTCAACTTCTATACACAGAGCAATCCTGTCTTGGCTTTGGTAAAACAGATCTTCATAAATTCTTCTGAGCAGGCCATTACGAGCGGAATATAATATACTAACAGTGATAAGAATAATTTTGTACTGCGCGTGAAATAAATCTGAAGGACCAAACTTTTTGTTTCTTCGTTAACTAATGATTAAACAACTTCCTCACATCTCTATATGTTTCTAGGTACGTTATCTAAATTAAGGCCATTGACTATGTTTCAGACACCTCTGTTCTTAGTATTCCAAAGTGTCTATGAATCGACAAGACACAGTATACTTTTCATGCACTGCTTAACTTAACACATATATCACAAAAAATACTTTAGAAACAATTAAGAATATCAAAAGAATAAAAAATAAAAGAAACCATGCTTATAAATTTATTTTAAAATACACTTTGATTTTAAAACAAAAGTTTTTGAAAGCATATCTTCCATTGCTTTTATGCACAAAAATGAAAAATAAAACACTGAATTAGTTAGATGATAATGATCATCATAATCTGTAAATACATCTCTAGAGCTACTAGAAAATTACGTAGAGCCATAAAGTAAGAAATATTCACTTGAAGAATATTTTTTGTACGATTTGAAAAGTAAATTTAATAAAATTTGTATCTAAAAAAATCATTTAAAATTTTGCCTATTAATTATATTTTTCTAACATCCTCCTTCTCTCTTTGACACCAAGATGAAATATAATTAACTTTTATTCTTAACGTTAACAGAATTTTTTTTAAGCTAAGAGAGACTTAAAAAACTTTTATTTTAATGATTAAAACCTAGTAGTTATAAATTCAAATTATTAAAGTTGAAGGCCTTAACGAATTAAAGAATCAGTAAAATGCCTTCTGAAGGATGAGTGACCATTTCCAAACAATCTTTATCCCTCTTATTTTGTTGTTGTGAAATAAATGCCTTCTTCCTTTCACTACCTCCACTTCTCACAATGGCTGAAGCATGATGTCACCTCTCCTTCACTATTGTTTCTTCCTTTCTTTCTTTCTAGATTTTGATCATCACCACAATTTCCTAGAAAACAAAAGGAAACAAACAGAAGAAACTATGATAGCGTTTTTGGAAAACTATTAAAGGGGAGGAGAGTGATTCCAAATCATGTGCAAAACTTTAAGGCGAAAAATATTACACTTAAATAAAACTTGATATATAGGAATATATGGGCGCAAATGACCTTTTGAGGCATAAAGGAAACATAAATTGCCTACTGGCGACATCGCTGACAGAGTGTTTCTTTACAGCAGTTTTTACAATGGTAAGCTTAAAATCGCACCCACGCAATGTATGTTCTTGATGGAGAGACTGGCGTACAGATTCAGAAATCTCAGTATTTCTCGCAAGTTACACCTTCGAAAATTGAAGTAATGAGGTCTCAGAGTAGTTCGTCGAAAAATGTACGCCAAACAGAAAACCCTGTATTTTTAGGAAAGATGATAGCTTAAAATCGCGTCCCGCATAGAGTAAATCGATGGAGTGATTGGGCACAGATTCAAAGCACTTAATTATTCTTCATGAAGTTTTTTAAG
>BGPR01000153.1:1120468-1209915 GCA_013235015.1 Araneus ventricosus
CTTAGTATAGGAATCGTTTGTTGTTACTTATGGTGACCAATCAACTTCAAAAAATGGAAGTCAAAAGAAAAAACATACTTAAAAAGTAAGAGGAATTTAGAGAATTTATTCAATACACACAAAATAGTTCCATTTCGAAGAGACATTTGACTCAAAATCGTCCTTTGACTCCAAGAGAACTTCCAATCTATCCGGAAATCAAACCTCTGATATGTAAAAACTCTGTCTTAAACCACCTTTCAGATCAGACAGCAGGAACTATATTTCTATGGGTATCATAGTTCCTCATTTTTTAAATTTTACTATCCTTATTAAATATTGTGCTTTAAATCTATATATAAAAGAGGAAGGACTCACTGATTCATCAATGAATCTCCCACCCCACTGGGACCTAAACTGTAATCAGCAGTGCTGCTTCTGGGTGTAGGTACTAAAATAAAGGAACTTTGAAATTTAATTAGAATATGAAAATAACAAAAAGTACCTTAAATTTTAACGTTTTCTCCCAATAACTGGAACATATTAGCACAAATCCATTTTACATATTCTTAAAGTTCAAAAGATTATCTTTTCAATGATACCAATTTTTCATCGACATTCTGTTTAATTTTAATTATTTTTGAAAATGTTTTCAAACACAATTTCTAACAATGCTTGTATTGTTCTTAGTGCAATAAATTTCTTCTTCTTCTCTGTTATTTTATGAATACTTTTAATTCTTTTTGTAATTTATGTTTTATATTTTATTAATTGAATAATTCCATTTTTTTCTTGCAAAAGCTCTGGTTCTACTTTTAGACCGGACAATAAATTGATATTCTAAAAATATACAATTATGAATGTATAAAATTCGTGATTAATGGATTATAGGTCCTTCAGAATATAGTTAATTATAATATTTTATGAATTTAAGAATTTTTACGTTAAATTATTGGCCAGAAAGTATTTTTATCCTGAGCAATAAGTTCTAATAGTGTGTTACTAAGGCGAAGTCGGGCATGTCTAGTAATCAACTATTAAACACCTTTAGCTTCAGCTAGAAACAGTAAATACGTAACTGAAACGAACATTTAGATTGAGAATTGCTTAATACATCAAAACTTAGCCTCTGAAACTTTTTCAAGCTGATTTCAAACGAATATCGATCCGATTATACACGCTTTTAATTAGATTCAGAATTTTATTATCAATTAACTGCTTGGTTTCATTTTGTTTTAATTCTATATGTAAAGCGCCATCGAATTTGAGAAAAATTTGATTTTACATGATTCTCGAATAATTGCGATAATACATTTTGAAATGTATTCAAGTCTAAAACGTAGAAAATAATAATAAATTAAATAATCCAGTTGTCAATCCATTTTGTTGTTTTTCTGATAACAATTTAACATTGTTCTGTAATTATTTTTCTATTATTCAAATTAACGATTTATTTCAGTATTTTTTTAATATCGGCTTTATAAGCCATTCTTTAATAATTGAAGCATTTTACAAAACCACTTCCACAGAAGTATTGATCCAATGGCTTTTTTCCCCATAAAAAAGCCTGATTTCATTCGAAGTCATACGAGTCGAATTTACTGTTAAACTTTCTTTTATTTATTCCTCATCATCACTTTTCGTTCAAATGTGAACGAGAGCGGCTTTGTAAAAGAATTTCGAGATATTGCATCGTCTCTCTCTTTTTTTTAATTTTTCCTTTTTCTCGATTTTTTCCCCCTACGGACATCGTTTTTGGAAAATGTTGGAAATATCCCTTCGCTAACCATCCTGTATTTTTCCCCCTTCTCATCTTGCTCTTTTTAAACGAATATAACTATACTCGTTGCCATGGCAACCCGCTCACGTGGCGTAGCCGTGGAAACGAAACCACTTCTTGACCCCTTAGGAAAAGAAGTTATCATGCACCAAGAAAAAAAAAGTCAAATGGAGGCATATTCTAAAATTGACGCACTTTTTAAATGCGATTTTTTGCGCGTTTTCCGTTTTACATTGAAATGTTCACTATCTCTCTTGGGCTATGTTTACAGGCAGGTAAGGCGGTTTGGGTAAGGGAGAAAAAAAATCAAAATAAAATTAAAGGAAAATATTTTGATGCACCCACAACACAAACGTTTCATCTTTCTGAGGAAAGAGTTTCTTCTTTCTTTCTTTTTTTCTCCTTGAGGAAGGAGTAAAAGAGGAAGAAGCGATTCTAAGATTCTGAGAGGGGGTGGGGTGAAAGAGAAAATAACCGTAAAAAAAATTCCTCGCCAGTTAAAGATCGAAGATGCCATTGTCAGCGCCTATTTCTTTTCTGGAATATTTTTAGTGTTCTGGTCGCGTCTACGCCCAGACGGAAATAAAGGGAAGGCGTGATTGCAAAGACACGAACCCGTTGTACAAATAGCGTAGCAACACAAAAAAAAGTTTGAGAAAGAAAACATAATAGTTTTATGTTTTTTTTCCTAAAAAAATTGAAACGAGATTCGGTTAAGAAACAAGGTAAAATTTCAAAAGTAAAAGTATCCATGCTTTGGATTTTGAATTTTTTTCTCAATTTCTGTATTCTCCACTCATGCAATTGGTACAAAGGATCAAACGGAACAGAAAGTATTTCTTTTCCTCCACAGAAAATTCGATCAAAGCAGGAAAAGTGTAAGCAAAACTTTAGTAGATAAATTCCTTCTCAATCCTAATTTGATGATTTTCACTTTATTGTAAAATATTCTGCCTCTTCTTTATTCTTCTAAATAGTAAATAAATTAATTTCTATCAAATTGTAGTGACTTTTAAGTTTTTTTTATAAATAAACTTCTTTTGAAGTTTTCCATCTCATTAACAATGTTAATATTCAACGACTTTGATATTGGCTAAAATATCAATGTAATTTTAAGTTTTTATCATTTAAATTCAGAAAAAATACAGAACTTATGTTCCTTGTTTACTTTCTGGTATACGAAGTTTGTTCAAAGAGAAAAGTACAGTGTGGTCATAAAATCATTAGTGAACTCATTTCAAAAAAGAATAAAAAACTAATAATGTGACAACTGGCGTTTCTTTAAATGAGAGAGCAAATAAAAAAATTCAGATAGGTGGCGTATCATTAAGGCTTTCTAAATTTGTTACAGCGAGAGATTTCCATCCGCAAAGCCTACCTATCTGCAGAAGCCGATGCGCGTTTTCTGGTTTCCTTTTCTAGTTTTTCTTGAATATCTCGAAAACCTTTCAGTTTTCGAATTACAATTGATATAACAAATTAAGGCTTGTAAAATTCTCTACAAATGCATGCTTTTATTTTTATTCTAGGTTTAATAGTTTCGCAGATAATAGCTGTTAAATATGGGAAATGTCCAATAGTTTACCACCGTAACGGCGCGTTACCTATCTGAAAAAAAAAATTTTTAAATGTGCTTTCATTTAAAAAAGAATGTACTTGCAGCATTATTAGTTTTTTGTATTAATTTTTGAAATGAGTCCAATAATTTGTCACCACCCTGTATTATAATTATCAAAAAATTCGACCTTAAGAGACCTGATGAAACTCCACGTGTAAGAACTCACTGAGCTCGAGAAAGCCATTTTTAGAATTATATCTTTTCATTTGTGAGCACGATAGTCCAAAAACGGAAGGTGCTACACTAATGAACTTTGGTATGCAATCTTTCCATCAAAACTGTAGATTTCTATCGTATTTTGACGAAATCCATCTACGTAAAGTTAGTGCATATGCCCGTATATGTGAATGAGAACAAGAAAAAGGCTAGAGAGAAGAAATCTATCATGAAATATATCATCATCAAAAGCTAGAGAGACGAAAATCATATGAAATTTTTAATATGGATTTATAGCAAAAATTGTAGATCTGTCTAAATTTTAGACCAAATCCTTCTTCAGGTTGATTGTCTGTCCCTCTATACATTCGTGCATATATAACTTAAAAACGCAATAAGTTAGATGAGTGAATTTTAGTCTATGATACTCATCGTGCATGTTAACGAGATAATTAAAATATGTAACAATGTAATTTATCACTAATTTTATAATTTCTATCAAATTTATTATTACTTTTTTACAAATGATTTTCTGAATTGTGAAATGAAAAAAATGATAAGGGTTTTAACTTGAATCTTCGAACAGTAATATTGAATTGTATGAATTTTGAATATCTTGGAGGCTCATGTATACTTCTAAATTAAATACATAATTTAAATTGCAGTTCATACATCAGTTTAAACATCAGTATCAGAATATTCAAACTTAAAAAAATATCAATTTGTGGAAAACCCTCTTAATTTTGCTTCTCTTAGAGAACAAAAGCAATTCAGATCTTGCAATGCCTAATATTTCTGAATATTAACGGTAACGAACTGGAATTTTTATATAAACTGCCCTATATATCTGACTTCCAAATTATAAAAGAAAAATTACGATACGTTTCGCACATGCGGAGTAAAATATTATTTACTAAAAATGCCCATATTTCCACTAATATTCGAGCTATTTAGTTCAAATTTTATTACAATGCCTCTCTAAAATATTGTCACTTTTTTTTGTAAGTTTCGTATGGAACTCCGCATGTTATAAGCAAAAAGCATACGGGAAAATTTGAAATTTTTAAGAAAAACTTTATATCTTCCAGAATATTTGAGCTATCTTTACGAATAGGTATGTAAATATTTTGCACATCAAACAAAACCATTAATTAAAAGGTTTAATTCATTATCAGCTTTCTGTGAAACGGTGTGAGCTGAAATCCCTTTTCCTCTTCTTCACTTCCTGGTCGCCCCCCTAAATGCCCTCGTGACCGAATCTTCACTGGAAAATCTGAGTTCCGAAGGTTGTATGTCCGTATTAACTCCAAATTTTTTGCATCTTAAAAATTGTGCTTAACTTACGGACACCAGTGTAATGCAACTCTTTTGCTGTGGTCGAGTTGAAAATAAGCTAGCTGTAAAAGTTGCTTTCTGGGAAAGGTTTTTCTATTGCTGGAAAAGTAGTACAAACCCGAGACGTAATTGTGCATATATGGAGAAATCAACTGAATAAATAGTTTCAATAGGAAAAGGAAATGAATTCAAAAACTGTTTTCGCTGGGAAGAAGAAAAAATCTCCTTTTTCTTAATTATTGTCCTTTAAACAAACCTTTATATGAAATCATCTACATCAGTGTTTCATTTAGTTTTTTTCGTTCCTTATTTACAGCTAACACTGAGCTATATAATAACACAAGTTTTGTGCACGTTGCGTGGGGTTCGATTTTTTGGCGCTTTTTCCCTTCTTCAAACTGGTGATTCAATTACAGACGCATAAGATTTAAATTATTTCAAAGAAATAATTTAAATTAAATAAAAAAGTAGTAAAAATAGATGGAAGCAGACATTCAAAAATGAAAGCTTAAAAAAAATGTAAGGGACAGGAGGGTAAGAGTACGCACCTAGTGGATTTTTCGTTATAAAAATGAGAATTGAAAAGTCAGAGCCTCGAAAATATACTGAATCATAGTTTATTAACGTAGGAAGAAGGGTACAATAACTTAAAATTTTAGCTTTAAAAAATATATATATTACGAAACGCAAGAAAAAAATGCCAAATGCGTACTCTTACCCGACGTGGCGGGTAAGAGTACGCAGGACGCGAGTCCAAGAATACGCACCCTAAAAATTTATCAGTAGTCGCATACAAATGCTCCACTGCCTTCGTAACTTTAACATTCCTCATGCCACCACTCCTTACATAATCCACACTGGATCCAATCATCATCATATGTTTGTTCGCAGCCTAGTCATATTGCTCCCTCATTATTTGGATTTCTATGGACTGGAAACTTTTTCTCCAGACAACAGCTCTTCAAATTATTATCCCAATCTCATTTTTTTAATAATGATAATAATAATAATAAAATAAAATGCAAAGTTTTGTTGGAATGTCTGCTTCAAATTACAGAACGGATAAGAGTACGCATATCTGGTCTGTGCGTACTCTTAGCCGCCGATGTATTGCTTCTCTAAATCGTCCATAGATGGCCGTAAAATTCACTAAAGTTAAATTCTAACGTGGCCACGTTGTTCGGAAGGGAACAAACCTCATAATGATATTTACTTTGAAAGAAAGCATTAGTCCTTTATTTACAAAAATATTAAGATTTCTTCAAAGAAAAATTGCGTGCTAACATAAGGAAATCATATAATACCTGATAAATGAAAGACAGCAAGGATGGAAATAATTATGGCGGTCACTTGAGATAGCTGAAAACACACATGTTGATATGATCACACTTGCTTCTGCTTGCACTGTTGCCAACAGGGAAAAAAAATCCCTGCGTACTCTTACCTGACTGCGTACTCTTACCCTCCTTTCCCTTATATATATTTTTAACAATACGATACCATAATTTCGTAACATTTCTTGATATCATTGTTTTGTTATTTTTATGTCTATTACGTCTATCAACTATTGTATTTGTTATTTTATGTCTTTGCATTGGTTAATACATGGATATAAAAATACCATTCCTTTGCGCACGAAGAAAATCTTGCTTTACACCAAGAAATTTGAAGCTTGTTGGGTATCCGTAAAGCCAGCTATTCACGGCCTCTGCTAACCAACACACGCCTCGCAAATGGCGCGGTGCCAAGCTAAAAACTGAGACACGGTTGGCGTGGCCCGGAGCGGCCTGTCAAATATTCAACATTCTCGAATTCCATCACTCTTGGCATGTCCCCAGTTGCACAAAGATATTGAGCAATATTGCACGATATTGAACAATATTCGCAATATTGTATAATATTGTACAATATTATATAATATCTTACAATATCTTGCAACATGTTCCTGGGGTTCCATCAGGGCGCTTGTTGTCTTGGATGTGTCGTGAATGGTCGGATTATTATCTAGATATAGAAATGCATTATAATAAAACTACTATGTATCTTTCTTTCATTCATAGAAGAGCAGATATAGAAATCCCGTTAAAATTTCTAACGAATTAAAAGTTTTATCAAGGGAAATCACAACAAATCGTAAGCATCCCCTGTAAGGTGTGGTTATTTATATTATCTATGAAAAGCACAAAATTCAGAGAAGTATTTAGTTTCCAGAAAACAATATGGAAACAATTTGTGTGATGGCTTGTGTTTCAGATCTTAGTTTACATGATTTAAGTTTTGTTAAATTCTCTTTAAGTTCTGTTTTGCAAGCAAACTTTCCATATATTTTATGATGCAATTTGCTGAACGGAAATAATTTTTATTTATTTTTGAACAATTGATGAAATGTATGATCATTTTCAATTAATGGAATGAAAATATTTCACCCAAATAAAGATAATCTTCCCCCATCTTTCTTGTGCTAAGGTTGTATGATTTTTTTTATTTGCTATTCAGATTTAATTGTTCCACACGATGTAGTATCTAGCATTGAGATCGATATTTTTATAGCTCCATTTTGACTATCTTCCGCCGGTGTAGTGTGTATATTTCGAATAGGGGTGTCCGTACCAAAATACCCTCGTATTGCTTCAAAATGGGAATCTGATCTAACAAAAGTAAATAAAACCATTCGGAATCTTGAAAATCATAAGCCACGCAAGCAAAAATAATTTTTCATAATCCATTTTCTTTACAGACATCTTTTATGAATTGACGGAACAAGTAGAATTTTAGAGCAAATTCAAAATATTCGTTAGATTCGACTTATAAAAACGAATTAACGCTTAAAGGCCTAGTGTTGCCTTTAAGCAACATACCCAATTTTGCCTTCTAAAATCTTGAGAATAAGACTGAAGCTCTAATGCCTGTTGTTGCCAATAGTATACATACTGACATTTTTATTAAATCAATTTACAGCATATAGATGGTATCCTGAATACTGATAAAAAAATTAAAATAAATTGATGTTTTTCACTTGAGGCTGCATCTTTTTAGCTTTATATGTAAGCTTGATTGAGAATATCACATTTTATTCTGCAAATGTTGTTAAGTTAAATTCCTTATCCATATTTATTCAAGCATGGCTCTTGCACCATAAAACCCAACCATCCTTATCCGTATTATTATTTATTAAAATTCAACTGTATTTGAGAATTTTATCAAGGAAATTTTTTCTGTAATAGAGCCCAGTGTTGTCAGATGGTAACAAACTTTTTTTTATCCATAAACCATACTTAAAACAAAAAAAGTTTTTAAAAGTATTTTTCCAAGGTTTTATTCAAGAAATGCATGTCAAAAAAACATTTTAAAATCAATTTTTAAAAAATCGGGCTCTTAAGGGTTAATTTGAGCCTTATTGCTAACGAATATACGGTAGCGACCACTGAAAACGCACAACTTACACCTTGTTTGAAAATAGCATTATAAATTTAAATTGGGCAAATAATATTGTTGAAAAGAAAGTAATTTTGATCGGTTTGCAATAGGCACGCCTGATGGGATCAAAGTTTTTGCTATTGCGTCGTCCCTTAAGTGATTACGTCACCCTCTTGTAAGTAAAATCTAGGGTGGTGAGATTTCGTTGATCACTACTGTAAGAGTTATCATTTGTCATGCAAAATACTCTGAAAATTGATGCAATTTAAATCTAATGACTACTAAAGTTATACACTGAAAAATAGCAGCTTCAAAACAATCAAAATTAATTTTTCTTTTTATAGTCATTATATAATGTCTTTCAAATGCAAGTCCAGCATAATAAAAAAGACTTTAATCATAAAGTTGTAGATATTCAGTAAAAGAACCTAAATACAAAGAACTCTTCAGAATTTTAAACATACAAAAATTACAAATTTTTGTTAATTTTTTTATAAAGTTCAGGCTATTGCCTCTTTCAGAAAATATATTTTTCTGAAATAATAACAATACTCTTTTTATTTCATTTCTAAGAGAGTTCCATAAAACCAAACGAGGACACTCGACTATTAAAAATTTTCTTCATACTCTTATGCTACGTTAAAGTGCATCTTTTAGAATCCTCCGGACATCGTTTCCATCAATCCTTAGACTGAAAAGTAACAAACAAGCAAAAAAAGACATAAGTAACATAAAGCTGAAGTTTTCCTGATTGCCTTCGTTGTATATACCAACCTCCAGTATCACATAACAACACGCTTTTTAGTTGGCTGTTTTTATTTTCCCAACTCTTCATTTTTTTTTATTTGTCTTGGTTTTTCTTTTTTACTCCTTGCGTGCTCAGCAACATTCCTTTTTCCTTTCAAATATCATATAACATGATATTCGTTGGTAATTTAACAAGTAAGCAATCGTTAGTTGAGCTGCCTTCCTTGTTTTTTTCGGTTCCTTTTTTTCTAATACCTGATTCTTAGCTTGTTAAGGATACCGTTACTTTTGGTCTCAGACTAGACGTAACTTGTGCTATTCCAGTGTTATCCATCAAACCGAATTCAGAAGAATTCATTTGTCACTATTTATTAAAAGGTTAGATTTTAGGCAAAATTTACTTGCTTAGTTTCTGAACTTTATTGTTGTTTATAGCATTTGTTACATTAGAAGCAATAATACATAATAAGAAAAATATGTTTTACCAACCATTGTTTTTGTTATTATTTACTTTAAAATTAGAATTTAGACAAAATTTACCTGAGTAATTTCTGAGTTTTATTGGTGTATATAGCATTTTTTGCATTAAAAGCAATAAGACATCAAGAGAAAATATGTTCTAATTGTTTTTGTAATTTCTTATTTAAAAATTAGATCTTGGGCAAAATTTATTTGCCGCTTTGTTGTCTGTTGCTGTTTTTAGAAAGCTATCAGCAATGATATAATAACAGAACAAATATTATATCATTATGCACAACAACGACAACAATATTTTGCGTATGTTATTGTTCTTCTAAACTACAACTGTCCTTAATTTATATATCAAGTAGCTAACCATTGCCAAGGAGCAACCAATATTCAGTACTTGATAGTTTTTGTGTTTCATCGTTAAATGCAGCTGTATTGACAAAGTTATGAGGAACTAATTAGCGCGAAAACAATACAATAAAGACAATAATATTTTAAGCGTGTTATTATTTATCTAAACTAGATTTGTCCTTACTTTCCCTATCAAGGAACTAGCCATAATATTGACAAGAAAAAAACCATTTTTTTATTGTTTGAAAATCTTTTCATTTGGTGAACATTTGCTGAAAGTTTATTACTTTTTATCTGTTGATGTTTGTAAAGGGACATTAGTTTCATCATTTCTATTGCACGTTAACCCATTCACGCCCAAATTAATTTAAGGCATATATTTCAATAACTTTCTATTAAATTATGTTTAAAACACCAATATTAAGTTAACTGCAAAGTGAAATTAAAAATAAGAGAAAAAGACTTTCGCTTTGGTTTTCCTTCTCTTTTTTCCCTTTTTTTAGAAAAAATATAAAAAATATTTTTGTATATTTTTTACATAAATTTTAAAGATTTTTAAAATATGGTAAAATATAAAAAAATAAATTATTGAAAACTATTTAGGAGTTTGGGAATACCCATTGACTTCTCAGAAAAAGTAAAAAAGGAATAATTGAATGCATTCGGTTTAGCCTCGAAAGTGAAATGTAACTGTCCTATAAATAGGAGGCTGGGCGCTAACGAGTTAAGGAATATCAATTAGATTAGTATGTTTCCTTTGCTATATAGAACATAAAAATGCTTGTTTTGTAGCAGACGTTAATATATCGATGTACCCAAATCTCTCTCTTAATTTTTATATTGATCAGCGAAATTCGGCTTAAATGAAAAAGACAATATTTTGTATCTGCAACAAGAATCACATAAAAGAGTAATTTTCAGCTTTCTACCCAAATATCAGTGCCTTTTGGAATTTTAGGCAATTAATATCATAATTCCTTTTATGTTAGCTACATGTTTTTGCATAATTTTACTGTTCCATTTTATTTATTTACTTACTTTGCGTTGTTACAATTTATCTTTTCTCATTCGATTTAGATAATTAGTATTTTCAAAATCCGCATATTGCAGGAGGGAAAGAGGAAGTGACGTAATAGCTTAGTGTAAGACGACAAGTGGTTAGATTACAGATAACATGCGCAGTTCCGGTGGCAAGACTTAAATATGTCATGAATAAACTCTATAAACACACACTTTGATAGTATATTTTTAAAAAGACTTCTGCCTCCTTTTCAATATCTATCTATAAATATTTTATTTATATGCAAATGTGACAATAATTATCTGCCCAATTACATATTTGATTGGTAATAATTCTCTTCCATTTGAAGCCTTTTGTCAGATGCTAAACATGTTGAAAATACTGAACGTATTTGGAAAAAATGCGATATTTTCAAGAAAAGAATAAATCATAGCGAAAGGAAAAAGTCATAACATGGGAGGTACAATATGATACTAAAATATGAAACAGAACTGTCAAAGTTTGAGAGAGGAATTTAAGGAATAAAACAGTTTGAAAGATGAATCTCAGTAAAATGTAGAAAAACATAAAAGTGTTGTGTGAAATTGTATACAGAATAATAACTTTAAAAAAAACTCCTTTGCAGATTCTTTCTTCCTAGGGCAAGGAAAATATCTCCCTCTGAAAAAGTGGTAACCTTTTTTCCCGTTTCAGAGATACGCAATACGTGCAATTTGAATCTTTTAAAACTTTCAAATCTCCTTATAAAATTCTCATTGTTGGAAAAAATAGAGAAATTTTTATTTGTGGAGTAACTGCGAAGCTTAAATTCGATCGTTCCAAAGTAGAAGTGGCAACTTCCATCAACCATTTTTATTCAAATCTCAAACGGTTTATTCGTTTTTCATTCAGTTTAGTTCTTCCAGTTACTCTGTCCTTGCACCAGAATGTTTCCCTTCAGTTCCTTAACAAGGGGAGGAGGGAAAAGTCGACGTAAGAAAAGTGTTAAAAACACTTTTGAACTAACAGTTTCGTATTTACAATGAAAAAATCTACCAACTTTTGCCTACTTTATTCTTGAAATTTTAAAAAGAGAAATTTTTAAATGGAGTTGAGAACTTATCCGAATGAAATATCAGCTAGATTTACCATTATTTCTTCTAGTTTCTCTGTTCCTCGCCAGAATTTTCCTTCACTACCTTAACAAGAGGAGGTGGGAATGGAAACTGCAAAAGGAAAAAAGTTTTTAAAACATTTTCTTTCACTTTTGAACACACAATTTCATATTTAATACGAAAAATCTACATTGACCAACTTCTATCTTGAATATATTTTATTAACGCAAGTTTACGCGGATTTGTAATCTCATCAATCTAAAATATCAGAGCGATATATCATTAGTTCTTACAGTTTTTTTCCGTTCTTCACTGAAATATTTCTTTTAACTTCCTTAACCTTTTTGGGGCCGTGGTTTCCTTTAATGAAACTACATTTAAAAAAGCTTTTTTCTTAACCAGGCGTTAGTCTTTAGACGATTTGCTAGAAAAATGTGTTTTCATATCTCTTGAAGAGAAGAGGTGGCAGCACCACCTCTAATTATTCCTAATAGATTTATACTCCCATAACATCGTTTACAAGAAGAAAAATAAACTGAGTGTGCCCCTGAAAGGGGAACAGGTGGGAATAGAAAATGACACAAGGAAAGAGTAAAAAAAAAAGTTTTGAACCAATGGCTTCGCGTTTAACACGGATATTATATATCGACCATCTTTTTCCTTGTATACATTTTATTCACGCAAATTTTAACAAAAGAAAATAGTTTTTCATTGGAAATGTGAACTTATCCGTCTCAAATATCAGCTCGAAATACAATTATTTTTTGTAGTGTTTTTGTTCTTCAACAGCATGTTTTCCTTCCATTCTTCAACAAGATGAGGTGGTGGTGAATGACTACAAAAGGAAAGGGTTAGAAACACTTTTGGATCAATAAGTTCGCATCTAACACAAAAATATATATCGACTATCTTTTGCCTTGAATATACTTTATTCACGCAAATTCAAAACAAAAAGAGAACTTTTTAAATGGAGTTGTGAACTTATCTGTTTGGAACATCCACTCGAAATATCTCTACTTATAAATACATTTTCGAGAAACGTACGTATGGTACAAAGGGATGCGAATGGATGACTCCAGAGATGACCAGATAGGGGGAGGAAATTGGACAAGATTGCAGGCAGGCTAATCCCAAGAGCTCTCTCTCCCCTTCTAGCAAAGAATGCCACTGGGATAAAGCAAGCCCCTTACTTTGCACGACATCCCCCTTTTTCTTCAGTGCCCACCCAATTCTGATATGAAAGGACAATGCTCTTATTGGATCACAGATGGTGACAGACCCCACCAAGACGAACTATCCTCCGGACCTGTCAACAAAGTCCTAGAGAAGTCTACCGCTTTGTGTCTCTTCAGGCAGTCGCCAGGTCACCAGGAAAAAAATTCTATTGAGGTCGACTTTCTTCGTCTCTTTGTTCCGTCTTTCTCATTGCGAAATCTTTTCCCTCTCCGCCTAAGTCTTTTGCCTGTGAATTTCTCTTTCTTTTTGGTTTTTTCCTGGGGGGATCCACCCCCTTCAGCAGTTTCCTTCGGAGGATCCTCCTTCAGGAGATGGTACACTATAAGATCGTTTTCCTTGTTTTCACCTGAGAGAGTGGATAAACAAAGGTTGGGAGATTCCAGTACAAGATACCATATTACTTCCCTTTGTCATATTTTGAAGACGGTTTTTGGAAATAAATAAACATGGAAAATAAAAGAAAATATCTTGACACATACAACCACGTGTATATAGATATAAAGAAATCGAGACAGAGTTGGTGCATGGGAAAAGAAAACCAAAGGGGAAAAAAGTGGGAGAGAGAATATCTCGAATATATAAATTGAATTTTCTGGAAGACATTTTGTTTGATGTTCTCGTGCTGTCTCTTTCTCCTGTTTTTTAGGAAATACAAAGAGTTGGAAGGTTTAAAAGAATCCTCTTTAGTACACTGATCTGCGTTGAATGCGATTTTTGAAGCATTAATATATCCTGACGTAGGCAAGTTCAACTTACGATTGTTAGATAAAATTTGTCATGAAGCGTAAGACTGAGCGGAATGTTTTACAAACATTTGTTTTACTGATATATTTATTTCTCCAGATTGAGTGTAAAAATTCATAAGCATTTGTTCTATTGCTGCATTTTTGTTTCTGGTACCACAGAAAAAGAAAGAAAGTATTGTAATTGTCCCCAAATTCGACCTACAGATTTTGATGAAAACCCACGTTCTGGACCTCCCTGAGTCTCAAAAACACATTTCTGGATGTCTGTTTGTGAACTCGACGACCGTATATGGGAAATCTGTCTGTCTATTTGGCCATATGCAATTGAACTCGAAAACTCAATAACGCAACTACAGTGGAATCTCCGGAATCTGAACTACCTGGGGCTGACCTCTGTTCGGATTCAACAAAATTCGGCTTATCCGGGAAATTCTTTAGTTTTCTTAATATAATACCAAATGCAGTAGGGTACTGATTTTGGGTGCTCTGGGAAAGCGTACGGAAAGAGCTAGAGGCGACTCGCCCCGTACAATAGAGCCGTAGGCAAACAAATTGAGGGTAGTGACCTTGAGTTGGAGTGATTTACCGTTACTATGACAACGCGCACTAAAAATAGCTTACTGGATTGAAAGTGGTGGGATTGGTTTTACCTGTTGGCCGGAGTGGTGTCAGTGTTCATTTCACTGATCTTATGAGCGTTGTTACGTTCTGTCGAAGTGTAAATGAATTAATTCTTGTTGAAGTGCAGCATCACTGTTTCCACATGACATTGTTTCCTTGGTCAAGAATCAAGATCAAGATAACCCAGAGGAAAGTGAAGAAGAAGATGTCACGGCAGATCCTGCATGACACGCAGATGGTGCTAGTGGCACTTGAACTGGCACTGCGCTACGTAGAACAATAAGTTGTCGCTACACCAACCGACGCGACGTGAAATTTATGCGGTGCTGGCTCAACATCGCATCGTCAAGCAGCTTTAGATCCTTAAGTCAAAAGAAGATAACCGATTTTATTTCTACTAATTAGGGTACTGTATTCATTCTTAAATACTAATTCATATGTTTCTTTTAAGTTAGGAATAAACATTAGCTTTGTTTCTGATTCATAATTGTTATTTTTTCTTCATTTTTTAATAATTTTTTTTCAGAAAATTAAAAAAGGTTTGGATTATCCGACATTAAGGATTCCTGGGATTCGGGTTACAAATGTTCCACTGTATTACATGAATGAAATTTTATATGTAATTTGGAGACCTAAATTGTATATCTGTATCAAATTTGAGACCCAATCGGTTGAAAAGTATAGTTGCGTCCAAAATGTATAGTTTATTTCATTTATAATTCTATGAAGCACGAAACATACCAGATTGTGTCACTATAAACAAAAGTCGGAGGTTCATATCGGTTAGCACGTTGCAAATTCCTGCTGCGTCAACCCCACCGGTGACTGGCTAAGGGCCTTTATGCCCCCTCCGGGATACGTTCGTGGTTGCAAACTCTTTTAAAGTGTCATAGTACGTTTTAACGCTATATTTTTATTGCATAAAGTACGAAAGCGGTTTCGTAGCATGTTAAATCATACGTAGGGGGGGGCAGACGTCCTTCCGTTGGTGTGGTGCGGAAGTTTGGAAAGGGGGTGCCAGCCCAGGTGTCGTCCTCGTCATCTGACTGAGGTTCAAAATTACGATGTCCGTACCAAAATAGGCCTCGTGTTGCTTCAAAACGCGACGTTAATATAACTAATCTAAACTAAACGGCATCGGTTTCCTAGTGGCAGAGTATAAGACCTGATTCCACCAAAGATCCGCCATGAACTTGGGCCTTGTTCATTTTAAATCCGTAGGTGTTAATATTCTTTTGCTGGTGTATTATCGAAGTTAAGAGAGGGGGTGAAAGCTCAGTTGTCGTCCAAATCATCTGACCAGGATTTAAAATTGTGAGACCCGTTCCAGACGACGTGAAACTTCAAAATGTATGCTATTCTAGCTAAGCTAAATTAAGCTTATTGTAAAAGGTTTACAAAATTGTATGCAAAAATATCTGAAAGGGAATAAGATTTATAAGTGTCTTTACGTTTTTGTATCGATAAACAAGACTCAATAATATATTTGCTGCAATTACCGTTTATAGTTTACATTCTAATAACTAAATTATTTTTTTAAACCTATTGCTACAAATTTGAAAAAAGAAAGTATGTAACATCAGATGCAGTTACTTGACATTGCTGCCATTTCTAGGGTATTTATCTTCCAATTAGAAAGGGGTGAAAGCATTCTGAAATTCATAACGCCATATAAAGCCATTGAAATATAAAGTCCCATAATTAATGACAATAATTTTCCGTTTGTTCATTTTTTTATACATCAGGTATTTCTTAAGCTCATTAACACCTTATGAAACTACTACTTTTTCTTAATATTTCAAGCTTGTAAACCGTTATTTCTCAGAAAAATAATTTTTTATATAAATAAAATTTGAGCTTATTTTGCAGCTATTTTCCTATGTATTGCATAATATGCTGATGTAAAATTTATATAAAAAGAAAATTTTCTAAAATAACTCGAAATACCCTGGATAATCAGTTAAGTGTGATAAATCTCCAAACATGGCTTAAGGCAAAGTGGTCTGGGTTTTCACTAGAAGACCTTGGGGCATCTAACAGCACATTATTTTCAAACTCTTTGTAGAGAACTTAGAAAATATTTGGCTGAAATATGCCTTGCTATTTTAAAAGGGTTGAAAAAATAAATCTCTTAAAGTCATTAAAACCATAATAAAATGTTTAAAACTTTAACGAAAGCTTTATACACAGCTAAGTAAGAAAAAAAATAAATGTTCTTTAAAATCATGGCTTCTAAAACTTTACCAGAAATATACGACCACTTTCAGCCTTGTTGTTTAAACGCACATGAAAGTAAGGAGTTTTAAAAGCAAGTTAAGCGTCAAATAAAAAAATCGAATTTAGCACAGTAGATAAATATTAATACATTTTTTCAAAATTCAGATTAGCTTTCTTATTCATTTTCCTGACTAGTATGCCCAAAATGGGAGTGAACATTTAATTCAAATCTGTAGAGACCTCCAAACTTCTCTTATGAGACCCCATTTAGGATCATCTTTTGTTAAATAATATCCTTTTCAACCCTTTCCGCCCAGTGAGGGAACTTGGCAACAACAAGAAAGGAAAAACAGAGAAGCTTTACAGCCAACCCGACTGTAAAAAGCAAATCCTTGCTAAAGAGCACATCTTTCTACTAGTTTTTGAGTAATGATGGTTGCAAGATGAGAGTTAGATTATAGAACCCATGACATTCTTCCTCTGATTTATCTTCCTCAATCCGTCAGACAATTCCGTAACCCAGAACTCCACTTAATTTGTGCTAATCCTTATTGTAAGTTACCAATTTTCGGCAGCTGAGCTTTAAGCTGCTGTTCATATTGTATTCGGGAATGTTTTACACAATATGTGTCTTCACTTATTTCAAAAAATAATGGAAAGCCTTTGGTTAATTTAAATAGATTCACTTTTAATAAGTCTTTTACACTGCAACTCGCAGATGAGAGTCTAGTAGAATAAGTTGAGCATAATATCGATAATTTTATAATTATGGATTTTGCAAAAGGATTAAAATCTTATTTACATCTGCTGATTTTACTGAATCGAAAAACAATACACATTATGTCCCTTCCCTAATTTACTTACTTCCAACCGATACATAGATTAATTCAATAGCCACTACACATACATTAATTCAATAGCTAATAAGCATATTTTAACTTATCGGTCAAAAGGTTAAAAAATGCAAGTAACTGGCAAAATATTTTTATTAGGATTTTAAAAACTGGTACTACCAAGAGAAATTTTAATGTCTTTCCTCTTAATTAAGAAGTACCCATCCTAACTGTTTGGAAGTAACGAAAATATCTTCCGCTATGGTCGTTACATGATGTCAAAATCACTTACAGCCTTAATGCTTGCTTTAATCAACCTTTGATGTTGAACCCTCTCAAAATTCCCATTAGGTTAGAGAAAATGAGAATAAAAACTGTATTCATTATTCCATCATTAGCTACCTTATTTTAGTCAACAGTGTAATTACTTTGCTCGGAAACTTAATTGCTAGATGAAAATTCCAGAATAAACATAGAATTAAACGCAGCTAATAATAATTCCAGATAATAGCTTCATTTCTACTAAGATGCGCCGAAACTGCATTCCGAGCAAAAAGAGAAGTAAGAAAAGCACTCGAAAGAAAACAAGAAACAAGCAGCTTTTGCATGTTACAGATATATCAGTCATTTCTGCGAGATATCAAAATTGAATTAGTTGGAATGTTATATTGCGGCATCATTTCTGATGATTCAAATAATTATGGTCTTAAAGGTTTCAAAAATACCCATTAATTAGTTCAAGATTTTTATACTTATATCTGTTTGAAGGGTTTATTATTCATTATGGTACTGAAATGAAATTGTGATGACTATTAATGCCTTTTTTACTTTCTCGAATATGAAATATACAAAAAGAAAGCATTGAAATAGTCAAAAATTCGGTCTCGATATTTTGACATTGTACATACAGGTTTAGACAACTACGTTTTAGACAACCTTAAGTCCGAAAAATCCATTTATGAAATTACGTCTGTCTATGTCTGAAAACACGATAGCTCCAGAATGGAATGAGCCTGACGAATGAAATTTGGTGTATGGTCTTAACACCAAACATGCAGATATGCAGCAAATTTTGGAGGAAATCTGTCAACGTGTAGACTATCTGTCTGTTTATATGTCAATCCGATAACTCTTTAGCGCAATAATATATTGTCTTGACGCCCAAGTTGTAAATTTCGGTCTTATTTTTGACCCAGTCGGTCAATGGGAATGAGCCCAAAAATACCAACTGGTTTCTCTTTACTATGCGACGAAGAAATTAAACGTAAAATTTCCCATATTGTTGAAATTCGAAGGAAGAACACTTTCACTTGTTTTTGTAAAAATATTAAAGCTGTGTCTTGAATTCTACGAAAAGATTAGTGATAGAGAGATTATTGAAGAAAGAGATTGTTGATAGAGTGTTGGGTTCGATATCCGATACCAGTGATGAGACACTGGTGCATTTTAAATCTGACGCTGTGTATGAAAAGAAATCATGTTGGTATGGAATGGAAGCTTGGCGAATGGAATGTTGGCCCAGATATCGCAGTTGTCTTTTGGCGAGGTTCAAAATTTCGAGGTCTGCCCTAACGTAGCCTTTGAAAACGGAATGGTTATCTAGTAAACCCAGAATCATATTGAATGAGCTACAATAAAAAAATATCAGCATCCGACTCCTAGTGGTTAATTTAAATTTCAAAATCATTATTGTAGTAATGGAATAAAAATATCTTTCTCTCTCTCTCACACACACATACTGACCTCCTTTATGTCTAGCTGCGTGGCCCAGCGTTGCACGGGCTATCTCGAATAATGCGCCATTCTCTTGCGGACAAAAGAGGTGAGGTCACGTGACAAATTCCTAACATTCTCTTCTAAATAAATAAGCAGAAAAGAGCGGTTTAAACATTCCTTCCGCTAAAACGCGTCGAAATCGGCTTATTTAAAAAAAATCGCAAAATATACAAAAAATCCTTATTTTGTAAAAAGAACAGTTATACCGTGTCCTGGCGAATTGAATGGTCTATCCGATTCCGTCTGACTTCAGTGCGGAGGGAAGAAAATAACCCTGCATTGCTCGAGATCCAAATTTTTTCGTATGGCCGCCTCCAGTTTATTTTTCTACAAATATATTGTCTTTTTTTTCTAGAGATATCTCCTTTGAATCCTATATTGTTGAATTAAACCTTTTAAATCAAGTCTCTTTATTACCTTTAAACAGTATAGTATGAATGAAAAGAGTATGGTTTGAATTAAAACAATTGATATTTGGAAAAAGAGATTTTATTTTAAAATTTTAAACAATCAAACGTATAATAATTAACACAAATTTAAATGAACAGCTATATTTCCAAAGTTTATAAATTAAAACATAGTATTCAAACCGACTCTCACTTCTCCATAAAAAGGCCGACTTCTCTACTCTCCATACCTGATGTAATTAAACAAATGTAACTATCATTTATTCGAACTGAAGTATATACGCTTGAAGCAAGACGCAATGCATACATGAAATCTCAAAGTAAGACTTCACGGAAAAACCCTATTTAATGAAAGCCCTATTTGAGCGATTTAAATTTCCTTGTTTCTTTGTATCAATTACCAAAACCCGCACGCAACGCCATCCATATTGTATCGTTTCATTGTTGAGGGATCAATGTCGCGTTGTTGCTTCTTTCAACAATGAAACAGACACACGCAATTAAATATTTGTTTAAACAGTGTAAACGATTTGAATTGCTCTGTAACAATGAAAAGTACTGTTGTAAATTAGTTTTCAATTAATATCTTTTTACTAATTGTAATTTCGAAATAATTTAAATGGTCAAAATGGATTCCTTTGATTATTTCCTATCTTTTGGTACTTTCGGCGCGTTTCTCCACTCAGCGATTCCTGAGAAGATATCCTCACATACATACATCGATACAATCAGATTTTAATAGTGTAGATAATAGAATTAACACAGGAATCAAGGACAAATCGCTTTGGGGGGATTCTAACAGTTAAGCGGAAAATTTTAGATTTTATCCGTGAGTAGTCATTTTCTTCTTTCTCGGCTGGAGGAGTAAGTTGAATCCTTTTTCCTTGGTGAATCTGCAGGATATTTTGTTATGATGACGGCAAATTAATGCCCCTATGGCTGCTGATTTTTTATTCTAAAAATCTTTTTTGAAACAAAATTATAATAGTGTGTTTATTTTGATATGTCGGATTTTTTTGCGGATTCTCCTTCCAATGTCTTTCTTTTTTTCTTGGGATTTTTCAGTACACGAGAGGTCAATTTTTGGATAAAATTCAGGCCTGTCGCAGAAAAAGATCCCATTTTTTGAATCCCTACCTGTAGGTGACCCTTGATAAAGTCTGAAAGGCCAGATTCTCTTCTACATTTTTTCTACTTTTTTTCCAACAGTTTTTTTTAAAGTAACTTAGTTATTCTTTTCAGTTAAAAAATTATAATAATCTATTATTTGGTAGAGCCGGTTGAAGTTTTCATCATGTAAAAAAATTTCAAATATATGAAGAGCATTTGAAGAGTGTTATCCAATATTGTTCGTTTTGAAAAAATGTAATTTATCATAGAAAATTAAAGTGCAGTAGAAAGAATATTTTATATAATTGAGTATTTTGCGATTTTAGCTCATTTTTGAATAGAATGTCCTTGTGTTTCTTTACGGAAATAGTTTTAAACTGTGTACAATAAGAGAAGAATACTTAAAGATCTTAAAAAGTTTTATATAATGGGTTGATTAGTTTTGTTTGCATACTGCATCGAAAAAAGAATTTCTCACTCATCTTCTATGCTTCTTATGAACAAATCCTTTAGTTTATTATCGTTTCGTTACCATTGTGCAATTTTCATTATTATTTCAGAAAGAACAGTCTTATTTGATTCAATTTTCATCCTCAATTGATAAAAAAGTAAAGATGCATTTTTTTATTTTATTCAGTTTTGAATTGAATTATCTTTTTCTGTGCTTAGCTATTATTCGTTCGCGTTTGATGTTAAGATCGAATACAAAGATAGAATTTCAGGAACGAATTCTTATATGTTGTAGTGAAATTTATACAATTTACCTTTTAAAACTATTGTACCTTTGTTCGGATTACAAAGGATTTATAAAACTAAAGTTATTGTTAATAAGATTCTGAGACTAAATTTTATAACCTTACGTGGAATTTATTCTTCTTAAAATTATAAAACAGTATCTTTTTAAAAGTATGTTGAGAAAAGTAGATTCATTATTTAAAGAAAGTACTTTGAAAATCATCGTTTCATAAAACCAAAACAATGACTTCATTGAAATTGTGCAGAAAGAATGCTATCAAAGTTCACCTATTTAAAACTGACTATAACCGTAACTATTCGTCAGAGTTATAGAATTTGGAAAGCTTCCTAATGAAGAGACAGAAAAATGTTCAGCCAAAATATTAGTAATAATAATTAGTTTCAGAGGTTGCCAAAAGTGGACGCACTACTGTTATATTCAAAATTTCTCAAAACAACTTTATACAATTGATTTATCAAGGGAAATCCTATTTAATGTTTTTACAACCATTCACTTTTAAAACGAAAATTGGCATTTTAACAAGCAAGAGATGATATAATCTTGAAATTGCTTTTTCGCGACATGAAATACTTACTTTGAGATCTAGCGAACTTCTGGCCTTGTTAAAACTCTTCATATCTTTTAAGTACTCTCAGAAACAACAGTAACAAGCAGTGTTGGCTCGTGTTATGTAATCTTGGGGAAGCCAATAGCATAGCAAATCAAGACTGACAGTCCCAGATTTGTACGGGGCCTTGATACTTTTCATTGCTAATGTTAATTTCTATATGTAACTTAACTTACAATTCTACTAGTATACATGACTTTTTTCAACCTGGACCCAACACAACGGCCCAGGTTTGTAGAGGGACCGCAACTGTAACACATCAATGTACAAACCTGTTTACTATGTTCTAATGTACAGTTTTATTCTTTTGATCTAAATGTTCACTTTTTTTGTATTCTTATATATAAAATCTAATTTTCATCTTGTTCTCTTTTTTTTGTTCTTGCTTTTTCAATAAAGTCTCACGCATGCGCAACCAACCGACAGGGAGCTATCCTGACTCCGAGTTCGGGGTGTTAATGTAGTTTTTAATCCTTCACTGCACAGTAATGCAGATTTGTACCACTTTCATTTTTTTGTTTTGATTTTTGCATTAACATTGAGTAGTTTTATATTTAGTGAATAAACTTATAATTTTTTTTCTTTAAATAGGTAAGTATCCTAACAAATTAATGAATAAAAAATTTAAGCTCGAAATTTGTTTTTCAATTCTATTTCCTGTATTCCTTACTACATTTATAAAAATTGACACTGCCGCGGTTGAACATTAAATGGGCAGTATAGTATAGAAATATAATAATTTTTTATTAACTAACAAGAAAAATATTATGGTATAACTAATATAAAAAGAAGCATAAGCGAATACTATTTAAGTAGTTAGTATCATTAAACATTATTTAAAAATAAAATCCATTCTTCTTTTGTTTTCAGCGAAAGATCAAAAACGTTAACCTTGATGCTTGTACGACGATTAAAAAAATATTTATCCATTGAAATCCCTAATCATATCACGTGCGTCAAGAAATATTTTATTCTTTTTTAATGTTTAAAAAGCTGAGATCAAGTTCTGATGTAGTATGTAGTAACAGGAATTGCCAAGATGATAAAAAATTATTAATTTATTGTACTTCATTTATCTAAAATTGGATTTCGATATTTTAAAATGGGAATATACTTATCAATATTCTGTAAGAAATTCTGTTCCTTGAAGCGAACCGTGTTTTATTCCAAATCGAGGCTTCTTAAACAACGAATCATGATCCCAAATAGGAAGGCACAGAATATTGGGAGTCACAAAAATTTTGAAAACATATTTGTATCGTGGAAAATTTCTCTTATATATTTCATCAGCATTTATAACCAAAAATTATCTAAAAACTCCTTTGGATTGCAGGAAATTTCATTTCTATAAAAAAATCAATTAAATATTTATTTATTATTAATTATCCTTCATTTCCTTATTTATTTTCAAAGTTTTGGCAAGCGAAAAAATTTTCGGCAGTGGAAAAACGTTTAAAACTTCGTTTCTAACGGGAAGTATCGACTTCGACAGTACCTTTTAGCTTAAAATTATGGTAGGGAAAGCTTAGGAAAGCCTGCGCTGGCGGAATTCGATGCTGCAAGTATCCACCACAGTGCTAATTTGAGTAGTTACTTTTTCCCTTGTGCTCCTCCTTCGGGTAGTGAAAAAATAAGATAAGGAACCTAGTTTCCTGCGTCAGTTTTTCCTCGCGGTTCATTTGAATATCAGAATCGTTTATTTTAAAATTGCGTTAGATTGTTGATAGATTTAAATATTAAATGCGAAATAAACTGAATTTACTAAATTTACACAATGGAAAAGGTTGGGGTGCTGCAGTATCACAGACCATATGCACGAGCCGCCCCTGATCACAGGGATTTAGAACTAGAAATCTCGGAGGCCATTCAAAACTTTAGTCGCAACTGATAATTGCAACGGAATTTGTCAGCTAAGCGCTCCACGCCAGTCCCTAGAATATTCCTAGGCCATTCCATGTCAGTCTGACAGATAGCAAGGAATATCAGTAGGAATGTTAGAGGCGCATATTAATCAGTTGTAAAAAACTGTTGAACATTTGAAATTTTAAAGGAATATTATTTCAGAATTTACCGAAGAATCTTATGAATACTATTAGTACTTGCTTGATTCCAAAGCTATAAATACGTGCCGGAAGCTAGAGTTACACAATATGCCTGAAGTTCCGTTTATTTTCCACATCAGCGCTACATCTTCATTTATCTCAAGAAAATGTCTTTCTTCCTTTCCTAGGATAAACATACATTCCGTTTCCTGAAATATTTTCTTAATGCTTTTTCTTTATTCGTTTATATTTATTGGTCCTCTGCGAAGCTTTATCAGATCTAGAAATCTCCATAAGGATTTTCGTGTGTCGCCAGTTTGATAATTCAGTTTAAGCAATAGAGCGCAACCTTATAAACTTAACGTCATTTTCCGAGTAAAAGGCATGCGAATGAAAACGGATTTTATATGGCTTTTTAAAAACCAGTTTTGATTGAAAGTTCTGAGATAATTTACGTGGTCTCAAAAATATACACATGTACTAAAGTTTGACCATAAAACGCTTGTTTTAAAAATTGACAGAATTAAGTATCGTGGAATAAATCTACAACTTTTTACTAAAAAATGATGTTCAAATTGTATTTAAGTTTAACGTAAAGAACACAAACTATTTACTAAAAATATCTTCCTTAAATTATGTTCCGTTTTATGATAAGCATGCTTCATCTCGTTCATTCAGCTTTTACAATTTATGACGTTTAAAGTATTAATAGCAAATCCGAAAGGTTTTGGAGTTTATTTTAGAAACCAAATCATGTGAATTTTTTAAATTTAAAACTGCAACAATGCCTACTGGTGGTAGTATTTATAACTGTTTTGGTTAAGCATCTTTCCTTTCTCTAAATTAAGACGCATTCCAAATTTCATAATTTTTTTATTAATTAACTAGGAAGTGACGTTTGGCCCCTATGTATAATTGCAAAAGGTCCAATACACGACGGATCCTCAGTAAAATAGGGTATCGAACCTGGCCTTACCACTTGGCCAACGCGGCCATCATGTGTGTAGGGCTGATGCAGGTTAAATCGTGTCTTTGTGTCCCAAACGTTCTCAGCTTCGAATGGCGAGGAAGCTTCTATTGTGGGGCTCCGTCTCGTGTGTCATCCTGGTCATTAATTCGTGGCACATAATTATGAAATTCATTCCAAATTTTCCCTCGTGTAGCTTCAAAATGTGTATGGTAGAGTTAATGTAACTCAATCTTATAGGTTGACACGTCTGCAAAACTTTTTTCCTTGGAATGAAAATGAAAATAATACAATGAAATTTATTTCACTGAAGTCCTTGTTTTCTGAGTTCAAAAAATCACTAATTTTTCGCTAAATTATTTATTAATAAGTTAATAATTAACACGATAATTTAAAAATATTTTTATAGGAATTCTAAAGTTTTATCATGTTCGCGGCGAATATTTCAATGAGCTGCAAAAATAGACATCCGATTTATTTAGTCACTTATTTATTTATTATGCACTTCTCCATCTAACAGACAGTTTTAAATACAGAAGAAAAAAATGACAAAATGAAAACACTCAATGAACCAGTTAGCGATCATTTTCAAATGCATAAAGGTTACATAGAATTGAATGCATGAGAATGTTTCTTATAAATTAGAATTTTATTTCATTCATATCATTTTGCATCACGAGGGAAATGAATGCTATAGCATTTAATTCCGAGAACGTGTTAGATCACACTCTTTCTGTTATTTAAAGTGAAATTCAAATGTTTTGTAATAAGATTTGAGTTGCATCTTAAAGACGAACGACTTCATTTTAAAGGAAGAATATGCGACAAAATTCCCATACACATTTGCTTAATACATGAATATCGAAAAGCTCTGTGATTTCATTTAGACAGAAACATTGGAACAAAGAAAATTTTTCCGCATAAACAATAAATGGAAAAATGTACGATGTATACTAGTTTATTTTCATATATCCGTAGAAAGTTGGCTAGAAGGACATCTTAGTTACTAACACATCACGCAGCAGTTATTCACAATATGACAAAAAAAAGAACTCAATGACACTTCGCCAATTTTACGTATGAGAAAAATGGCATTATCTCGTTCAAGTTTGGAGTGATAGTCACTACATGTCAGTTACCAGTTCTTAAAAATATAAAAGTGTCACTTTCTGGTGTTTCCTGTCAAATTATGCAAAAAATGTATCTCGTAACGAGTCAGACAATTTCTTCCCTAGTAAGTACAAGTGCGTATTTGATATACTTTATTTGGCTGAAGAATTAAAAGAGAATAAAGAAGGCGATTTAAAATGATAAGGAATGATTATCATAAACGCATTGATTATTTTATATGTTTAAATTAAGAGATAACGAATATTTTAACAGGGAATAAGTAATCTACAACATACAACTAAGCCATATGAATAGTAGACACTTTCCTTTTTTGAGAAAGTTCATCCAATTCAAGTTTTAAATTTAAACAATTTATACCTACAAAATAGCTACACCTCTAAGACTCTTAAATTTTTGTCTTCTTCATTAGCTATGTTATCCGGCTTCGCTAGGCATAGATTCAAATTCATCCTTTACTCGCTGTAACTAATTTTATTGCTCCTGTTACTGCAAATTTATTTTACGGAGTTGTAATATACAATATTTATAGTGTTTCGTTCAATCGCGTTCTTGTTATTTGTCCTTTTCAGCTTGATTGTCTCGGTACTGTTTTTTAAACTTTGTGACGAGATGTGCAAATTAGAACAAATCTGTCTTCTTTTTGAGCATTTGCAAAATATATTCTTATACAGTCAAATAAAACTATTTAAAATCTCAAGCACATTTAATAAATCACTCGTTTTATTTAATACCAATGCATTTCCATACTTTCTTTTACTATAATTTATTCTATGCCCATACCTTTTCAGCATTCCTACTTTCTGAAGTTTTTCAAATCTTGGTTTTCATTGCAGTGACCTGAAATACCTTTCACTCTTTTTTAGATGTTTTTTGGCCCGTCCAAAAGTACATCGGAAATACAAAGATCTGCATCGCCATTTTCTCTTCACTTGAATAATAATTGAAGAATTTGTCATAATACCATTTCCCTTACATTATAAAATAATTACTTTTGAAAGCTGAAAGAAACACAGTTGACCTAGAAATGTATCCCAGAATGACATGTCCAAATTTCATACCGCTTTTGTTCACCGTTGCGAAGGAGTTCTTGAGACAAACTCATCTCAAGTATATTTATATTTCATTATATATTTTATTTTATTATATCCAGTTTTAGTAGTTTATTTATATTTTTCTATTTTATATTATAAATTTGAAAATGGATATAGTAAAAGCGGGCACACTGTATATATTTTGGAATTTTTGCGTTTGAAAAAACTAATTTGTTATTAAATGTGATGCCCGAGACTCTAACTCATTTTTTGAAAACAGTTCGAACAGTTCTTCATCCAGAATGTCGTTGTGGTTTCTAACGATGCACAGATGACATTTACAATCTTACTTTTTTTGAGAATTTTTTACTATGAGTTGCATTTTGAAGGCAGGGAAAAGATCGCAATAAGAGTATTTTTTTGAATGTATAGCAAAATTAAGAGATTCGCTTTCGTACATTATACAGCACCACTAAGGGTGGTAAATTCTGGTATATATGTCAAATTTACCCGTGATTTAGCGTAAAGTTAGCCCTTGTCCTGTCTACAGAATATTTTGTATTATGATGCGTTTCTTGCATGTAACCCTCCACAAAAACAGAAAAAATCCTTCTCATCCTCATACTCAAGATGAATGGCTTTGTTGAGGGTAGCGAAAAGCCGTAGGGAAGGCCATAAGTTTTTTGAGATTTATAAGATAATGAAGATGATTAAAACCAGACATCATGCATAATCTTCAATTAATCGGTTTTATTATAATGTATGTCGATGCATCTTTGAGCATGATACAAATAAAGCAATTTTTAATTTATTCTGAAAACTCTTTTATTGTTTATGTAATAAATTAACACATTCCTAATTTTAAAAACCCGCTACTCAAAATTTAATTCGTAAAATTATTTCTACTTAAGTACTAACACACAATTAACTGTCACTTTAACTGGCTGAAATCCAGTTTCAACAGCTCTCACGATCGGGAATTCCCCTTTTTTCACAATATTACTTAATCTCGCTGCGATGGTGCAACTTCCTCTTTTCAAAATCATGTAACCTTCCTATCAGACGTCTGTTTTGGCGTGCCTTGTTTTATTCGTCGCCGGTGACCGCGCTTTGAGTTTTTATTTTAAAATATGGCTTGATATTCACCAGAAATACTTAAAACCAGCTGAAACTTATGAAGTAAATTAAATAAACTGATTTGGACTTCAACGACTGCCTGTTTACTAAGATGTCTACTCTACACTACACATGACGAAATATCATGATATATATATATAATTTCAAAGAAAATATACTTCATGATATTTTTGGTTCAAAGATTCCTTTTAAAATCATTCATTTTGCTGGAACATTTTTGGAAACATGATAACATATATGTCTTCAGAGACTTCATTTATTTTTTCTTATCTGCATCTTTGAACAATATATATATAAAAGAAGCAAAACATAATTGAAAAACAATAAAATAAAATAAAACAACAAACTTTTATATGAAATTCGAAAAGATATGAAAAACGAATTGAAAGTACATCCGAGTAACGATAAAAATGCGAGTAATATCAGATGGAAAAAATATACACATACACAATGAATGCGCTAAAAGCTGCAGTTCCAAACACGCTATGGTAGATAGAGTATAAATCGTAAAATGATAGAGAGTATAAATCGTAGAATGATAGAGTATAAATCATAAAATCAAAAACGCAATTAAAGCACAATAACGTTTCTTCAGGAGATGAAGTTATTGTGAATTGCTAAAATATAAAAAGTTTGACATTTTCTTGCAATCAGTTACGCCGTAAGACCTAAAACACTGATTTCATCCTTAATGTCAAACCAAAATCAGAGAGAGGAGTTTCGAATAATTAAAACCAAAAGTACGATGTGATATAACATTAGAGCAAAGTAAGAATAAATTTTACGTACCAGAAGGACGGATGTTGACGTGGCAGCGTTTACGGAGTGTCGCGGTGCAGACCGGCGTTTTTGGGAGTGTGAACAGAGAATTGAATTAAAAGTTTCGTGCTTAACTTTAGCTGTTGCCATGGAAGTGTAGTATGTTGGGAAAGATGAAGTTTACAGAAAAAAAAGTGATAACGATAGAAAGCGCAGAGAAATAGTGAAAGAAATCAGTAAAATATGAAAAACCAGTGAAAAATGCCTAAAAGATGCGTTTTCCAGGTAATATATCAGACCTTATCGACTTGAATAACCCTACTGCGAAGATTATTCTTCGCGTCGACATCGCTCTTATATCAATCCTTTACTTACATCTTAAATCCATTAATCAGAGGTTCGCAAAGTGAGGATAGAATTTTATTAATGGTGAGGCTATTTCTTAAGTGCATGATATGCTTTTTGGCAGAATTAGTGTTATTGCATATTTTGTTGATTCTTATAAGTTGATTGATAATTGCGTTTTTGTAGATTTTATATGAGATATTAGAGTTCCAAAAATTTTATTTATTAACGTTAAATTTGAATTGGATTCTCTTGTCGTGAATGCCGATTTTTAAGTCGTTTTGGTAGTCTAGGCATAATTCAAGAAAAATTGCTGGAGAATGATTGTTGCTGGCTTTAATTAGTTTGAATTTTTCTGGGTACTTTAATTGCGGCTTTGATTTTACGATTTATACTATATATATATATAATGTTTTCGTTGTTGCAGTCATAAAACAGCCGAGTTGTTAACCAATTTGCTTTATTACAAAAATATTTTGGAGAGTGGCGGACATACCAACATCTTAGTTGAAGTTTTAAGTAAAAGTGTACAGAAAATCCCCGATTCTCTCAGATAAGGGAATAACAATATAACACGTGATCAAAGTGAAGGGAATATTGGCTATTTTTAATAAATTACGTAAGCGTTTTAGGGAAGATGCATGGCGTCAAGGAGTCGCTGATTTCGCGATTTGTGCGAGCGTGGAAACGATTAGAATATTCTTTTAGTAATAAATATGTCAAGACAAGAGATTTAATATACCTCCAGCTCGGGAAATAGAACGAAACTGGAGTTAAAGAAAAGTGATTTTGGAATACAATAAGACTTTAAAATATATAATATTAGAATTTGAAATAAAATTAAGTGCGATTATTACACATATATATAAACCAAAATATATTATATATGAACATACAAAAACAAAGTAAAAAAGACATATCAAAAAGCATTCATAAACTAAAAATTCATTAATTAAACAAAATAATCAAATCTAAAATAAAATCTAAAAAATTGAAAATACTATAGATACTACGAGTAAAAGGTAAGTTTAAACATTTAGATGTTAACATAACATAACATAACACCACAGCATACCCCCGAACTCGGAGCCAGGGCGACTCCCTGTCGGTTGGGTGGGTATGCGTGAAACTTCATTGAAATAAAGCAAGAGAGCGAAAAAAGGATACAGAGAGGAAATACAAATATAAACACTAATATATACAAAAAATAAACACGTACATAAAAACACAAATATATACACTAAACGAAGAAGGGCGTGGTGGGAGACGTGAGCTATGTAGTGAGATGAGCGATGTAGGCTATTTTGGAGTTATTCTGGCTGTTCAGATTTAAGTAGGTCTTCTTGGCTGGTGATAAAAATGAGGAGGTCTATTATTTTGTTTCTTAGCAGGCGGTGGTTGGTTATTGATTTCAACCAGGCTTCTATGTGTTGATCTGCTGGACACTTGAGGTGGTAAGAAAGCGTGAGGCGGCAGTTGGTGGCATAGTCAAAAGGCGTGTCAGGTTCTCTACAGGCACAGCAGTTGTCTGGGTGCTTTCCGAATCGGAAAAGATAGGACGGGAAGGGCCCGTGCCCTGTGATAAATTGGATGAGCTGTCTCGGCCAATTATGATTTCGAAGTCCTAACTTCTTTATGATCTCATACGTGGAGCGGCCATTGATGCCATCATCCCAACGCCTCTGCCACTTAGCCAGGGCTCGCTGTTTGAGATCTTGTTTTGCACTGCTTCTGGGAAGGGGAATCGTGAGCATTGATGCCTCCGTAGACGTAATTGCCTCTTTGGCCAGCTCATCAGCTTTCTCGTTCCCCAGGTGCCCTACATGGGCTCTAATCCAACCCAGCGTGATGTTATGAGTGTTGTACAGAGAGTCTTGAATGTATCTGGCTATTGGGCTATTGGATTTCTGGTTTAATAGGGCTTTCAGGCTGGATAGGCTGTCACTCCAGATCTTTAATTTGTTTTGGTGGTTTTGGGCATATTTAACCGCTTCTTGGAGAGCTATTATCTCTGCCTGGAATATGGAATTTTTTGGAGGAAGTCGTCCCTGCCATTATTAAATATGAAGTGTAAAGCATCTGGGTCAAGGAAAAGACTTTAGTTGATTCAATCTTCTTTTATTCAATCATTGAAGATATTAGGTTATTTCTTCATGGGCAAAGGAATCATTTTTTGCTTAGCTTCAGGACCAGGATTAAAGATATTACTCCCGAGAGGCGCGTTGTAGTTGTCAGCTTACAAGCTTGAATCAAAAAGGGGCAAATAGGAATACGCAGAAAGTTTAAGTACCCAGAGAAGTGAATTTCCCCGGAAAGACTCGTGACTCGAAATGAAAGTCTAGTTCACTTATTACGATGGAAATAGACGTAATTAAAATGAGGTGTTGTTAAAAATGATTTAATAAAGTTATATATATTAATATAAATCTAAATATAACTTATTATATATGATCATACAGAAACAAAGTAAACAAGAAATATCAAGAAGCAAATCCTATACTAAAAAGTCATTATTTAAACAATACAACCAAATCTAAAACAAAATCTAAAGAATTGAAAATACTATAGATACCATGAACAAAAATTAAGTTTAACCATTTATATGCCAGCATGTAAAAAAACTCTGTTGTTATTAAAAGTATTGAAAAAAGCAATCCAAGTATATGGAGTTTTCAACAATTAATATAGCAGCTTGGGTGTGGACAAGCTTTAGCCAGGTTAAATTAATTTTGCTGTACAAACCATCCCTGTTACTAAAGTTGTTGAAAAAACAAACAGGGTAATTTACCCTAAAATGAAAGAATTTAGAAAGAAAAATCATACACTAACCCTAAAAATAAAACATAACTATATGGAAAGGAATAAAATTCAAGATAAAAGTATGTAATACAACAATATATTGCACTAAAAACAATAAATACATCACTCAATAAAATACTCATACTTATTCATTCAACATTAAATAATCAGTGTCTCTACCTATCCTTACCAGAATTCCATATCTTTACTATAAACCGCCACTTAGCATGACATCATAGATTGCCAAAACTAGATTTCCAACTATGAAACAGCATAATTTACCAAATAATATAATTAATTTTGATATTAAAGAATTAGTAAGATACCTATATTAAAAATCTCAAAGCCAGTTAAAAAAATGTAATACAATTATTTATCTAGATATTATATTTGAAAATTGGTAAAACTCTATTAATAAGGATTATTTCAATTTAAAAATCCTGGCGTATATATTCCTTCAGATTGGTTATTGATTTATTAGTTTCTGAATTACTACATAGATGGCGCCAGGATTTATAAATTGAAATTCCTTTAGAACAAGACTGGATTATTAATATTCATATACTTTATTTTATAAAATTTAGATTATTAATGGCATTACATAAATTAACAGGTTTTGAGATTTTTAATATAGGTATCATATTAATTCTTTAATATTAAAATAAATTAAATTATTTGGTTAATTTATGTTGAATCATAGTTAGAAATCTAGTTTTAGCAATCTATGAGGTCAAGCTAAGTGGCGGATAATATTAAAACGTGGAATAAGAGTAAAGGATGGGTAAAAACACTGATTCTATAATTCTTAGTGATTAAGTATATATATTTATTGAATGATGTATTTATTGTTTTAGTGCAATTTAATAGTGCAATACATTGGTGTATTTCATAGATTTAATGTCAGTATTTTCCATATAATGATGATATCTTGTTAGTGTTAGTGTATGATTTTCCATTCTAAATTCTTTCATTTTAGGGTAAATTGCCCTGTCTGTTTTTTCAACAACTTTAGTAACAGGGATGGTTTGTACAGCAAAATTGTTTTAACCTAGCTAATGCTCTTCCAAAGCAGAGCTACTAATTTTATTGTTGAAAACTCCATATATTTGGATTGCCTTTTTACAATAGTTTTAATAGCAACAGAGTTCATTTATACGTTAGCATCTCAATGTTTAAACTTACCTTCTGCTCTTAGTATCTATAGTATTTTCAATTTTTTAGATTTGGTTATTTTGTTTAATTAATGAATTTTTAGTTTATGAATTGCATTTTGATATGTCTTGTTTACTTTATTTTTGTATGTTCATATAACAAGTTATATTCTGGTTTATATTAATATATATATACATATGACGGTTTGTAATGAAATGCTGATTACAGGTAAAGGATAGATAAACACATTAATTCTATAATTACCAGTGAATAAGAATGGATATTTTATTGACTGTTGTACTGTTGTATTTATTGTTTCTAGTGATTGACGGTATATCTTAGATTTAATATAGATACTTTCCATATAACGATGATATATTGTTAGGGTTAGCGTATGGAATTTCTCTTTCAAAATTCTTTCTTTTTAGGGTAATTACCCTTTTTGTTTTTTCAACAATTTTAGTAACAGGAATGGTCTTTGCAGCAAAATCGATTTAACCTGGCATGTTCTCTTCCAAAGCGGAGCAACTAATTTGATTGTTGAAAATTCCAAATTTTTGGTTTGACTTTTTTAATAGTTGCAAGAGTAATATAGTGCATAGATTTGTTTTAAATTTACATGTGCTCTTTGCATTTGTTTTTCACTTTGTTCATAGGATCATAATTTAAATTTTGTTTAACTAATAAATTTTTAGTTTTAGAATTGCATTTTTAATATGTTTTGTTAGAATGTTATATATAGCATGTTATATTATGGTTGATATTACTATATATATATATATATTCCTTGATAGGAAATTAAGTTGAAGATTGCGAATGGCAACTCGGAGATTTTCCTTATGCCTCATAACATCTGTGAGAAAAATTTGAAGAAAATTATTCAGCAGCTTGGATTTCTATCGCAAACAAACTATTTATGAATTCTTAATTTTATTTATATGGATTTTTAAAACTTCCAGATTTACTGTTATAATTTTGAAGAAAACATTTATTTTACATAAGAGAATCTTAAAAATGTCGTTAAATACTGATCTTATTGAAAACAAAAGTGATTATTTCTAAAAAAAATGAAAGAAAAAATGTAATTTTAAAATACCCTTTTTAAGTAAGGAAATAAGCTTAAAATTTTTTAATTCAACTTAAGAAATGTTTTTCCTCTCACACTAAAACATTTATGGTAATTTCTGTATAAATAAAATTCTCATGAATGTCGAAACATGGATTTACAAACTCTTGCTTTCAAAATTATTAACGATATAAGCAATGATTATTTAATATTTGTGAAAATTATTATCTTGTCTAAGTGAAAGAAAAGATTTTCTTGTTTTGATTATTAAACAAAAAAACCGTAGGAATTGTCAGTAAAATCGGTATAATTAAGTAAACGAGTTGTTTTTTCCGATTTCAAAATATTTTCCGTACATTTCCCTTACATTAAAAAATAAAGTAAAAACGCGAGAAAGCTTATTGTTAGACCTATTATTATTTTCTTTTACTTTTTATATTTAAAAAAAACTTTCATACCAAATTTGTCTATAAATCAATCATACGAAAGCAAAACATTTGAATATTCAAAAGAAAAGTTTTTCGAAAAGTTATGATGATCTGTTAGTAGAATGTGCGTTTTAAATTCCTTCGGCAACAAACTGGGTTGTTATTTCTTTATGTTAGATATTTTGAAAAGAACTGCTAAAACTTTTACTGATCACTTTCAAAGGTGAAGATTTCTGTCTGAACTTTCCAAAGAAATAACATAAAAATAGGATTTCATCATTCTAGATACCAATTACATTTAATATATTTTGAAAATATCACATATTTAAGCGGAATTTGAGTCTTTGAAAATGATTCAGTGACTTCTAAAGTAATTGAAGATTTTTTTAAATATTTGCAAGTTCTCGGTGAAAATCGATGAAATATCATCGATTTCAAACCCATATCGTCACTAAAAAAGCAGAACATCGTATATGCGATAGACTTTAGATAATGCATACGACCTTTTACGCTTTGAGTTACGAAATATGACAGTTTCTTAGCCAAAGTAATGTAAAGTTTCTTCCCTCGTGCTCATTCTAGCCGTTTTAACGAAACATCGGAGCAACCAATGCTACCTCAGAATGGAGCTTCTTAAAAGCTTGTTTAAAATACAGAATAATTCAGCATTAATGAAACAAACTTGCAGAAGGGTTAGGAGCCGCAGAGACGACTTAGAATCACACGGTAGTTCAGGGTCTGAAATGCCTTCTTCACGAATCAATTAAACCGAAGACAAGGAATGAAACAGCAACATGTAAGTGTAACAAAGCATTTTAATCACTAGATTAGCAATGAGCTCAAATACAGAATACAGAAGGTTTTCGTAATTTCCATGAGAAACTTTTTACACTAGATTGATATCGGCGCTGAATGGAGATTCTAACATTCCTGAAGATTCCTGCCGATCTCGGACCTCTCTGGCAACTACAGAGAGGCGAAAGACAAGATCTTCAAATGATTCAACTAGAATCTCGTAAACCTATGCTGCTCCAAAAGAAGGCAAAGCATGATATATTTGGATTTCTAGAAGGCCAATGAACCATACCACCACGCCCCATCAAATGACATCCTAATGTAACGTCTAGCGTTGCTGAAATTTATTGTTAAAAAAGCGGATGACCCATCATGCTACAATCACATTAAATGGCGCAGCGACTGAGGAATATGTTCTTTTTCGAAAAGTTCCAGCAGGATTGGAGAAAGATCAAACATTATCAGCGACCCAGAAGACGAGGCATGTTGTAAATTCTTATGAGGTGGTTTCCAACAGTGCCCGAACATATGCAGCGAAACGGTTTTGAGTTGCATACAACGCACTCTACATCATGAGGAACGTATTTCCGACCCTGCAAAGCTATGCGATTCTGAGTCGTCTTCGTGCCCCTTACTCCTCTTTCAAATTTATCGCACTGATGCTGAATCACCCTGTAGAGTCAATACATGCTCGTAAGATCATCGTAAAATGCACCATGCCAATTTAATTCTGGAATCCGTTGCGAATCTTGCTCGAAGGGAAAATGCATAAGATAACGTGCAGTTAGATGTTAGACGACATGTACGGTTTCATTTATCATGTGACTGTGATGTCCCATGAATTAATCCCATTCAGCATGTTTGTTTTTTATGAAATCCTAGTTAATTATGCCCAACTTGCTTATTTTTCTTTGAAAAAGTTTCTCTTCAAACCTGTTTCTTAATGATTGCTTTTTCTAAGTCTCTTGAAAATTTCTCATCTCCAAGAAGCCATGGGTTTATTATGGTAACTTGGTTAAATGCACCATGCCGATTAAATTCTGAAATCCATTGAGATTCTTACAGATAAAAAGCCTTCATCACACAACACAAGACAAAGTGCAGTTAGATATCAGATACGTAAACTTTCATATATGACGTCACGTGAATTGACCTCCTTCACCAAGTTGGTGGTAAATAAAATTCCAGTTTATACTAAGTAGCTCGACTATTCTTCTTGAACGAATTTTCTCTTCAACCTGCTTCGTGATTTTTGCTGTTTTCTAAGCCTCAAGAGAAATCATCATCTCAAAGAAATCTTAGCTGTGAATTATTTTGAAAATAAAAAGGCATGATTTCGTGTTTAAAGCTGTTTTGTGGGTAAGAAAAACATGAATTTCGAAAATGATATTACTTTCCAATGCATTAGAGCATGCTTGTCTTTTAATCTGTTTTGAATTTTATAATCTCACCAATTTAAACGCTCATAAAAGTTTACTGTTTATTAAAACATCAATTTAAAATACAAAGTAAGTTAATCGGAAATTTAGTTACCTTGATTTAATAAACTATTGAAGAGCAACATGAAACTATTCAAACAATAATTTGAAATATTGAAGGAACTGTTTCTTCTATCGGCAAATCTTTCCAAAAATCAGATTCCAGAAAATTTAGATGGAAGATGTTGATCCGGAAATATACTCGATATTTTCTGATCAACTACTGGAAGCCATATAATCTGAACAGTTTTAAAACTACCGTTATGATGCTGCAATTTCACCATTTATCATTCAACAGAAAAGACAGATATCGTACGAATCTTCGCGTCAAATATTTTCTTTCTCACAGTGTTCTTCTGACGAAATTCATTAGAGAATCAATCGTAGAATAAAGTTGTGTTTAGTGGATGTGACTTAATCATTTTGCCTTGGACAAGGAACTCTGAAGTGTTAATTGACACTTGGATCAATTGGACGCTGGAAACGATACGGTAGTTTTAATTAGCTAATCATTGTCTTTTCCAATACGACGTAGCTTTCTGCTTCTGAACTGATTTTTCAACAGTGAAGATGAACTATTGGATTGAACAGTTTGGATCTTAATCCAATCGAGCACTTTTGAAAGAAATTGGATAGATTGGGCATAATAGCAATCCCTCTGGCCATCTTCTCTTTCTTTTCTGGTTGCATCGCTTAAGATTAAGTCATTTCTCCTGGAAAGTGTAGACAGGTAGTAGACAGCATGCCTGATAACTTCAGCATTTTCATAGTAAAAACATGATGGAATAATTGACTATTAATCGACAAAAAATATAACAAAACCATTGTAATGCCCTAATAGATTTACTGATAAGGTGTGTGTTTCACTTATGTTGTTCATGTACCTAAATAACAATGTGTAACAATTTAAATTAATCGATCAAATTTAGTAATCAGGCATTATTTCATTCGGCACACCTAAAAATTTCAAATGATAACAAAAAGCCTATTTTATTTTCTTATTGAATGACACGTGAACTACGTTTAACATGGTATTGATTCAGAAGATAGCCTTTTATATCAAAACAATATTTTTTTAAAAATTCTTTGAATAAACGTTTGATTTTTTTTTAAATTTTATACTTTATTTTCTTATACCTGCTTCTATATTTTAAATGTATTTGTATTTTACTACATATTTACTTGAAAATTAAACAATATGCAAAAATATTGTCAAAATTAACAATAATTCTTTAAATATAGCTGATTTTCAAAAAATGCATGCAAGCTTAATATATGTATCATTTCTGCTTACATTTCTCTCAGTTTTCATTACATCTATAGCATTTCCTGTTTACCGTTTTATGTAATCCAGTAGAAATTCAGGTGGGTCTGATCTTTTTCTTGTATGTAACCATGTTTATATGTAAAAGCTTCTAATCACATTTAAAGCATCCTAGTTTCTCAGTTCCCAAATGACGTGTAAGTCCCTTGCAAGCGGAAAGTTGTTTAATATTTCTTTACGGAAGAAATAAATGTCGTTTATAATTATTCAGCCTGAATTCGAAGGACGGATTTATGTGCAAAATAGTGATATAAAATTTAAATATTTTAAATATTTTTATCACTCACAGCATTTGAAGTAATTAGTTTAATTGCGCTCTGATAACGATAAGAGAAAATTTTTTTGTAAAATGGTAAGAATAAGTTAATTTGAGATATGCTTTTACGAATAAATTATTTAATTTATTTTTCTATAGATTAATGTATGTCTAGCACGTTCTTAATTCGTTGATGCTTGCTCTAGAAGACATTTAATGATTTATTGTGAGACTTTAGTTTTATTTGTATTGTTTAATTATACTTTATGAAATAAAAATTATTTTGGAGACATGTGAAAAGTAAACCTTCAAACGTTTCAACAAACTTTTGGTTTTCTTCCAGCTTGAACATTTTTTGCTGATACTTATTAGATAAAAATCGTCATATAATTGCGTTATATTAAACTTTATTAGTAGTAATTAAGTAATTAGTTATAAAAACATTTTACAGGCTAAATTAAGCGGCAGAATTTCAACTTTTACTATTCTTTTTACTATTCTTACCAATAGAATAATCCATAAATACTATTTATGAAACATTCTAATTAGGAATATTCATCATAAACTGTATCTGGATTTTTTTAAAATTAAGTGTTTCTTTTGCATATCGCTTTAACAATTGTTCTCGTTTTCTCTTTTTTGTAAAATTTTTCACAACGTTATTATGAAATATTTGATTTAACTTGAAATAAATATTTAACTTTTATGATATTTTAGTGCAATTCTCAAATCACACGTTGTAAAATTTGACATATCTGAAATTATTTTTAACTTTTGGCCTTACGAACGATACAGATGATGTATCAGTAAAATTTATTTTTCTGCGAACAGGCTGGTACAGATGCTACACCACTTCGATTTCTTTCTGCCTCGGAATTAAAAATGTTAACATCTACTCACCATGCAGATAGTTTTTCTTCCTTGTCCTATTATACTACCTAATGTATAAGCTTTTGTCTTACGAGCTATGCGAACGAAAAACCCATAGAATTTTTTTCATATCTGCATACGGGCTAGTACAGATGTAGTAACACTAAGCCATGTCCTATTATACCCTCTAATGTATAACCTTTTGTCTTATGAGAGATGCAGATGATAAACCAATGAAAATTTTATTTGCGTATGGGCTGGTACAAATGCAACAGTGATGCGTCATTTTGATTGTTTTCCTCTCGCGGAACTTACCAGTTGACATCTACTCACCGTGCAGGTAGCTTTACTTTTCAGTTCAATTATATTATTTCATATGTATTGGAAAACTGTGTTGCCAATAAAGAAATATCATATCGAAATCACCCCGACTTAGCGCGAAGCCGTCCGGTGTATCTGAGGGACGGTCACTGCAATAGCTCGAGTGCTGAGGACTGAGTCCTAGTAGCCATCACCTGCCGTGGTCCGACCCCTCCCGTAGGAGGCACGCACAATCCCCAACAGAAGGCAACCCCAAGCCATTATTGTACCCACCAGGGAAACGAGATCCCGCTTAATTATTCGGTGGCTTTTCATCCACGCACTCGTGGCGCCCCTAGTGGGACTGCCAATAAAGAATGCAAGAATAGATAACTGCACTGGTTTCCAAAGGTACCTTACAACCTAATTTCCGATGGCGTGAATAGTAGAACTTTTCTGTAACTCAACAAAAACCCGTTTTAGCCTCGTTATTTGGATGTTTCATCTTCCCTCACTTTAAAGGTGTGAAATGGAAGCAATTCTCTGCAAGACAAGACGGTCACACGTGAATTATGAAATATCTTCTTCAATTCGAACAGCATAGAGACTTATTCTAGTTATTTATATCAAAATTTCCTCTGGCTTATAAAATTTCTGATATTTACAACACATTTTTTTCTGCTCATCTGTTCTGAGGCACACTTTGAAAGCAAAGAGAAATTCGTAATGATCTAGCATCGCTGATTTAAATCATAAGACCTCGCTGTTAATTCTCATTATTATGCCGTCACAGAGTTAATTATTTTAATAAGAGTCTTATTCCACTTTACTGATTTCTGTATGGGATAATGAGACAGTTACTGAGAATTTTAGAGAAGGATACAATTATATTTATATCGAAAGTATTATAATTTTCAGTGCGCCGTCATTAATTAACTTACAAATTTCGAAATTTGGATGTAGATCTCTCTCACGCACGGATTGATCTTTCCCGTCATTTTACAGCATCTATTTCTTTTTTCCGCTTGTTAATACCACAGAATGACCTTGAGAAGGTGACCTTCATTCGGCTTCCAAGCATTCCATTTCGTTTGGGTGATTTTCTGTAACATTCCTGGAATTTCTGGATTCTGAATTGCGTAATCCATGTCTGTGTCTAATGCTCGATTGTAGTAGACGTTGTTTCAAATTCCGGAGAACTCAGCGTCGTGATCTGATATACATTTAAATCTTACAATATATTCATAGTAAACTTAAATCAGGAGCTGTCATTGTTCATGTGCATTTCGTTTAGTATTCTTCACGCTTAAAATAATAATTTTTTCCAAAAGAGATACCTAACGAAAATTTATATGTGCTTCAATGTGTTAAAGTGCAGAAAATTATCTTAATAAACTTGTTTTCGGATAATCTTACAAGAATGAACAAAATGTTTTCGATCATAAATACAAAAATTGAAGTCACTTACTCTAAAAGTAGCCAATTTTAGTGAAAATTTTAATTAATTTTTGAGATTACATTACATAAAAATATTTACTGTATATAAATGAAACATATACAAATTAATATACTGTATTGTTTGGCCCTTTTGTATCACAAAGTGGTTTTCAACTTCCGACAAAATTTTGTTCACTTACTTCCAGGTGTTGTAGTTTCTGGATGTGATTAATGTATGGTCAATTTTAAAATTTTCTATAATGATTTGAAAGATTTATGGAAGTGAAATCACGAATTCAGAAGTGCATACCTCTATATTCTAATATGTTCTACCTGTCGAAAGAATACAACTGTAATTTAACTTCTTAGCACAAGTATTTGAAAACTAACTTATTTCTTAAGCCACCTACCTGATACACGCAGTAAGGTTTACCGATAAATAATTTACTCATGAAGTAATTAATTTTAATCACTTTCAATCTCAAGAAAAGCAGTGAGTAGTGTCATGCATATCTTCAAATTAAAAAAAAGGAAACACATTGTATAAATTATTTCTTTCCTTTAGTAAAAAGGAAAGACTACTTATATACTGATGGATAATAACTAATATTTATTAATTAAGCTAATTAAATTAAGCTAATTTACAGGAGGACATTCTAAGCGTTTTTGTCAATATTGAGTATAAAATATTTTTTCTTGGTGTAAAACACCGTCATCACCACTTGCACAGATGCACCGGTGGTATGTTTAACAAATTATCCAAAATGATTAATAATTTTTATTTTTATTATCACAGGAAAATAAAAGCAATGAAATACTTTTGTAGAAGTTCAGAACTGTAGTTAAGCACGTCAAAGATAATTTTTATGCTTATATTCTAGACTAGCGGTTCCCAACCTATGCGCCGCGGCCCACTTGTGGGCCGTTGATATCTTATTGGTGGGCCGCGGAATAGTGTTCACTAGTCAAAGTCAGGGATAAAGAAAGCACCATCAAATGAAGAAGACCCTTTAATTGAACTATCATTCGACCAGACTCTAAAATAGTATTTTTGAACGATATAAGTTGTCCCGTTGTGTATAAATGTTCGGCAGCAGTATCCAGCAATTACCAAACTTGCATTGAGACCTTTGATGCGGTTCTCGATCACTTATCTACTTGAACGTGCTTTCTCAACTTCAGTTTTTTTTAAACATAAGTACAGAAACAAACTGAATACAGAAAGTGGCTTGAGGCTGAAACTGTCAAGTTTTAATCCAGATATTGACTCTCACATGAGGGACACATAATGTCAAAAACCTCTTTGAGATTTTTTTTTATTTTGAATCTTAACAGCTTGCTTTTGAGTTTTCCTATATTGTGACAGATAATCAATAACAATGTTTTTCTGCTTGTAAACAATGCATTTTAAATCCTTTTACAGTAAGCTTTTCTAATTATTGACAAAACCATGCATATATATATAATATGTGTTTGTATTTTTTTACTTGTATATTTTAATTAGTGGAGCTCCGAATATTTAATAGGTGCTCCGCACAACTAAAAAGTTTGGGAACCACTGTTCTAGACTATTATATGAGGTTAGTAAGCAGTTCTGTAGGCACATCAGATTTCTTTACTTTAATCAGATTAATAATATATTTTCCGTCCCTTTGCGCATCACATCGAGAATATCTTTTATAATTCCAATAGTTCCTAGTGTGCGTTTTGAGATTGCAACTAAGAGTAGACTTAGTAGATCACTGGTTTGAATCTCAATTCTCTATCTAACCAAAAGCGCTAGGCACATTGTTTCAGGATGTTTTCAAGAATTTGAGAAAGAAAACTTGCAATATTTCTAACGAAATTAATAAAATAAAAATAGTTAATAGATCTCATTGCAACAGAAATGTTTTTATTATAACATGAACATTGTGACAGCGAGTTATAACATCAAAATGTAATGAAATAAAAGACTTGAAAACAAAATTTTGTTTTTTCTTTCGTACTTTTTAATGTATTTTATTTCTTAAGCACACAGCTAAATACTAACAAATATTAAGCTTCGTATTGGCGAAGTCCATAGATAGAGTCCGAAAATATATTTTGAAAGGTAACACTTTTCATGGGTAAACATTTACAGATATTTCGAAACAATCTTTGTTTTCTTTGAGATTAATATTTAAAGAACATGAATTACTGCTATGCCCAATGAAGCACGGAACAAGATAAATTAATTTATGAATTTTAGTATTATATTTTAATTTCTTTTTGATCCTTCCTTTTAACTCTCATAATTATTCCGTATTTTTCTTCGGCAATTTCTAGCCAACTTTTTCCATTAGCTTTTTTCCACGAAGACAAATTTTTAATAAATGAATCTTCATGGAAATTCATTCTGTAAATATTAACTTACTTCTTGATATATTAACTCAGCTTCAAATACATTTCCTTTTTATAACTTTTTAATTAAGTTTCTGAGAACATACTTGGAATTCTGTTTTAAGATTACTTACTCATTTTTGAAATATTATTTGCTCAATTTTTCATATCGTCTTGCCTCTCTTGATTGCGAATATGATTTAGAAGCTCATGCTATATTTATTTTCCTTTTACTTAATCTAGGCCTTGGCATTTCTAATTACTTTCAAACGTATTTAAGTTAGATAAAATTTGCATCGATTATTTATTAGTAGTTCGAAACATGGATGTTCCTCAAAATTAGATTTTTCGTAATCAGTTAATTATAGTAGTTAATTCTGATTTTCATACCAATAATTAACTTTACCTAATTAGTTGAAGCACAGTCTTAAAAATTTATCACAATAATTCAGGCATAATGAAATGTGTGATGGATATGGATTTTAAAATTTATAATTTTAACATATTCATATGCATTGGCAAAGTATTAAGAATTATTTTTCCCGAAATCGTTTCCTTCTTGTACCCCTTCCCATATTTCACAACAGAAAGGAAGACAATTTAAATGTATTAGTTTAGCATTATGTATTAATTGGGATTCTGAAGTGCTCGAATCAATACATTCACTGTTAAGGAAAATAAAAGTACAGAGTGTGATGTGGATTTTCTTATTTGTTTTGACTAATACGATGAATGCAAAGACAAAATGTTGTAATTGTCAAAAAATTAGACCTCGATATTTTTATGGAACTCCACGTTTCAAACATCCGAATAAGACGTTCTTGAAATAATGTATATCTGTGAACACGATAACTCACAGACTCAACAAGCGAGACGGGTAAAACTTAGTATGCAATGTTTGAATCAAAATTGTCGATTCCTTTCGAATTTTGGGCGAAATCTGTCACCAAAAAGTTTATGTGTCTGTTCTTTCGCAAGCATGTAAACACAATAATTCAGAAACGCAAAGTTAGATCGGTAAAATCTGACATGTGGTTTTATCACCAGAATTGTAGATACATGTCAAATTTTACACCGTTAGGGAATTGACTGTATGTCCGTCTATATATTCGTTTACATGTGAACTAGCTAGATCATAAATGTAATGAGCTAGTGTAACAAATGCGAATGCGCAATCAGAGCAACGCCACCTATAGTGGGAAGGCGCTAACACTAAAGATTCAGTTAGAACCGTGAATTGGCGGACTGAACAACTGAAAAATACCCAAATCCGAAACCCCATGTAATAGTTAGAAATTAGTGTAGATATGTATCCTTTGTGTGTTAATGTTTGTAGTAAATCTTAAATATTTCCAAAACAGCTAGCCAGTGTTATATTTTGCTGCCATCGGCCAGGCATTTAGATCCACTGTTATACTAGTTTGTTATTTTTGGACACATGGGGGTTTCGGAAGTAATTTTAAAAACATTACTTCAGCAGACATATGTGATGTATTTATATCTTGAGAGTGCTTACACAATTATGGCCGCAATTTATTTCTAATTAGGTTAAAAGCGAGGAATAAAATAATCTCCAAATGCTAAATAAAAATATGATGTTTCCAAAAATAACTGCCATAACTTAAACCTCTTTTTACATTAACAATTCACTGCCAAACTTTCACACTTTCCAAAAAATTGCACAAATTCTTTTGGAAACCTTTGGAAGATATGCAATAGCTGTGGCTTTATCCAGAGATGTATAGCACAGAGAATTTGATGAAATGGAATATTTAATTTTTTTTAGATATTCTGTTCATGCATTAACATATATGCTGGTTTACATGCTCAATATAAATTATTTTGCACTTTAATGGCAAGTTACGAAAAGTCAAGAACAAAACACTCCTATTTTCTGCGGCAATAAAAGCTAAAATTTACTTACTCTCTTGTACAAAATTTGTGTGTTTTTATATATTGCTTTTATAAAAGTTTTATTTTTATCATATTTCTTCACTTCGTAAATTACATAACTTCATTTACTTAATGTGTTCGTATGCATATGATCAATTATAATATACATTTTTTTCTAGATTTATATGTTATTTGCATACATGACTTTATCGTTTCCTCTTGACATACCCAGGTAGCACAGAAATATTATATAATGTTTGCACAATGTTATACAATATTATGAACACCGAGGAACACCGAATACTGTAATAAAGTATTTAGTCCAGTAAAATGGTACATTTTGGTATGCAAAAGGTCGGGTAGTTTTGATTTTTGGACATGTTGTTAGTGTTGGGCGCGTGTCGTAAAATCCAAGTTTTCGACCTCGTCGCACCAAGGCGCGCCACTGCGCGCCACTTGAACAAAACATCAAAATTTTGGATTTTTTCTAAATTTTTTCACAATATCTCCAGAACGGTTGGTTTTACAGAAAATATTATCCTTCACAAATTTAAAGTAGAGTAAATTTGTCATAGTTTGAGCCAAAAATCAGCTCTGTAACTTAAATAGTGACCGAGACACAGGCTTCCAAAAAATCACGATTTTCTCAAAAATTTATGAAAATTGTTATTTTTCGTCAATTTTTGTTGAATATGTCCTAAACTAATATAAGGTGTTTAGAGCAAACGTCAAATGGACCAATTTTAAAGGCGAGTAAATTTTCTATAAATAAAGCACTATAGTATGTTTCTACGAATAATATTTAAGATATGCAGTTGTTCAACGAAAGAACGGTTTAGAAATTTTTGACATCATAAAACAATTAAATAGTCCCAAAAAATATGTATTAAGTTTATATAACAAGAGTTAAAACTTGAACAGTAGTTGTTAGGCATAAACCATATAATATATGTTATTTAAAGTTTTTGCCTTTTTGACGAGCCAGGACGGAAATCGTCAAGCTCTGTCTGCTGCTCCTTGTCCTCTTCATCCAGCTGAAGATATAAATCTTCTATATCTTCGTATATAAAGTTATTTATTGACAATGGCGTGTCGTCTTCATCTTCAATGCTGTCCTCAAGTAGATTGATATCTGACACGTTCTCGCAAGCTTCTCCCAGAGAACAAGTGCACAGGGAAGAACATATAAGACCTGCTTTCCGGCAACTACAAGCATTCTTGCACCCTTTCTTGTAGTTGCAAGATATAATTTTCAAGAGGGATTCAGGAACTGCATCCCTTTCCATTTTGCGTGGGGAGAGGCCGAATCGGGTAGGTACCCAGCCCCACTAAAGAGAATTTTTCTCATGTCCTGACCATTTCTGTTTCTGAAGGTAAGATCTTAAGGCATGAAATCGTGCTGCATCCACGGTTGGGGGTAAACGTGCTAGAGTGGACCTTGCTTTAGTTGCTGATTGGGTAAATAGCGTGTAGTGCAAGTGATTGAGATCACATGCAGAGGTTCTGGGATTACCTCCATATAAATGAATCAGAAAAGTTTCGCCTGCCTTATCCATTTGGTCAATGGTAGCTTCAAAGTTGAAAAATACTTGTATTTTTTCTTCCAGGTGTCGGTTTTTTTTTTTAAAAGAGAGCAAAATTTTGTTTTCCCATGGCTGAATAGTGCACTTGTAGTATCTCACCCACTGAAAGCTTGAGTGAACAAAATCATTCTGCTGAATTTGTATTTAAATGACGTCAGGCGTCCTCCCTTTTCCACATTTTCGGAAGTACAAGTTCTCTTTCATTGGAGCTAACCCCGTTAGAAGGACTAAAAAGTCAATGTTTTCACCAACCACGAAAATATTGTCATACTGAGATATAACAGAAACAGCAGTTTCAACAATTAGTACGTCTGCATCCTCTGCTGCCTGTTTAACTGTTACATTTGCTTTTTGTAGAAACTTTTTCAAAAGGTCAATGAAACGCACCTTGTTTCTTTCATTTGCTAAAAATTGTTCTTGAGAAATTTCTGGACATGTGGCTTCATTGAAGATTATCTCATGTGGTGAATTAAGTTTGCTCGTCGAATGCGTTCTGCACTTTTGGTGCTCTTTCCATTCACATCAGAAGGATATCCATCAAACACTACGGCTACGTTCGATCCATAATGTGTGTGTAAGCATGTCAGATAACTTTTAGCAATGTCTCCGAAATTCATGTTCCGCTGCCAAACAACTTTGTGAAGTAAGTGGCCTCCATCCACCACTACAAAATTATTTTTACCTTGGACAGCATCAATTTTGGTTGGTGTGAACGCTGAAAAGAGGGATGATTTAGTTCCCTTTGCATTCCCTCTTCATTAAACAGTAACAAAGGGAAAGGTGACAGTTCAAATGTGAAAAACATTTTCAAGTCTTCATCTGACTGTTTGGCGACACAAATTCTGTGGAAGAGGGTTAGTGGGTCCACAGTAATTTTTTTCTTTCCCAGTTTTAGCACTGTTGTTAACAGAAGTAAGTGTAATGACTTATGTATATTTCCGAGATACTAAATTTTCACAAATAATATAAAAGCAATGTTTATTTATAAAAATCTTCACTTTAACTCAGGATATCACTCGATTGGAGGTTTTATTACAAAAACACCACTGGAACAATTATTCTTTAAGATGCTGAATATTATATAATACTATACAATACAATGCACATGATATTTTGATTTTTACATTAATCAACATTGATCAATATTTTAAGGGGAAGTTATTCTTACGTTCGACAGATGGCAGCAAGAAAATACCGAACACTATATTAATCAACGTTGAATCTTATTTTGAGGTGAAGTTACTCCTACGGTCGCCAGATGGCAGCATGGTAATACAATAACACTATATTAACCAGTATTGAATGATATGTCTGAAAAAGTATTTAAAAAATGTTCATTTGAATAATAATGTTTACATAGTCATTTTGTTTTACTGTATATAAAAGGCGGGCCGGATTCAACTAATGGGGTTAACCATAAAACAGCTCTCACATATAGATTATCTATGAAAAAAATTGAGTGTTATTCTCATCGTAAAAATATGCACGTTATTTTTTCTTGCGAATCTTGTATTTGATTTTCAATCAATACTCTAATTATAAATGGCGTCTCTTAATACATTGAAAGAGGAATAAATAAGTTTCAAAATTATTTTAAAACCTTTCAAGCATATTATTATAATTTTTTTTAAACCTTATTGCCTTAATTTATTAAATTAGCAAACTTAGATATATAAGAGCTAAAATTGCTTCCTCTTTGACTTCTAACTTCATTTTGAACTCGAAATTGTAACGATAAAAGATAATTTAATTAAAAAGACAATTTGTATGAATTGTTAATGTGCATAGAATTTCGTAGAGATCCAAACGCTGTAACTAAATTTTATTATCATCATTTACGCTCTCTGTTGCAAGTCTGGCTGGTCAAGCGGTAAGGTGTCTAGTTCGTGTGCCGAAGGTCCCTGTTCAAAGCTCGCTGTAAGTAGAGGTGCTCAAAAATAACAAAGTATTACCCGGAAGTTCATCACTTAAGAATTAAGTGATTAATATTTTTCCCTACTTCTAAAATGTATTTTTAAAATATTCACTATATTATTATATTATATAATATTATTCAGACAGACAATATTATTTAATATGGTATAATATTATACAGTATTATATGACATTATACGATATTATATAATATTATTCAATATAGTACAATATTATTTAATATGGTATAATATTATACTGTATTATATGACATTATCCAATATTAAGTAGAAAACATTGTACAGTATTGAAAAAGTCTTACGTTTCACACTGTTTCAATATTTTGAAAAATATTGTGCAATATTACTTTTTCGAATTTTATGATATAAGACAATATCATGTGTTACGTGGGATACATGACATGACTTTATCTGACCACCGTTTATGGACTATTTACTTACGTTGGTAAGCCTTGTGTTATTCTTGTTGGCACACAAGGAGTCTTTTCTCAGAAGTTTCAAAACAAATCACTAAAAAAATAAAAAATAAACATAATAAAAATAATAGAAAGAAAATAATAAATAAATAGAAACAAAAGAAAAAGCAGTGGATATGAATCTTTAATTCGACAACTGAAACTTTATCAAGCAAATAATTGAAGTGATTTAGTGTAATTTTCCTATTTAATCACTATAAATTATAATTTTTGTGAATTTTTCGTTAGACTGCTAAAAAGTATGACGTTTTGTGAACACAATTGTTCGAATATTTAATGAAATTAATTTTCAAGCAGTAGAAATTATCTATAACCAAATAATCTTTAATGTGAAATATATTGAAAAATAATTGCTAAGATAATCCTTGAAACACTGTTTCTTAACTATTCTGATATTTAACGGTGATTCATTTTCAAACAATATAAAATAGTTGTTGATCAAATTATCTTTAATGCTAATAGTATTGGAAATTATGTTTTAAAAAATGCTTGAACCACTGATTCCTATCCAAACAATAAAAAACTTATACCATTGACTCATGATTCTTTTTAAAAATTTATTTCACGATTTTGAGTATAAATATAATCTTAGCAGAACAATGGGGACTTCAAACAAATGGACTGCAAAACCTTATTATTATATTATTTTAATTTAAAATTCAGTTAAATAATATTGAAGCAAACCTCATTTAGTAAAATTGTATATTTTATTGTGGAATCCTTTATTCAATTTATTTAACCTTTTGCATTAGGAAATTCAGAAACGATAATAGAAAATTATTAATTACATAACCATAATATCCTTTATCGGATAAAAATTACAACAAGCAAATTAATAAAAATATTAATTCATTGAAAGTATTTTTAACAGACAAGCCACAGGTGCCACTCATGTTTGCACAAATTATGAATTATTAAGCGAAAAGATAATTTTATGAAAGAAATCAGAAATTTAAAAACATAGTAAAACAATAAAGCATAGTTTGGTTATTTACTTTTTTAGAATTACTATCATAAACTTGTCTTTGAATTTCAAATTATTGCTGCATATGTTTTAAAGCATAACTTTCTTTTTATCTTAAATTGTTGCATAAATAGTGTGTTTAAATACCCTTTTCTATTTTAAATTAAGAAAAATATAAAATGTTCATGCAAAGATGTTGGGTTACATTGTTTATCTTGATAATAAGCAATTTTTGTGATATGAAATCATCCTTAGTTAAGTTAGAAGTGTACATAACATTAAATAAAGAAGTTCCAATGGTACTTTCTGAATTTAATATTCAAGAGTTGGGGTCAAATTTCATTTGCATATGAATTTCTCTTACTTGTTGTAGATACAGGAAAAAATTATTATGCGTACTGTCTAGACATTGTTTATAATATATTGATATTGAAATTTAGCTGAAATTATTAATGCTTAAATAATTTCTCCCTCTATTCAATGAACATTTTCCTATGCAAATCAGCATTTTCATATTGCAAAAAAGTATAGTTAAATAAAATTTTTATATACTACTATAAAAAGAAAAAGTAGAGAGAAATAAAATGTAATATTATATTTGAGTATATAAAATATAAAGAAAAATATAATATTTTATTTGAAATATAAAGCACAAAGGAATAAAAATTTTGCAACATCTGCATATTGCAATTCCCCTTTTAAATCAGAATTTGCATATTATAGACATCAACATATTCTTTTGTTTAGGAAAATATTTGTCAACTTAATAAATATTTTCTCATAAGCATCGTTCTGATTGAATCGAGAAAAAATATACTGAATAGTGATTAAGATATTCTTTTAAATCCTTTCATATTGAAATTTGACTACTCATATGAATGTTTAAATAATTTTTCTTCCACAATTTTGAATACAGCTTATTCAAATGTTTTGTGAGATAATTTTTTTTAAAGTAGCGAGAGCTTTTATACGTTTTAATTAATATATATAATAAAAATGCTTAATATTTTATCTAGAAAAATCAACCTTTTCTCTTAGTTACATATATTAATGCAATTCATTTACATTTGCTTACTACATTAATTAATAGCAAACTGATTTCGGTTTGGAAACTTATTTTTAATGCACAAATATTTCTTGATAGAATAAACATTTCTACAAAGTAATTATTCATCATATTAAATATTTTATGCATGCTTGGAATGCATTGAACGAAAAGTAACGAGAGGTAACTGACTATTTTTTATTTAACGAAAAGGTTTACGAAATATGCACTAATAGTATGCATAAATGTAAAAATGTGGATATACTTCTTGTGGCATCGCACTAGAAAAGATATGATCAGTAATCCCACTTGTATTCCCAATCATTCGCGTTTCAACACATATTATTATGTTACATTATAGGAAGTGCGACAACACTGTAAGAAATGCAAAAAACATTCTCTTTTTTTCTAATGTGAGTTATCCGAGACTAATACACAGACAGAATATGGATTGATCTCTTGATCAGGCACACCCTACTATTAAAATGTGTATTTTGCATTAGGAGAAAAATTCGATCAGAATAAATATGAAATGCAATTTCCTCCTTTGAAAAATTCTACAGAGTGATTCTAAAGCATGAAACAAACTTTAAAGGTAGGTCAGGTATACAGAAACAAGTCGTTTTTACAATAGAACATGGGGTCGCAAAAGCAAAGGGGGACCACTATGAGGGTCTTTTATTCAGTGAATTGAATAAAAGAAAAATGTTCACCAGAAAATATTCATAGCACAGGTTTAATGAAATACATATTCATAATAGCACAACAACATAGATGCATGAATAGCGCCACTACAAGTCCTACGCAGCATGATAGATACAATGCTAAGTAGGAAAATTTAGCTGTAGTATAAACAACAAACCTTTGGAGTAGTTAGAGTCGGTGTTCAAAGGATTTACCGCCCGAGGCTATACACGCTTCGCATGATGTTGGCCATGCAAGTGTGTTGTGCTATTGAAAATTTGTATTCCATTCAACCTGTGTTGCACACTTTATCTGGTGTATCCGTTTCTTCAACTTAATTCCCTGACAAAGAGCCCCCGGTAACTGTCCCTTTAGCGACCTCATGTTCTATTGTAAAAATGACTTGTTTCTGCCTGTCTGACCTACACTTTAAGTTTGACCCATGATTTTAATCACCCTGTTTAAATTGTATATATTTTTCGTTCTAAAACTGAATGGTCTATTGACAAAAGTCCTAAGTTAATCGGCTTGTATGCTGTTTTACGAGTTTAGACTTCCTTTTGTAAATTAACTTAACTTTTTAAGGTATTTTTTGAGCTGAAATGTCAGTTAATCTCTATCAGCATAATTAAAAAAGTTTTATTTTGTGCAGAAGAATAAGAGATTAATGAAATGTACTCCCCTTTTTTTTATTTGAAGACGCACTTTCAAAGCATGCATGGAATTACTTTTGGTGTTTCTGGTGAATGCAAACAGTTGAAACTAAATACATTGTAAGTAAATTCCTTAGAGGTATATATCCCAGGTAAAAAAAAATCTGCAGAAAATCTGCAGACAAAACTTTTTTTGAAGTTTTTTTAAAGATTTCTGCAGATTTTTTGAAGACAGAAAGAATCTGCATTTTTTCTTCAATTTAATCTGCATAAAATCTGCAAAAAATTTCTTATTTTATTTTTTTCTAAATATTCCGCAGATTTTTTGAAGACAGAAAGAATCTGTATTTTTTCTTCAATTTAATATGCATAAAATCTGCAAAAGAATTTCTTATTATATTTTTCTCTATATATTCTGCAGATTTTTTGAAGACAGAAAAAATCTACATTTTGTCTTCAATTTAATCTGGATAAAATCTGAAAAAAAAATTTTGTTATGTATTTTTCTCTTAATATTTGCAGATGTTTGTAAGACAGCAAAATATCTGCATTTTGTCTTCAATTCAATTTACAGTTATTTAGCAGATTTTCACATCATTAAACTTGACCAATAATCTGTTGATTTTTTTTGAGATTTGACTGCAATTTCATAATATCTGCATTTCTCTAAATACATATTTTGCACCATATTCTCTAATATTGCAGCTTTATTTTCGAAAGTATATAAAACAAAATTAGAATGTAATTATCATTATTGTTTAATTTTACTGCAGACAAGAGTTTCAAAAAATTTTCCAATCGAAAATTGTCTTAGGCACTAAATTTTTTAAATATGCCACTGAAAAAATGAATTCTAAATTAATCTTTAAAATAAATATTTGAGGTTTTACCATTTAAAATTTTCCCCCATAATTTAATTAATTTCCAATTAGTTTTCCAACTGTCTTTCTGACTAGCTATTTTCCTCCAAAAAGAAGGGAAAAGTGGAACTTGCGCCCTTTGGATGGAGAGAAGGCTTAACAGAAAGATAAAAGGTGAAAACGAATTTTTTGAAACAGAGAATCTAAATTATTGAACAAAAATATTACTAATCACATCTATTACTCATCTCTACGACTTTGAAACACGTATTCTGACCATGGTTGATTTTTACACCACTAAATGGCGCCACGAGAGCTACGGTGACGCTAAAACTCAAATAGATCATTTTACCCCCATCTCTTGTAGTCCGGCGTGGCCTTGTGGTTAGAGATCTTGCTTGTCAACTATATGAATGCTCGTTCGAGTCCCGGCCAGGGTGAGTTTGAAGTTTTGTCACAATCTGAATCGACATCGTACAAGTTCAATCACAAATTAGATTAATTACACTGGTGTAAAAAATTAAGAAAAATTTCGTAAAATGCGAGAAATTTGCAATTAATACGAAAACTATGCTTCGAAATCAGTTCTGGCGAATCATGCGACATTTAATCGAGTGTCATACACATTTTTCAGTGAAGATTCGGTCACGAGGGCAATTAGGGGGGCCACCAGAAAGGGATGAAGGCGAAAATGGAGTTTCACCCATCCTGTTTCACAGAAAGCTGATAACGAGATGCAACTTTTATCAATTGTTGTTTTTCATGTGCATAATATTTAAATGTATTTTCATAAACACAGCACAAATATTCGGGGAAATATAAAGTTTTCTTTAAAAATCCCAAATTTTTCTGCATGTGTTTTGCTTATAACATGCAGTGAGTAATTGCAAATTTCTCGCATTTTACGAAATTTTCCTTAATTTTTTACACCAGTGTAAGTTAATAATTAAGCCTTGACTGTAGAAAAATCTTCCGAAAATCCGAAGAAAAAATGTTCCAAATACCTGCAGATTTTTTTAGCTGGGATGTATTTTCATTTCTGCAGGATTTGAATTGTCATATTGCAGTGACTTACCCATGTATGAGAAACTATCTTAATATTAAATGAGAACTGTTAATTGATATCCTTGTGGTTTTAAAGGCACTTGCAACTGTATAAAAAGAACTGTTTTCACAACGCATAAATTAAAGCTTCTTAGAAATTTATAATCAGTAAAAATTAATTCGACACAGGAAAATATCAATAGAGGAGTGAATATGTTACCCTATTATCCATAATTGTCGACTCCTTTGTTCAATCTTGATTGGACTTTTGCAACTATGAATCACTTATACACTCTTGACACATTTCAAACATTATACAAATTGTAGAATAGCAAAATGTTATATTGTGTAATTCAAAATAATTAGCCGAATCATAAATGGATATAACTTCCTTGTAAACACTGACCGGAAGAAAAAAAATTAACAAAAAATAGAACTTGGTCGCACGCACAACATCCAACCGGTAGTTCATTTCACGTCAGACATTGTGAAACATGTTCGTAAAAATTGATACCAGTGGATTCTCTGTGTGTTCTTCAGTACCTACTTTTATTGTTACTGGACTTTAAAACGGACATGAAGAATCTAGGGCCATTGGAAATATTAATTTTAAATGCATAAAATGTGCAAATTGTGTAGTTCTACGCGTGACCATCTAAATCTTTTGCCATACCTTCTCGTATCTTCGTTTCATGGGGATGCGCCGAAGACTCCGTCTTAACACCTCATTTACCATCAGCAGATATGAATCGTCAATATCACTATCATGTGAAACATTCTAGTAGATAATTCTTCGCATGATAGAGAACTGAACTGCTTCTTGGATATTGTCCGTGACACCAAGGATAGTCAAGGAAGCCCTATTATCACAAGATGCTCTACAATATTCATACGATATCTTTACAATGTTGTGCGGCATTCAGAATATCGTAGGAATAACGTGGAGATATAGTAAAATATCTTGTGCTAACAGGGAGGTACACAAAGCGAATGCTACGGACATATTTCACAGTGTCTGGTGTAAAATAGACTGGTGCTTAGATATTGTCTGTGAGACCAAGGGAAGTCAAGGAAGTTGTACGCATAGAATGCATTGAAATTAAGGGTTACGAACATGTTTCACAATGTCTGGCGTAAAATAGACTGCCACTTGGATATTATATGTACGACCAAGGGAAGCGAAGGATGGTACCAGAGAGAATGCACTGAAACAAAGGGTTACGAACATATCTCGCAATGTTTGGCACAAAATAGACTGCCGCTTGGATGTTGTCAGCGCAACCAAGGATAGACCATAGAGCAATTATTACGTATGCAAACAAAGCTGTGATCTTCCTTCTGCGCTGTGTTTAAATTTTTCTCATTGCTTACTAGGAAGTTATAGTCATTTGTAATCGGGACAACCATTTTGAATTACCCTGTAGATTAAGTAGAAAAGGTTAACTCAACTGCCTGTTACAATTTACAACCCTTGATGCACTTTACAAAATTATACTCGCATGTTAATAGTTATGTATTTGATTGCTTTTGTAATAAAAATATTAATTTTGAATTCCATGGGCATTCACTAACTCTAGAATTTTTAATAGTTTGTATTGTAATTGGAATGAAAAGTTTTCAGCTTTTATCAAAAATCTTAATAGTATCCTGCCTTTTTTTAATACAGTAACTATTGAAAATTCTTATTCTGAGGAAAGAATTTTTCTATTGCATTTAGATTATTTAGGGATAAATACAGTTCAAAGGTAATTTCTGTTATTACTTAAATTATTTTAAGTTCAGAAAAATTAAGTCTAGTACAATACACGTATTCAGCGAGAATAATTAATTTCTCTGTGTGTGCTTAAAATTGATAACGAAGGAAAAATATCGAAACATCAATGATGCATTCAACTTATTTACTTTTAATAAATTTAGTTAGAACTACTTTATCTATTGTTTATTCATATTATCTGAACTACATTAAAATATCATTTAAATAATAAATAGTTTATGCTTATAAGAAACTTTTCTTTGTCATGCTTCTTCCCATTATCTTAACAACATTATGATATTATTATTATCATCTTTTTGAACAACTGATATTTCTAAATCTATCTTTACTGCGACTACGTACCATTCCTATAATGAAATATAATGTAATCAATTATTTTTCTTATTTTATTATTTAGATATATTATAGCAGACTTTTCTGGTACATTTTTTCATTGAAAAAAGGAGCTCCTCCTGACAGTTGGGATTGAACTATGAAACGATTTCAATTACTTGGTTCATACAATTAACCCAACCAAACAGTATATACTAATATAATACTTTACATATACACATTAAAAATAGTTTAATATTCTTGCATCTTAACCTCGTTTAGTTTGGTGTTCATTTAAAATATGTTCATTTTTTAAGAAAATAATATTTTTAATTATATTCTTTAAGGAAACACGATTTTTCGATAATCTTTCAACTTTTTTTTGCATTTATTAACGCTTAATCTAAACAATATAAAATAATGTCGATGAAATAATGATTCTTTAAATAAAGCTGTTTTCTAAAATGTATATGTGTCGAAGGTAGGTATATTCTTTCTTCGATGAAATTCCTCACTCAAGTTTTGTATTTTATGCAGTCTTGTAAAAATTTAGATAATTATGATCTATTTTTATATGACTTTGTTTAAATCTGAAAGCTTTCAATCACATCAACAGCATTATGTATTATAAGCTCCCAAAGGACAATTAAGTAAGTCTCTTTGACTTGAAATTTCTTTAATTCTAGGATGAACTAGAAACGGCTGTTTTTGTAAGATTCTTAGAGATATCATTTTAAAGAAATATCTAGTTTTATTACATGCGAAATATTGACATAAGTTTTACTTTGTTTCGTTTAGTTATATTTTAACGCCACACCTTGAAATAAAACGACGGTTATTTAGGAACGGACCTTGCAATTTTGAACCATGGTCAGATGACGAGGAGGATACCTGAGCCGGCACCCTCTTTCTAGACTTCCGCACCACACTAGTGGGATATAGATACCTCGACGTCAGATATAGATTGCACCAAGCCCACATATACGGTGGACTTTTGAAGTTTTGGTTAAATCGTACTTGGAATCTAAACCCCTTTGGACACAAATTCAATACTTTACGACCAGTCCACCGCGTCTAAGATGATTCTAACAATTCAATTTGATTTCGAAGGATTCAGGTAATATCACAAGATTATAACCGAAACCATACTATGAAATGTATTTATTATAATTATTTTTATTATTGATTACAGTAGAATTACCTTGTTTGCTTGATCGTAATCAGAGAACAATTAAATATACTTTTTTATAAAACAACTAATGAAATGCCTTTCAAACGGAAAACATTTAAGTACTTTTCTTCTGGTTAAAGAAACGCATTGTGAATGACTTGTAATGGATTCGCTGAAAATTTGCTGTTTCATAGTTTACATACGGACAATGATCATTTGGACTTAACATAAAAAAATCAAGAATACCTTAAAATTAACTTTCCTCGATGCCAAATTGCATACTTATACGCATTAAAGTAGTGAACTAAAATGAGTGATAAATTAAAAGCTCAGTGTTAAAGTGATTATATATTTTTAAAATATCATAAAAGATGCTTATAATTTTTTTCTGAAAGGAAATTGTCAATAAATTCTAAATTTATTGATGTTTTTTTCCCGAAACAAATATAGCAAATCAACTAACTTGGGATTCAGTCTCTTTAATGGTTTACTGGTAGTTTGAATTTTCATTTTCTTCTTCGTTTGTAATCTTAATTTACTGTTCTTGCAACAAAAATGTATAAAGGATATACAGATATTCAGAAAATGAATTAAACGTTTAAATAAACTTTTTTCTTTCAACATGGAAACTATTTACTGATTCATACTAGGTAACTTTAGACTCTAGACTGCGTGACATAACACTTTGCAAATAATATTACACCCAATAGACAAAAAGAGTGGAACAGATTATAAAAATAATTTAAACAGAGAAAAGCCTGTTTGGGATATTTTTATTGCAGAAGGTGCAACAAAATAAAATCTGCAATTAATGGATTGAGAGAAGTTTGCTTGAGAGTACATTTATTTTCAAAAACATTAAGTGAATTTCTATTTTTAAAAAAATGTGAGGAATTTTTTTAGTTCATCAGTGTTTTTAAAAGATATTCTGTTTAAATTTTAATTATTTTCAACTTCGAATTGTCCGGTAAAAGTATCATTTAACATTTTACAATTCGAAAATGAGATTTCAGGTCAGCTTATTTAATTTTTATTTCCTGTCAATACAATTCGTCCTAAGATTATCACCATAAGACTTTTTACGTTATCTGTTCTGTGAGATTTTAATTAAGAAATCATCTGACATGCAATTAAACAATAAAATTTCAACTTATACTTCTTAAATGCTCCTAACAAAAATATTTCTGGCAAAAATGTATACCATACCAATAAAGTATATGTAAATTTTTATTAAATTTCGTATGGTTTTTTGCATTACTTTCTGTTTCTTGCGTTATTGGTAAAATTATTGGGTAAATTTATCAGTAAATACATCATTTAGGATTTTACATTTAATATGTTTAGAATAAATTTTAAATCATTCCTCGTGAAAGAAAACTTGATATAGGAATTGATAAACTTGATACACATACACAATACGGTTTTGTGTTTAATTTCTTTATAAAGTGAAGGGAATCGAGTATGCATTTTGGACCTCTTCCCCTTGGACTCGTCGAAATTTTCTTACAGATCTATAATTTGGGTTCAAAAGCACACACCAAGTGTCATCCGTCGAGCTTGTTGTGTTTTTGAGTTATCCATCAGACAAACAGAATTTCAACAGTAGTTTTTATCGGGTCTCAGGAAGATCTAAATCTTGGAGACTCGTTCAATCTCGTGATTGAATTTTTTTGCTGCTACAATACTTCGTATATGAAAAAAGTAAGAAAGGATAAACAGTTTTCCCTATAATTGAGCAATTTTTTGCTTACGACTCACCATTTTCCATTCGAAAACATTATGAGTTAGTTTAAATAAATACATTTGGTTTTTGTGTGCTTCTGATTTTTAAAAGGTTTGATTTTCGTTTTCTTATTCCACTGTTCGGTGGTAGCTTTCTTTAGAGATACTAGCAAACTATAAGCATCTGGCATCGATAATCTCATTCACAAATTTGAATTATTGCTTAACTCTCACTGCTAAACTATCGCAGAATTAATTTTGCTAATAAGAGTTTGATTCCGCAGGACTACTTTGCGTATCGGATAATGACACAGTTAATGAGAATTTTGGAGATTGCATACAATTATATTTATAATAAATTCATGATATTTTCAATAGTTCGCCATTAATTACACTACAAATCTAGAAATTTGGATGGATACGTAAGGATCGGTCTTTTCTTTCCTCTCACGATACTAATTCTTTTTCCTTTTCTCTTCTTGAAAATAGGCTAAATGACATTGAGTAGATGACCATTTTATTTCCAGACGTTCCTACGTGCTTGGTTGATTTTTTGTAACATTCCTGGATAGTAGTTGATCATTTTGGTCAATGGGATTAGTTGAAATCAACGCTGAATTGTAATTTAATATTGATAATCATTGTGATATTCATTTTAATATTAAAATATAATTATTTCATTTATATATGTAAAAAAGGTTTTATAAATTAAGCTAAATTGCATGAGAGATTTTTGTTTATGGTGAAGAAAAATAAATTTTATTTGTTGTATAAAATACTGTCATTTTATCAATTCCTGTGCAGATGAAATTGCTACACAGTAAACATGTAGAAGGTTTGCATTACAGACTTTATGTATGCCGTGCAAAAAAGTAGTACATCTTGAATATCCGTGGTGCTTGCTTTCAAAAGTTAAAAGTATTACTTCTTAAAGAATGCATATGTTACCGTTAAAGTATGAAATCGGTTATTCTATAGAATATCTAGATATTCTATAGAATAACTCATCAAGTAAGTTAAAGTGTAAAATAAGTTTTTATTTTACACTTTAAGTTATTCTATAGAATAATGGTTCACACATCGTTAAAGTGTGAAATAACCGATAAAATTCGTCTCGCTTGTTAGTCAAATTGTGTATTTGTGTTTGCGGCATCTGAAAGGGGCACCGGGCAATTTTTTTTAAATTTTAAAACACATCCTATGGCTTCGCTAGCAGCGGGAGCCGGAACCTAGTAGCTTCACTAACTCATTGAATGTAAAAAATCTGCGTTTATAGTGGAATTTGGTATTATAGTGATTTTAGTCATTTCTTAACCTGTTATGGCTGGTTTGCAATCAGTGTGTAATTTATACAACAACGGATTTGTTTAATGTCAAAAAACAGCAGTTAAAGTGTGAAATAAACAATTTAATGTCAAATTGTTTATTTTAAACTTTAACAGTCCATCATTAGTTATTCTATAGAATACCTAGTTATTTCATAGAATAACTAGGTAAAGTGTGAAATAATTAATCTATTATACACTTTAAATGACTTGATCAGATATTCTATAGAATAACTAGATATTTTTTAGAATAACTGAATTATACACTTAAACGGTGACATATATTTCAAATAAATACAGCAAATATCTATTACACAGTAAAGCTTTGAAATCGGGACATTCACTTTTACTGAGAATGAATATCGAAAAGAGTTCTTATGAAGATATTCTGGATTATTTGAAGAAGTTAGAATGCAGATCGAAAGATGCGCCAGATTTCTTCCTTTTGCACAGACTCATTAGATATTTTCATTTGCGTTGGGCATGGCATAGAAAAGACCTTTCCTAGCAATTTTTTATACCCAAGAAGCATTTTGACATTGCTATTGAGAGTAAATAACGGGATTGGAAAATCACTAGTTCTAGTTTCACCTCTCTATCTAAATAATAGTACCAAGTGAGTTGTTGGTGACTAGTGACAAGAATATGAAGGATACTTCAATAAAAAGAAATAGCTGTTCTTATTTTATTAGAAATACTTTTAATATAATATGAGTATCGTGATATGGATATTAGAACCATTAAGTGTAATGAGATAAAAGTATTTTGTTAAAAAGTGATGTCGCAGTTTATAAGTTGGAAGATAAGGTAAATTGCGAATTGGAGTGGAAAAAAAATACCTTCTATTAATTATAAAAACAAATATTGTTAATTCAAATATTGTTAATATAATTAATTATTATCGGCGAGCATAGCGATAGTGAGTTTACATCCGATTTTTTAAAAATCCCCTTTTAAACTTGGCATAAACGTTGAAAAATAATTCTTATCGACTGTAAGCAAAATAAGAACCTTCTTTATAAGCATAGCCAAATCTGACTTTTGCACCATAAAATCTGAACTAACTGAATGGAAATGAACTGCGAAAAAAGTGAAAAAAAAAGTTTTTTTCATCGTACATTTTATTGTGTATTATCTCTTACTTTAAAAGAAACAGTCATCTATTCTTATTACTGACAGAAATACTTTTACTAAAATCTATTCTTTATCTATACTTATAGAAGGCAATGTTTGTGTGTGCCTGCGTGCGATGTCCAGGCGAATCTATCACACTTACAACCTTGAAATTTGGCACACAGGTAGTCTTAAAGGTGACTCAATGCACCTCGAAGCCGGAATTCTAAAATTTAATCTAGAATTTTTTTTATTTAATGTTTTGTGTTGTTCTGGTTGATTTTTCGCACTAATTTCTGAATAGAATGGTTTTGAAAAGAGCACACGATTTCCGTTGTAATGAAGTTACTTTCGAATTTCTAACGTAATTTACTGAATTTTGGGGTTTTTTAAAAAATAGTCACTTTTCAAAAATAAAATTTTCCGGAATTCTTAAAACTCTTCCATCCAATGTTCTAATAAAGATATCATTTTCAAAATTTTTTTGGTAGTAAATCAATTATGTTTCTCTGATTTAAAACAAGAACGGTTAAAATATTTTATTTATCCGAACTTAAATTAATTTATTTCTTGATGGAATCAGAGAATTTTTCTCGAATGCCGATAGTGAAGAAGCGCGCCGTTTCGCCCGGTTTCTCCATGGCTACGCCATCTGGCGGGAAAAAAACAGCCGTGATTTATTCCCTTCCTTCTCTGGACGCAGTCGTACAGCAAGCAATACCAGAACGTTCTGACTTGAAATAGTGAAATTATGAAATGCCAATGCTGAAATAAAGCCAATTTTATAGATATATATATTTTTATTTTGGATTAAAAATAAATATTGTACCTCAAAAGCATGGTTATAATAAAGATGTGAAAGTATGTTTTTTTTTAAGTTAAATTCATTTCGTTAGAAAAAAAACACAAAATAATATCAAAGTAAAATTATGACGATGATATGCCATTATCGCGAAGAAAATAAATGGGAAAATCAATAATGTGTATCTTTTGTTTTGATTTTGTTTTCAAAACTTTTTGGTGTCATTGTGGGCGTTTCTTTCTTTCTTTCTTTTTTTTTCATTTTGTTGAAGTCCTGATTCCACGGGCAACGCCGTGCGCGTACCGCTAGTCTTTTTATAAAAGGCAAAGTTTGTGTGTGTGTGTGCCTGCGTGCGATGTCCAGACGAATCTATCACACTTACAGCTTTGAAATTTGGCACACAGGTAGTCTTAATGGTGACTCAATGCACCTGGATGCCGGAATTTTAAAATTCAGTCTAGAAAATTTTTTATTTAATGTTTTGTGTTGTTTTGGGTAATTTTTGGGACGTTTACGGCTGTAATATCTTTTATAATGATAGTTGAAAAACAATCAATGCACCATCCGATAGAACAAACAATTTTAGTTCTAATGAAGTTTGTTTTAAATTTCTACCGTAATTTACTGAATTTTGAGAAATTTTTAAATAATAGTCATTTTTATGGTAATTTTTTATAAGGATTTTTTCAAATTCTTGAATCTGACGTTCTAACAACTCTATAATTTTCATTTTTTTTCTGCCTATAACTGGAACGATTCTCTCGGATTCAAAACAAGAACGGTTAAAATATCTTATTCCGTTTTTGTTAAATTAAGTTTTCCCTATCAGTTCAAACAGTTTTTTTGCTAGCGAGATTTCACAGCGAGAATTTTTTCCGGACGATCCCAGAATGCATTGTTGCAATTTCATTGGCTGGTGGTGACCTTTCTCGCAGGAGGTGACGTAATATGCTTTCTACAATCCGATTTCTTTCGGTGACGTCATTACATTCGCGTCATTGTCGAAAATCAATAATGTGTATCTTTTGTTTTGATTTTGTTTTAAAAACTTTTTCGTGTCATTGCGGGCATTTTTTTTCCATTTTGTTGAAGTCCTGATTCCACGGGCAACGCCGTGCGCGTACTGCTAGTATAATACTATAATTGTGATATCGATATTAGAACCAAGTATAATAATGACATAAAAATGCTTTGTGATAAATGTGATGACACAGAATACTCAAATATGCCTTGTACCCGTATAAAATTCTAGCTAAATACTAATTAGAAAATTCTAATTAGCTTAAATACTTAAAATAAATACGAAAAAAGGGGAGAAAGTTTTATTTTTCAAAGTCTTCTTTGTGCGACACAAAGCAGTTTTATCACCTAAATAAACACAAAATTAAATATCTATTTACTCTAAATAAATTAAATCTATCCTGAAAGCATGTTTTAACCCGTCTCATCCGTAAGTATTTACGGATATTTCAAAAAATCTTTGTTTCCAATAAGATTAAAATGTTAATGAAATAAATAAGTGATATGTCAAATGAAACGTAGAACAAGATAAATTAGAATATTATTCTTTATTATATTATATTATTTCTTTTAGATCCCTCTTTTTATCTAATTCTAGTTATTCCATATTTTTCTTCAGCAGTTTCCAGTCTGCTTTTCCCTTTTCCTGTGGTTTCAGAAACAAATTCTAATTAAAAATTTCATCATAGATGTTGAATCCATAGATATAAGCTTACTTCTTGATATATTAACTCAGCTACAATTATAATTTTCTTTTTTAAAATTTTGTTATTAAGTTTCTGAGAACATATTTGGATATCTGTTCTAAATTCACTCATTTTTCGAATATTGTTGTCCAATTTTTCATATCGTTTGGCTTTTCATGATTGAGAATATAATTTTCTAACTCATGCTGGATTAATTTTCCTCTTCTTTTTTCTATACCTTGATATTTCTAATTACTTTCAAACGAAACTGAGCAAGATAAAATTTGCATAGATTATTTAAAAGTGGTATTAAGCATTGATGTTCCTCTAAATTAGATTTTCCATAATCTGTTTATTATTCTAGTAGTTAGTTTTGATATTCATACTAATTAACTTTACTCAATTAGTTGAAGCATAAACTTCAAACTTAAGCATTAATTCAGCTATAATGGTATGCGTGACGGTAATAGTTTTTATAATTTATAATCTTAATGGGTTCGTTACTTTGGTAAAGTATTAGCAATTATTTTTCAAAATGGTTAACTTCTTGTATGTATACATTAATAACTAATTTCTGCTCATATTTTACTACAGTATTACTAAAAATGAAGATTTAAAGGATGAGCGTAGCATTATAAACTAATTAAGATTCTGAAGCACTTGAATTATTTAGTGTTACAATTTCTATACATAACACGTGGAATGTGGTATATAACTTTTTTATGTAACATTTTTAATTACTGTTTCTCCATTGTTCCACTTTATTTTTGCTACACTATTGAAGACTAATAAAACACTTCATTTTAGACACATAAAAGATTTTATAAAAGCTTTAGACATATAAAAGATCTTAAAAAAGCTTTAGACATATAAAAGACTTCTTATAAAATACATTCTTATTTCTTAATTCTTATAAAAGACATTCTTATTAATAACAAGAGAAGAGCATCATGTGACCGACTACCCAGAGCAAGTTTCATCCAGTTCAAATACGTACGGCACATGCGCATTGCTTGTGATTATAGGCATTCATAGCTACGCTTCGCCAAATTGTGGGTGCTCCATTGGAATAAGGGGTCGATTCACCTGTCTGTTCTAGTGCAAAATTACCAGTCAACATTCCAGTACTTCCACAACCAGTTTATTTTTCTGATCTCTCCCCATGTGACTTTTTCTTCGGATGAAGAATTTGCTTAAGTGGCAATGACTCCCAAGTTCCGAAGAAGTACAACGGCAAAGTTAAAGATAACGTTTCTAAAGCTAAACTGCGTAGGTAACAGTAATAAAAAAATCTATTTTTTTGGATCTTATTGATAAAAAGAAAGAAAGAATGAGTTAAGTGATTAAAGAAACATCGCATGCATACAATATTAATAAACACTAAATAAGCAGAAATGTGTTTTTATTGTTATTAAAATGTAACATATATCATGCAAAAATTGTAAATAGAAATAATTGAAATGACAAATAAACATATTAACAGATTTTACGTATTTACAAAATTTTTAAAATTAAATAAAAATTGCTATTGTTTCCAACAACTTTTTACATTTTCTGAGAGAGATTATGTGAGCTGAACCGTCTGTATTTAAAAGAAGATATGTTAATGAAATACAATGCACTGGAATACATTTTTACTTCGCTTTGACATTCTTTTTTCCTCAGATGGTGCGAAAATACAATACCAATGATATTTCTGTAAGGCACAGTTTACATCAAAAGTTTATGCAGTATCTTTTATACATTCTTATATAACAATGAAGTAAAAATGATTTCATTATAAATTAAATATATACTCAATAAGCATTTTAATGCCAAATAAAGAATGCCGTTTCAGTTTTGAAATTTGTGAATGACCCCTTTAATTCACCGTTAATACATGCTTCACAACAAATCATAAAATTTAACTTAAAATCACTCACACTTTTTTTTATCCTTTTGTACCTTCAAAATGAACAAAAAAATATGCCACTGATTGAGGTTTAATATTAATAATTTTCACTGTTGTTTTACCATTTTTAGCAAAATCATAAACATATGCAGATATTTTATAGATAAACAGGAAAAAATTATTCTTATAAGAATTTTCCTATTGAAGAAATAATTTGAAACCAAAATTGGTGTTCTTTATTTGACTCATTCAGTAGTGTAAACAAATTCTTTATAGTGTAAACAAATTTTCATCCCTTTATTGTTTGAATTAAAAAATTCTGAAATGTCAGTAGAAAATTATTAACTGCATAAACATAAAATTGTTTATAGGTAAAAAATATCAGAGGCTATGTTAATAATTAATTGCACATCGACTGAAAGAACATTCCAGAAACAAGCCTCCAGTGTCATTCTTTTTCATCCAACTACTAAATTTTTAAGTAAAAATAACTTTTAATGAAGGAAATCAGAAAGTCAGAAAACAGCAAAATAATAAAACACTGTTTGCTTAGTTATTTTTTAGAATAATTATCAAAAACATTTTTTTTTTGATTTTTTTATTTTTAAGATATCACTCCAGATGTTCTGAAGGATAATTATTATTCTGTTTATCTTAAATTATTGCACAAGAAACGTGTGTGAGTAACCTTCTCTATTTTAAATAAAGAGGACTTTACCCATATTTGTTATTGAAACATTTACCTACGGAGTTGAACTATATTGTTTTTCATGAATTTTCTCTTCGTAATCGACGATGTTTGTTGTATCAGTTTTAGTAAAGATAAAATTGCACACAAATTAAATGAAGAATCTCCAATGATACGTTGTTTACCTTAATATCACAAGAGTTTTCTATTAAGACTCATTAACATATGAATGTCTTTTAATTAAAATATATGCTCTACATACACATTTTTTTTAATTCTTTCACACTAAAATTTAGACACATTTATTACATAATATTCAACCATTTTTCTTGAACAGTTTTGAATAGAATGTATGAAGACATTTTTTTGTTTTCAGTAGAGTGGCGAGTTTAATACTTCATTATTTTTTTCTTTGCTTCCCTAACTAGGTATAATGAATTATTTAAGATTTCGTCTAGAAAATATAAAATTATTTCAATTAGTTACATATAGTTATTATATTGATTAATAGTAGTTCTATTTGAAAATTATCCCTCATTAGCTTAAATATCGGACATTTATCTAACTAAACGAAACTCATATTTTGGTTTCAAACTGATTTTAAAATATAGACAATTTATTAATATCTCTTGCCACTATAAAATATTTAACAAACAGATAATCCAAATTGTTAAACGTTCTATTCCAGTTTGGAATTAATTGACTACAGAAGTTAGCACGAGATGCTGGTTGACTCAAATCTGGAAAATCGTAAATACAATACTTTACACTTATATAATTACATGTAAACAACGTCAAGCCAGGTTCAAGGAGTTAGAGTTATGCTTGAAGGAAAGCTTTCATCTTGATTATAATTTGTCCAAAATCTAAATGTAACATATAGACACATATAATCACAGATATCAAATTGGTATAAAGAGGCGTTTGATTCCTTATAGTATAAAAAGAGAGGTGTCGAGTGGTAGTGGTGGTTAGTGAAGTGTGTTTTGACCATTCTAATGAATCTAAATAGATTATTTGGACAGTCATTTGAGCTGGCAAAGACCAAGCAATGAGTCATAACACCATCTTGGTACAACCCCGACCAAACACCCAGAAGTCTTAACAACTTATATAAAAATAGATTATGAATGTCACGAATTCATTTTGTGGCTTGATACAACTGACCATTGCAAATACAGTATATTCTGGTATAACGGGAATTCGTGTAAAGCGACGAAAAAATTGCGAGTAGTTCTCATGCAGCTCGATAAAAAGTTTTGTATAACGCACAAGATAAATTAAACTTTTAACATATTTTCTTAAAAAATTTGTATAGAAAAGCAAATGTACACACTTACTAGTTGTATATATATAAAAAATGAAGCTGACTGTTTTAAAAGAGTAGCATCTCATTAGCAATATGCACAGTTATAATTTAGAGACATGTTTGAATTTGAATAAATTCGGACGTTAATATATATCCCATATAATACGATTTCCTATTACGCTGAACTATCCCCCGAGTTGTATGAGAATCCGCTGTAATTTGATAGGGAGTCCTTCCTAAGTGGCTCCGATTGTAGTTTGTTAATTGGTTTATTCTTCTTATTATTTTTATGGTTTTGTTTTGTAATTAATTGTATTTATTTTAAGTATTTTCTTTTAGTTGTCTATGCAAATATATAGAAATTTTTTCCTTTATTGTATAAATATTTAAGAAATTTTTACTCCAGATTGTGGAGTTTCCCTTTTATGTGGCCCCACAGTATTGTTTCCCCCGTTTGTTTTAATAAAATTCCCCGCCGTCCTCTGTCGGCTCTAAACCCAACGGGTGAGCTGGGCGGAGTGGGTTGTGCAGATGGAAGCTCCCAACAATGAAACAAATGGATCAAAAATTCGTAGCATTCAGGTTTTGGGGAACTCCATGCTGAAACCTGAAAGAACTTTACACAGAATCTCTAGGATTAAGTATTGCTCAAAATTTTAGTTTAGTTTAGTTTAGTTTAGTTAACACCCCATTCCGAAGCAGCACGAGAGCTACTTTGGGATGGAGTTCGTAATTTTGAACTGCGATCAGATAATGAGGACGACATGACGTGACATGACATGACGCCACCCCACACCCCTGGTGCCTATAACTTCATGGGTTATCTACCTATTTGGATGAATGCAGGGTGGATGAGTACAACTACTTCCACCACAGAGCTCTGAGATCCCACGCGAATGCCATACCCCGAACAATTTTAAATCCTTCCCTCCCCCGTGATTTAAACTTATGACAAAACCATAAAAGTTACACTGGAACAATTACAGATTCATAACAAATAAAAGCCTTGTCTTGGCAATGAGCTAGCCTCCCCTCTCCAAACTTCCGCACCACACCAGCGCCCGTCCATCCCTGTGGAAATCCTGTGAGTGAGTCGGTGGACGAAGGTTGTGGGCGCTAAGGATGTTTGACACCCTACGTATGATTTAAAGTGCAACAGGCCCACACACACGATGGATTTTCAGTGAAATCAAATTTCGAGCCTAGAACACTTCGGCCTGAAGCCGAGACCTTACCACCAGGCTACCACGGCCTGAGTCTCTTGACAGAAACTTCAAATGGGTGTTAAGACAATACAGGATGTATTGCCACGTCAGCTTCTCAGAAACTGAAAATAAATAAAAGATACTTTCTGTATATGATTATGAGGTCAGCAAAGCTTTTAAAGGAGGTTATTTTTACGACTGGTATTGATTTTACGGGATGGTGTACTTGATTGAAAACTGAACCTTTTGGTGTTTAGAGTTTGTCTGGAGATCAACCAGAAAAACTGGATCTACACCCGCCTTGCCGAAGCATCTGGGTTATCTGAATGACAGCCGCTTATTCGGCAAGCCATTCATCCGTATACTCGCGAGACAAACGAGTCTAGTCACTTCGACTTCACAAAAATGAAACAAACCAATTTTATGATTTGTATAAAAAAATTTAAAGTTTCGACAGCATTGAAATCTTAACTTAACCTTTAATCTTAACAGCAAGAAAAGGAACGCAGCTTAAAGTCATTAACTAAGAGTCCTAAAATTTCAAGGAAACATCACGTGTAAAATATTTTGTTTTAATATCAAATAAGACACAAGCATACAAATGAAATATTCATAAGTAACAGATACTCTGTTCATCAATTTAAATAAGATTCATTTTGACATAAATTGAAACTCATTTTGACTTCATAAACTCGCAATCGTCATCCATTTATATAAAATAATTCATCGTTTGACGTCCTAACAACAGTTCCCACCCTTGAAAGGTTTGTAACACATAAAAGCGTAATTAATTTTCTATCGGGTCTTGCTCCTAAAACAATTTTGCTTTAAAACTTAGCTGCATTTTCGAGGCTACCAATTTCATCATTTATTATTTTTTTTCTTTTATAAATGGATGTCGCTATGTTTGTTTCTCTCATTACAAGAATGTCTTGCCTTATACATTCTATGCCACACATTTCCTCGCACCGTTGATATTCAAAGATAGGTTTTAAAAGAAATAAATAGTTGAGCTTTTTTGAATAATATTTAAATTTGCAACCATGTCTTGTTGATGTTGTTGCATAACAAATGAAGTAATAAAACGATTCACAAGTCTATGCCCTGTCCTTTCCATATGTTGCAATCATAAATTATTTTGTCAACGGCGTACATCTTGAAACTATCGAATTATGCGCATACCAACGAGAATCATAAAACACAGAACTGTAAGACGATAAATTGTGAGAACCATAGAACACAGAAAAAAGACGAACATATGCGAATTCTTTAAAATCAAGTGACTTAAATTGATCGTTTAATTTGTTAGCAGAAATGAAGTATCATTTCTGCCAGTCTGAGTATGTTTTGCTTTTCCCTTTAAAAATGGTTTTGAGGCATGATACTATAACAGTATGTAAATAAAGTGTTGGAGGTAGCATCGGATTTTCTCATTCCAAATATATATTGTTTTAAATTTTTATGCTACGAGAATTAAAATACTTGTTTTTATGAATTACAATATTTTTATACATTATATTTAATGAAAAGAAGTCTTACTTTGAATACAAGTGATGGAAGAAATAACAAAATTCCGTTTCTACACTCTTTTATTTGTAATCGATTTTATCGATTTAAAAAGATGGAATTTTGTAATCGATTTTTTGCTCATTACCTGATGAATTAGGGTTCTGTTATTTTGTGCTGCTGTGTGTTGCTGATGATAAAACAACATTTTCAGAACTTAATTATCGGTTAATTTGTTAATTTTGATTCCATAAGATATTTTATAAAATTTGATTACAAGATTCCATAATATTTTTGTAAATGAATGATGAAGTATATGAAAAGCTAAAAAGTAGAAAATAAAAAAATAAAAGAACTCTCTTCTATTAGTGTATTAAAAAGTAGAAAATAATATTTTTTTATAAAAATATATTGGTTAAAGCAAAATTGTAGAAACTTGAAGAACCCCAAAAATATTATAATGAAATTAAGCCAGAATAAATAATATCATAAGTAAGAAACTTTCAGAATATTCATTAAAAATCAAAAATTTATTATTAATGCAATTAAATTCTAAGTAACTTAGAATATCCAATCAGCATTTGAGACTTTTAAAATTTTGTTTCAATCTCCGTATTTTTCAAGAAATTATTATGTTTTACTTTTTAGTACATTAAAGAAGCGTGTATTTTAAAACATTTTTGCTTTTATGATTTTGAATCAGTGAATTTTTTGCATTATATATACAGTCAAACTTCGATTAACCGTCATCGTCCGGATCAGGACTGTAACGGATAAGCGAATAGACGGATAACAGAAATCTCTTAATACATATGTACAGTAACGTGATTTGACTGTTAGCTTGGGACGAAAATGAAAATAAAATTCTATAAATGTGAATAATACAAACAAGTTGTATCTAATTTTATAAAAGGATTGATATAAACTTCAATCTAAGAGTAGTGATGCACAGAAATGTATTGTAATGTTATAAACCGACATTACTTTTTACTTTTTAGATGGCGACATATAACAGAAACTGATTGTTAAACGAGTGACGTTTAATCGAAGTTTTACTGCGCTAAAACTTTGCTACAAGAAGTTATTGTTCCTGAATTCCGAGGACTAATGAAAAGACGTTCTATTTCGAATTCTAACGACGGAAGAAACAAAAAAAAACTTATTTTTGGGGATCTGGTTAGCTGTGTTGTCTAGCTCTGCTATAAGAAAATTTTGAATCTTTTCTATTTATTATACAAATTTCCTTTCATGTTGCCAGAACTATTTTAGTTTAGTTTTTAACGAACGAAGGATTTCGATAGCAAAAAGGAAACTAGGGTTTTCAAGAATCGTTTGAAATTTGGCAACCTCTCAACTATCGAAAAAATTCCTTGCTCTTTGTGAGATAAATACATTCCAAAACTTAGAAAAATCTGCACATCTTTTAACGACGGTGCGGAGATGTTTTGGAATTTAAATGCGCATGCTCAGTATTTTCTAAAAAAAGTACATGTAAAATATTTGGAATGCCACAGCATCTAACATCTGAAAAAGGAATTTGTATGAGAAAGAAAAGTAAACATCTTCTTAAATCAAGCAAATGCCTGTTTTATCTTGGTAACAAACATTACTGTATATGGTAATAATTGTATATTAGTTTATGAATTCCACTTTTCAAGCACAAAAATAAAAAAAATATATGTGTGTTTAAATTAATGCTTATGATACATTTTAATATTAAAGTAAAAAATTATTTTGAAATTGGATGATTGGTAAGCCATAGAACATTCATTACGAGCAATAGTAGAATAATATTTTTAACAGCTTGTAAGCATAGCCACATAAATTGAATCGTTTCTATCGTTCCAGATAACAAAAAAGAAACAACATTCAAAGATATTAAATGAATTTATTGTTGACAGTTTAATTTTACTTTTTATGCCTCCGGTTATGAGTAACCTGTTCATCCAGATGATCCATATATGAAACATCTTCTCATAGAGTTTTCGAGATAAGAAAAGTCCAAAGTTTGCAGATACGAGGAGCTGAAATTATTCTCATTGCATAGCGCTCTTTTCTAAAATACCACTTTCATGACTATAGCAGCTGCCGTTCTGGATTGAAGGTGGAGGGGGGGGGCACGGACTTTAGTGGGCGCCTAGTAGAGAAGGGAACAAATTGTCAAATACAATCACTAGTCAATTTTTGTTCTCATATAGGGGGAATACGAGAACATTGATACACTTCTTTCGGAAAGCTGAATAATAATTTTACCAACGGAAATAAAGAGAACTAACAAACTATATTTATACATTTGGTAATCTATTATAGGATTTCAGTCGAGGTTTGGTCCTTAATTAAATACTTATTATACTTTTTCCTAAAATTGGTTTTTTGTCAATCTGCCAAATACCAGAGGGACATAGATACACACGGAAATATAGAAAATAATGATGATTAATAGGTGTGAGATTAAAAAAATTGTTTGTAAATCAAGAAACTTTGCATTCAAAATCAATGATTAAAAGTTTAATAAAGTAACGAACTTTTATATTAATCAAAATTTAACATTTTTAATGAGACTGTGGAAAAATGAAGCAATACTGCCTCAGAAAATAATTTATTTCTACAAATAATAAAGGATAATGTGTATGTGTGGGTTTAAAAATACTTTGGAAGCAGGAAATTTGCACCTCGAAGCCATTTTTGAAAATTTTAATTAATTAAAAATTAAGGGAAATTTTCGCTTTCTTCCTTGATGACTTACGAAAATAATACAGCACAAAAATAATTTTCACACCATATGGAAATGCAAAAAATTATCTTTTCGATTATATTAATTAAGTTTCCGTGCAATTTTTTTCTCTAATTTTTATAAATTTGTAAAAAATATTTTTAACTTAATTCACATCAATACATATGCAATGAAATTCAAACTGTTTTCATTGTATAACAAATACTTAATTGCGTATTTCTCTTAGATAGTTCATTTTTACGCTTTTTTCTATTTCTGATGATGATCTTGCAAAGTATTTGCTGTTGAGGCACATTGATACACACAGAAGACGCTTATCAATGTGCCCCGGAGTCGATTGTATCAATCTCCCCCAAAAGCCTTTTTCACTTAAAACAAGAGGTCACTTAAAAACAATGCTAAACATCCTTAAAAATTAATATAATTGAGAAAAATAAATGTTTTTTGCTACCTTTTTCCCTGGCAGGAAAACGCAAACGGTTAATGAAATTATACAACACATACTTAGAGTAAAATTTACTTAGACGAGAAGATTAGCGGTTTGATTCATTTGTAAATTAACTTTTGACTTAACATGGCCGAAAAATATACCGTGAGCTAAGGGTTACAGTGGCATATATATGAGGGGGTGTGAACATCTTGAGCCATTCCAATCATTAAAATGTATAAACTGTATAAATATTGCCGCTTATCAATCTACCCAGTTCCCCATATATACTAAAGGAAGTTTATCTAATACTATTCCATAATGAAAAATATTCTTGCATCAATCCTAATTTACAGAATGGTATATGTATGCATCACTTACACTTTTGACTTCTTGAAATTAACAATTTTGAATAATTTATAAATTAGTATATAAAATAATTTACTATTCACATTTTCGACTAGAAGTAAGAACAAGATTTAAATAAAAAGACTTTGGCCAAATGATTACAGTTTCTAATTAATAAATTTTTATTAAATATTTATATTTTAAATTAATAATTAAATTATTTTTGCTTCATTTCTTACACTTATTTATACCAATTTGCATCACAGAGAATAAGTATAAAATTCGTGCAGTGCAGGATCAATTCAATTACATATTATCAAAATTTGTTTAATGACCTTAGTGCCACATTTATTCTGTTATTTCAGTTCTTCACTAAATTAAAAAGATTTAATAAATTTCATAAAAGCAGTTTTTAAAAACACACTTTTAATAGTGCATTAAATAGTAGAATTTTTTATTTAAAATATTTTCTACTTTTAGTCTTTAATTCTTAATTCATTATTAAAATATTATAATATCTTGAAATTAATTTTTACTCAAAATCGGTACCAGGTGGCACCACTGAATGAAATCAAAATTTTATTTAATTAATTGATAAACAAGTTTTGGAAATACCAAAATAATGTATTATATCGATAATACATTAAGTAAATAAAATTTAAGAACTCGAGCACATTTGAAAGTGAGTGAAACATCGTTTACAAAATTCCATCTGAAGTTAAATAAAAGAGTATAAGAATTGTGCAGTATAGAGTTAGCTCAATTGAGTATTTTGAAAGCTTGTTTAGTTACCTTACCCTATTAACACAAGATATTATATGGTATATCTACGATGTTGTTCGATATTCTGAATGCCGTACAATGTCGTGAAGATATCGCAGCAATGTTTTACAGCATTTTGTGCTATTAGGGTAGTGTCACATTTATTTTCGTATTTCCGTTGTTCACTGAATTAAAAGGAGTTATTAAAGGCATTTTAGTTCTGACCGGAACTCAACTTATAGGACCAATCTGACTCTTTCAATAAATTACTGAATATTTCGCCACATCTTTAGATGAGTAGGCATGTTGCATACTTAGTAAGTGTAAATTAGTCAATTGAAAAAAATCTTGCACCATCAATTAAGAAATTAGTTTGTAATCAAAAAGGGTGCTAATATTCAAATCCAGCCTATTCATTTCGACATTCCAAGACAATAAAACGGGGTAACATGTTTTAATTCCTTCCTACGAAAATAAGATTGTTACCACCAAACACAATTATAGCAAGGAGCACTTTAGCTAATATAATTTTTATGGTCTGTAAAGAAACTTAAAATATGCTTAAAAAATACTTGGAGTAAGGAAATGTTTAAAGATTGCATCTTTAAAATTATACGAAAAATTTAAAGTAAAAAATCATATTGAAAGTGAAATTAATCTTAAATTATGAAGTAATTGAATTTGTAGCATAAAAAGAAAAGAAAATCGAAAGGCAATTCTTCTCCGTTGAATCTAGAAATTAAAGCAATGAATCATTATTAACAAGCTTTTCACTATTGATGGAAAAATAATTTTAAACATACTCAACCGTAAATAAATATTCAAATTATATTTACATGATGGTCCTCTTATCAATTATTCCTGTAGGGAAACATTTCTTCTGGCAAAGTAAAAAATTATGAAAGAAAGATTTTGATAAAATTCTAAATCAATAATTGAAATAAAATGAAAAAAATAAATAGTATTTTTCCGTATTGTTCTGGATAGCTCTTATAATTAATTTACATTCTATAATTTATTATTTAACATCACATTTGGGATATTGGTAGGCTTCGATTGCAGCACCCATTCTACCCTTATATAAAAAAAGCTCGAAATTATTCCATAATATCGATAGCTCATTCCTCTATAGAGCTAGTACGTGAGTGAGCTCACAAAAAATACATTTACAAACTTCCCAAAATATAAAAAATATCTTTAATGAAATGAACAAAAAGCTCATCTTACATCTACCAAAGCGCGGATTTTATTGGTGGGAATTACTTCATTACATTTAGTAGCACTGTCGACTTATAAAAATTTTACATTTGGATAAAGCCATCTGACAATTTTAATACTCCCTCCATCCAATTTCAGTTTTCCACTTTACTATTTTTTACTGCCCATAATTAGTCCGTTTTTGAAAAAAGAAATCATAGTTTCCTCTATTTAGTTATTTCAAAATGTATGTGAAATTACAAAAGTAAACTCAGTGATTTTAAATTGCATATTAAGGCTAATAATTAAATTAACCAATGGTAAATTGTGTCTTTCACATTTGCTTGCTGAGGACAGTTAGTTAATAATGATGAAGACAAACATGTTATTTGACTTATCATTTGCTTATATAATTTCCTTACGTTCACCCTCCGAGAAAATTTTGCCTTCTTACATGACGTTTAGGTCCAGAAATCGAGTTCATTAACTATTTTTGACCTCCCAACCAAATTTCAACAATAGGTTCTGAATCACCTTATATGTTCATGACGATTTGTCGTATAGATGAACTATAAAGGAATGTATTATGTGACTTCAGCTTTAAATAAATTATAGAAAAATCTTGATCTTGCATACGATCTACAACATAAAACGATCTAGTAGACATTATGAAATCATTAGTCCCTTTGTCAAACACTGGATCAGAGGCATCAAAGCTTCATCATTGGATGTATAGAACTTACGAAAAAAAACAGGAATTAGTGCTCCTGAAATATGTAAAAGTTGCATACTTTTAGTGTTGCCACAAAAAACGTCGAATAGACTGTAAGGAATTAGAGTTTATAGTTGCTGTTCCTGCGGTAGATGACGCGGCACAAGACTGTTCCGTAAATTTCAGTTGGCTGTCGTCGGACGGTAGTCTGGATGGTTGTTTTTGAGAATGAAGAGACTGATAGGATTTTTGTGTGGCCATGACTCGAGATAATAAGTTATTGTAATGTATAATTTCTTATCTTTTATGTTAAATGTTTTTGTGCGTTTGTCTATTTATGACGTGCTAGTCCTGTGTGTCATTAATAAACTAAATTAAAAAAGAAACATTGCCTAATTCCTCGGCTGCATTTTTATATGACACTACAGGCTAGATATTTGGTGGCAGTTTTGGGACGAATTAAAAATCGGTTCCTAAATAAGATTTAATGGCCAATCCAATCTATAAATAGTGCCTCTGAATGAATATAAATTTTAATTAATATCCTGTATCGAATGTTGGATTATAATATTTATTTAAGGCATTTTTTTCAGTGTTTTAACTAAAACAAAAGTATTTTAAATCTACTCTTTATTCATATTCCGTATCGAAAATTGGTTAGGAGAGATTTATGTTATTGTGTTATTGAAAAGAAGTTCTAATATTTTTATTTGTTTTTGAACGAAAGTACTTTAAATCTACTCTTTATTCATATTCCGTATCGAATGTTGGGTAGGAGAGATTATGTTGTTGTGATATTGTAAAGAAAGTTCTAACATTTGATTAATTTTTGTTCTAATTAAAATTATTCTGACACATATTTTGTACTAAATTTTGCATTGGATTATTTAATTTTTAGAATTTGTGCTTTTTTTGAAAACGAGTATATTACGAAGCGGAAGTTAACCTTATTTTTATTGAATTGATGATAGAATTTAATCTTCATTTGAAGTCGAAAAAAGAGGAAAAAGTGTGTTTTGATTTGAATCGATTTGCTTTTCAGCATTTTTTTTCCTCTCTTTGAGTTAATGAAATATTGTTTTGGAATTGGTGTTATTGATGTGAATTTTGATATTTTTTATTTATATTGTGTTTAAAAGAAATGCCGAATAACTAATGTTACTAAAATACTCAAAATATAATATTTGAATGATTACTCTTAAGTTTTGTTTTGATATCAAATTGAAAAGTAAAACTTGCTAGAAAATTATACTATGTGAAAAGCAAGAAAACAGTGATAAAAACTAAGAGATATACATTTTCTTATTGTTACCGTGTTCTTTGAATATGAAAAATATGCCTACGGTATAATTTGAAAGTGTTTATAGAATTTTTCTTATATTATTATTGTTGTTTTAATTAAATTTCGTTTTTGAAAGCAGCTATGTATTTCATTTAGTTTCGTTTTGAAAAAGTAGCTATATATTTAATTTAGTTTCGTTTTAAGAAAGCAACTGTATTGAATAATTTTAATTTAATTTTGTAATGATTCTTCATATAGAATATCGCATTTTGTTTGTTGTTTAATTTCAGTTTCGTTTTCAGGAAGCAACTATAAATTCAAATTAGTTTCGTTTTATATTTGATTTTGAAGTTATTGATTTTTATATAGCGTAAAGTGCTAATTTACAAAGTATTTAAGGTATTGCTTTGTCTTTTTAACGCAAATTTGAGGAATGTTATAGTGTGCATAATTATTCAAAACAAAAGTTGATAATTTGAATTTGTAAGTATTTCGATCTTCTTTCCCGAAATCATGGCGTATTTGGCGAAAGCTAATAAGCCTGACCTTTTAGAGATATGTGAGGAAATAGGGCTAGAGGTAGATCCTTCCACTAAAGTAGTTGACATAAAAAATTAATTATTAAGAGTCCGTTGTATAATGAAGTTAAAATTATTCTTGACAGAATCCTTACTAATAGAAGGGAACAGCGTGAATTAGAAATGAAGAAATTAGAAGTAGCACAAAGTAGTCAACGCATAAATGATGAGTCAAGAGATAGAGCCGAACTCGGACCAAAAATGCAACTTGCCCAGATCTTACCCAAGTTTGTTTATATCTGAGATTTTTTTTTTGGTAGGGGGATCAAGTATTCAAGGAACTTTTTTTTATATATCGATTTTTCCCATTAGACTCATTTATGAGAGCTTTTCTTTAATAATATAAAGATTATATGTTAATATAATTAAAAAATAAATAATAAAAAAATGTCTGTAAATTCTGTTTGAAACGTTAGAAGACCCAAATGTGTTTATATAAGCAATAAAACAAAAAAATTCTTTTATCATGATATTTATACATAAGAGGTAAACTATCTTAAGTAACAATTTTAACATTTTACTTGAGAGCCATAAGAAGTATGTATTGCGATGCGCAATTAATTTTTTGTGGACGGTTATCTTTTGTTCTCTTTGACCTGCAGCTACGACATTTTGAATATCCGAAGATGCGGTCAGATTAATGCAAATACGATAAAAGAAACCCATAAAAATCAACGGAATTGGACCTCTGAGTTACAGATAAAAATTTATTTCCAGGTGCAGCTCTTCATTTTTACACGCGGTCCAATTAGATTTCAGCTAGCTTCTCTTACTTTCTTTTAGTTATATGAGCGTGTGCTGATAAAATCTTTCAGTGTCCAGGTTAGTTGATTTAGCCAACATAGATAGATTTAGACAATACACCTCATTTGAGTTTTCCACGGACTACGAGCATTTTTTCGCTTTGGTTTTTGCAAGACTAGCAAGCGCACCTTTACTTTTCTTCTAAATTTGTGATGGGGCCGCGATGGTTGAAAGGTCGCGACTTAGGGGCCACATGGTTCCAGGTTCTTAAACCAATTCCACCGAAGATCCGCTGTGTATATGGGCCTACTGCACGTTAAATCATGTATAGGAGCCAAACGTAATCCCGTTCGTCTTTTGTAGAAGTTTAGAGAGGGGATGCCAGCTCAGATGTCCTCCTCGTCAATTGACCACGGTTCAAAATTACTAGATCCGTCAAAACATTAGATTCTTACACTATTCACAAGCAAGGGGAGGAGAATTTTCTCCAATGTAAAATTAAATGACACATTCCAGCTACTATTTCTTGTAAGTTATTATATGCGCATCTCAAAGAAAAAAAATAACTGCTACCATCCTTTTGAATGAATTATGCTGCCCACTTCTGAATATTTGGATGGTACTTACCTTTCGTGGAAGAGCCCTTTATACATAAATTCAGTCTCATATTATTTAGCGGATACATTGTGCTACTTTTAAACTTATTTAATAAAATTATTCTTACTGCAATGAATAATATATATGATATTTACTTACTTTTTAAGTTATATAAAAACAATGTTCTCATTATCCTGAAGAATATTAATGATATTTACTTACTTATATTTTAGCATAACCTACGCAATTTTCTTTTTTATCTACATTGAATAACTTTTTTATTTGTTCTTTCACTTACATTTACATGAGCTCTGTATATTAATAATCGTTTATACCCCGAAGTTTATTTATATTTTTGGAGTATATTATTATTCTGACATTAATCTTATCCATACACACAATCAATTTCTTTTCCTTCCTTAGAGTTCTTTACTATTTTTTTCGATTTTCTCCATTTTTTTCTCTAATATAATCTTTTATTTATTCATTCATTTGTGGTATTCCTTATTATTAATGTTTACCTTTTCTTTCTTTCAGTTCTTTATTTTCTTTTCCTTTTTTCTTCTGTTACTTTATTTTGCTTTTTATACACGCACTAGAAGCACCGCACGGCGTTGCCCATGACATTATTATTATATCTGAACCTGAAAGCATGAAAGAGGAAAAATTAATTTTGAAATTGAGTCCCACCACCACCTGACATGACACGGGCATGTCGCCTCTTTCCTTCCTCTTAATGAATCCTGAAAACATTGAAAGAGAAAAATATGTCTTAAGAATTCACAGCACAGATGTTATCTTTTCTTGCTTTAAATGTTTCTTTACAGAGCTTCGGGATACACAATATCCGCTGTTCTTCCATTTGGAGCTAGAATGTACAGATTGTCGGCTTTTCCAACTCTTGAACAACCCCCATACAGTTGACAATGAGAGAAACAGGGCTTGAGAAGATCGAGTCTTACAATTTTTAAGGAGTGTCCTTGTGCTTTGTTGATGCTCATGGTGAAACTTAAACGAACAGGGAATTGATGGCGTTTACACTGGAATGGAAAATCCGAAGGGATGATCGGGATTCTAGGAATGAAAACGTTCTGATCGGCGGCATGTCCAGTCATAATTATGGCTTCAATAATATTCCTCATCAGTTCTTAATATAGAGTCTTGTTCCATTGCAAAGTGAAAGTGGATGAAGATTCCTGAGAAGAATTATTGGTGCCCCAATCTTTAGCTCTAATGTATGGGAAGGTACTCCAGATGGCTCTAATGAGTTCAGAAACTCTTGTGGGTAGTTAACAGCCTCGTTAATATCACATGTAGTGTCAATAGATTTGAAAACTTCATCACTACCAAGTAATTCTTATAAAAGTTGTTTATTCATAACGCTGACATCTTCGTTTCTTGAGGCAAAAATTGCTCTTTGGCACAGCCATGAGTAATCACTAAAGTGTTGTGCCATATTTGTGAACACTGCTTCCTTCAGCTCTTGCTGAGTTTTGACAATCCTTCCAATACTTTGCATCGCTGTGCATCCATCTTGATTATCCGGAGTAATGGCACTAGTGGAGTTGCTGGTGCATTCCAACGCCTTTCATGTTCACCATGTGGGGTTTTGTCTGCTAATATTACAACTTTGAATTGAGGGCTGATCTTATTCACAGCCGTTTTGAAGCTGTGGTCGTAGCAGTTGTGACGATTCAGCAAATCTTGCAACTGAAGTACTGTGTCTCATGGTCGAAATGGTCGTACTGTGTCTCATGAACCAAACTTGACTGCATTTGGCTGAACAGATTTTTCGCAATTGAGCTCGAAACACCACATACTATTTTACATCCACCTTGTTTATATATGCGTTATAAAAACAAAAATTATCAGTAACTAGTATAGGAAAAGGTTACCCATTTTCGATCATGTGAACATTTAATTAATTTTAATAAAATTTAATAAAACATTAAAGTAATTTTAATAAAAAAAAGTCTAATTTTTTTCTATTTTATTTATCTTCAAAACAATATAATTAACTTTTTGAGAAATACACTTTAAAGTAGAAAAATAGCAAAAATGTCCAATTAAGGAATCTGGTTCCCCAGATTGGACCAGTAGTCCAGTCAACGAACGGTTTGAAAAAAATATTAAATCATATAGTTTTAAAAATTGGTACACATGTTTAGTGGGAGGTTCCTGATGAACATACTAAATGTCCCCGGTCCTGAGAGGGAAACTCGCGCCACCATCTTGGATTTCATCCCCCCATTTTAGTTTTTCTTAAAAATTATTCAGTTTTCAAATTAGAATTTATTTAAAAAATTTAAAATTCAACAATTACTACAATTTAAGATTCTCTACATACATACATACATTCTCTATATAATACATGCTTTTATTTTTCTTCTAGCTTTAATAGTTTCCGAGGTAATGGGTCTCAAAGTTTGCCGCCATTTTCGATTTTATCCCCTTTTTTTAGTTTTTCTTGAATATCTCGAAACAATTTTAGTTTTCAAATCACACATTATAAACTAATTAAAGAACGTAAAATTGCATACGAAAGTATGCTTTTATTTTTGTTCTAGCTTTAATAGTTTCCGAGATAATGGGCTTCAAAGTTTCCTACCATCTTGCTTTCACCCCCTTTTTTCAGTTTTTCTTAAATATCTCAGAAACTATTAAAACTAAAAGAAAAATAATACAATGAATTTGTAGGGAATTTTACTTTCATTAATTTTTTTGTATGACATGTAATTGAAAACTGAACAGTTTTCAAGATATTCAAGAAAAACTAAAAAGGGGGAGGGGGAGAAATCCAAGATGGCGGCAAACATTGAGACCCATTATCTCGGAAACTGTTAAATCTAGAAGGAAAATAAAAGTATATATTTGTAGGGAAATTTATTGCAATTAATGTGTTGTATGATATGTAATTGAAAACTGAACAGTTTTCGAGATATTCAAAAAAGACTAAAAATGAAGGATGAAATCCGAGATGGCGGCAAATTTAAGACTTATTATTTCAGATTTCAGAAACAATTAAAGCTATAATAATAATAAATGCATGTATTTGTAGGGAATTTTACGCTCTTTAATTTGTCAAATCAATAGTAATTTGAAAAAATGAATAGTTTTCGAGATATTCAAGAAAAACTAAAAAATGGGGGATGAGATCGAAGATGGCGGCGCGAGATCTTCCCCCAGGACCGGGGATTTTTAATACGTTCAACAGAAGCCTCTCGCGAACAAGTGTACCAATTTTTAAATCTATACGATTTAATATTTTTTTCAAACCCTTCGTTGACTGGACTATCAACTAAGATTTTTTACAAATTCATCGAATTTGAGAGCAATTATCTCAAAAACTATTAAAACTAGAAGAAAAATAATACCATGTATTTGTTGGGAATTTTACTGACATTAATTTGTTGTATGATATGTAATTTAAAATTGAATAGTTTTCAAGATTCAAGAAAAACAAAAAAAGAGGAATGAAATCCAAGATGGCGGTGGGAGCTTCCCCCAGGACCGAGGACATTCAGTTATGCTCATCAGGAACTCCTCAAGAACATGTGTACCAATTTTCAAAATTAAATGATTTTATGTTTTTTTTCACCCCAATTTTGGGCCTTCATTGACTGATCTCCAGTGATTTCTTTATACACAGCTAAAAAATGTATCTTCTGATTCTGAAATTCGTACCTGCACACAACGCATGAACGCAAATATGAAATTTTGGGCATTGTGTCATTTCTTCTTCTTCTTTTGCTTCCTCACATAGATTTAGTTTTTTTTATTTTTATTTATTTATTTTTATTTTTGCTTTAGTTTATTCCACTTCCAATTTATGAGGACTAATGATTATAACTACTTTCTGGGTTATTCCTTTAGTTTCAGATAACAGTCTCATTGATTTAAACAGTCCAATTCAGGCAAACGTTTGCAGTCCAATCTCAGCAACCTTTGGACAACAAGGAAAAGGATTCACCTTAACTTATCTGTAAATTATTTTGACAACATTATTACAGTAAATTGTAACCAAACAAGTTTCCTCACTGAGGATATAATAGCATATTTTGCGACTTACTTTAACCTATGAGACAAAAAGGTATAATTTTCGACCTATTTTCACAAAAATCCATATTAATACTTTTGATAGAATTATATAACAGTCTATATAATTAATTGATTAATTATACACTCATTAATATAATTAATAAATTAATTTATGTAATTAATAAATTAATTTATATAATTAACTAATATAATTAATTATACATGATTAATAGATGACCATCCATCCCATCCATCGAAAGAATTGGACAGTGCTATTTAAGAGTTTTGAATGGACAGAAATCTTTTTTGAAAATAAAGCACAAATGTCCATTAAAATGGACGCGGGGTTTCAAGAGGTTAAAGCAGTGTAAGAATTCTAACTCTTTTCTTAAAATATTCAATTCATGATATCTAAATGCAAAAACTTATTCTTTAACAGCAGCCACGTAGCGCTTCCTATTAAAAATGAGTCCACAAACCACATTTACATTGTCTCGACGTAAATTGTCTATTTTACGGCCCAAGTATTTAATAGAATAGAAGTTACGTTACCGGTCCAATCTAAGCTACGGTACAAATTTGGCAACTCTCCTCTAACTGGAAAACTGCCATAAGTTTCCTGAAAAGAGTGCAGGTGTTGGCAACTAACCAAATTTATAAAACTTACAAATGGTAGACTTTGTAAGAAAATCAATTTCATTATTTATAACATCAATGTAACAGGGTGAAATTTGTCACATACGCGTCATCAAGTAGATGGATGTTCTATGTAAAAGTCTACCTGTAGTATTCATTCATTTTTAATGGTTTTCCAATTTTATTTATTTATTTTATTATGCTGAGCAACAAAAGATTTCTACTTCTAAAATATACATAAAGAATATTAACTCTAAAATAGATACACAGAAATATCTTGCAGCTGAGTCGTAGATACTACTATTATCTGAAGTTTTGATAAAAAGAAATGACGTACGTTGAATTATTTTTGAAATACGCCCTTTCGGGAGAATCCCACTTCAATGTTTTTTCCCTTACGTAAATTTTATATTCTTTCAGAAATAAATATATCCTTTTTAAATCGGGGATTCATATCTAAAATGATTACTCGTCGGTACATGCGAAATTTTCCTACAGACTTCGATTTCTTTTTCAAGTGTGTTTTTATTTCGAAGAAAAAATCGATGCATAACAAGAACTAGCTTTAAAAAAGAAAAAGAAACAAAAATGAATAAGAAAAGAAAGAAAAAAAAATTCTTCTTCTTCTTTCGTCCGATTTCTTTCAGCATTTTTGAGTTTTCGAGCTTCTTTCGGTCTTCCAGCTTTCATCATGAATAGAATATCATTTGCCACAATCGATTTGCGCCTAGTCTTGACTTATGCATTACAGATACAAGAAAAAAAGCAGTTTCCTAAAACTTTTTACTTGTAAGTAAATATACTAGCAACTAGGATATATCCTTTTCTTCCGGACTTTATTTTAACTTATCCTCATACCTGAACTAAAAAGAATTAATAATTAATATTTTTCTTCTGCATAGTTAGATTAACGGATTTTTATGAAGCTACTCAAGACATAGAACCAACCACATTATAAAGAAACACGATCAACTCAAAAGTTATAAAGAACGTACATCGCAATTCTAAACTGGATGATCAGGTGTACACCCAAGTTGGATCGCTAGTTTCAAACTTGTTAGCAACATCAACTTCAGAATGTTTGTGTAGATGCTGTATTATCTGTAGAAATTAGACTTCGATTATCGACGCTGTCTTATATTCAAGGTATCCGACTGTGTTCGGAGACATTTTTTTGAAAAATAACTTGTATATATTTTAATGTTACTTTTCAACTGAATATTTTTTAAAACTATGAAAATATTGTAAAATTAAGCTTTCAAAATAATATTTTTTAAAAAAAACTGAGAAATTTGAAGAAAAATGACTAAAATATTTACCTTGCGCTAACAGCCATAGACAAAATCATATTCTAAATATACATAAATCCTTGTAGGAGTACATTTTTATGACAGTTATCTGTGTTATGCTCTAAAATCTTTCTTGTACTTGTTTTGAGATATAGCTGAACGTAGTTACTAAACAGGTAATTTTTCATAAAAAATGCTTTTCGTTTATATTTAAGCACTTAAAAATATTACTTGATTTTAAAATTGACCTTAGTTTTTAGAGGAAAACATCAAGCATATTACAGAAAACAATCTCAGAAAATTTCATATCAATACTTGAATGAGAAATCATTGTTACGGTCGACAGTTTTCCTCAAAAGTATCATTTCTCAGAAAACGCACTTTCATTCAACTTAAAATAATGCTTACAGTTCAGTAATAAAACAGCTGTAATTCACGTACAGTAAAAAGTGAGACAGTTTTAGAAAACGTATTAAACAGGCTACAAAAGTGAGTCATAAAACATTTTTTGGATAATTTCATCAAAAACGACGATTTTAAGCCAGTCGGATACCTTAAGAAGCCAAAATTCTAACAAAAAGTCACCACAGCCATTTTTCCTTTTGGAATATTTCCATACCGCAAAAATAAACTCATCAATTATAAAACTGATATAAAATTAAACTTTTAAAAATAGGTTAAATGGAAAACCCAAAATTTCTATAACCTGAACTAACATTTTAATATACTGCAGAAAAGGCTAAGAAATACCAAAACTACTTATTGGAATAAAAATTATTTGAATTTTAATATTTGTTCCAATGAAACAACTTACTGCAGATTTCACTTTATTTAGATACAAATTTAACTTGTTTCGTGAATTTACATATGTCTGGATGGTACCATATATATTTCTCAAAAACACCAGACAGTATTCCTCTTGACGGACCAGATTGTTGCTATCACTTATTGGACGGTGTACATTCATTAAGAGACAATACAAATAAACAGTTATTTTTATGCTCGAGAAAAATAATAAGCTTCGGGAGACAATTCTGAAAAAAAGTTATATTTTTCGTTTGAGTAGGATTCTGCAAGAGCCAGTTTTGGAGAATGAAATTTCAGCTTCTGTGGGACAATTTAATTTTAATTTGTTGCATTAAATACATAACATATTTAACTTTTACTTTATTCTTTACGATATAAACTTTTTCCCTGATAAAATTTCCATTCAACTTGTGCAAAAATACTTACTTTAATTAAGAATATCTGAATAACCTGGTTGCAGTTGAGGTTCAAGATCATAAAAATGCGCACTTTCTTTGCAGAGCTATATCAATTTTTGCATCGACAAACCCAATAATAAAAAAATCTGATAAATATGAAAGCGAAACATTTATCTGTGCTGATTATATTTAACCATATTTATATGTTATGAGATAACAGAAAATTCCAATAAAACAACGGAAAACTAAGCGCTAGTTTCCCTTCTCCTAATGATATACAGTACCGGTCAAAAAAGTGTCAAGTACATGTTTTTTGGCTCTAACTCACCCAAAAGTGAAACTTTTTTGCTGAAATTGTCACACAATGTGTATTTTTAAGTATTTGTTTGTTGCATAAACCAATGATAATTCAAACAGCAAAAAATTTATTGAAATTAACAAATTCATTATTTCATTCAAAATAAGCAAGATTTAAGAACAAGCTGAAGTTTGTTGAAAGTATACAAAATTGCCAGGAACGATGAAAATATGAACAATTACATTTTAATACTTGGTGGCAAACCCCTTGGCATCAATAACAGCTTGGCATCTACGAGGCATAGAGTCAAGAACAGTTTGGATGAAGGAGAGAGGGATCTTCTTCCATTATTCCTCCAGTTGGGATAACTTTTCATCCGCATTCCTTGCACTTCTTCCTACAAGACGACTCTCCAGCTCGGCCCATACCCCCTCGATAATGTTAAGGTCTGGGGATTGGCTTGGCCAGTCAAGGATGGTCACATGACGGATGCCACGACGAAAACCCATTATCAGCAAGAATAGAGGAAATTTAATTAAACAAAACGCTTATACAGAAACGTCCTAAAATAAAAATGGTAGATAAAAAAAGACATCACGCCAAATGTGATGAAATTTCAAATTTTTCAAAACTTTGTTAATTATTACTGTAGTTACTTGTAATTAGGTTTACAGTACTTCCAAAAACGCGGAATCGTCACTTAAATTTGACTCGGAAGTTTAAAATAGTTTCTGACAACACTGGAATAAAATATGTTCAAGAAACATGAAATTGACACTTTTTTGACCGGTACTGTAAATAAATGTTAATATATATATATATATATATATATATAGTCTATTGAATTCAATTCACGCTCATGTGATGCACATCAAATGCGAGGCTGCACTTTCGTATTAGTACCCATTGCGCAGGTTGTGTGTGTGAGGAGGGAAGGAGAACAGCGTAAGACAAAGCGTAAGTCAAAAACAGCGTAAGACAAAGCG